>JAPEIP010000010.1:239308090-239318738 GCA_026120095.1 Capsicum chinense | reverse complement strand
ATAAAAATTGACCATCTCGATTTTTGGCCTTGGTGCGATGCGCCACTATCGCACCACGCCATTGGAAAAGGGACTACTAGGACCTGGACAGATGGCATGACGCGCCACCATTACGGTAAGCCTTTGGATGCCATTTTTTCTATATCCGCGATGCGCCATGATCGCGGAGGCCCACTACAAATTGACAAACAAGAAATTGGCCTTCTTCGCGATGGGCCATTATGGTAGAGTCACATTGGAAATTAATAATTGTCATTTGGGATGTCTGCACGACATGCTATGGGCTTAAATAATGGTTTTTAATGACTAAAGCTTAAAATTTCCATAACTTCTTACCTAGTTATTGGATTTCTGCGTATTTTATATTGTTGGAAAGTTAATTGAATTTCCTACAAAATGGAAGACTCTAAACCAAAGAATAGTGAGTGTTTCAAAATTTAAATATATGAATACTCCTATATTGGGACTTATATTATGTAGGGAAATACGGGGTGTTACAAACATTAATCAAGGTACACAAGATCACAAAGCTGGGTATCATAATCCTGTGTCGGCAAATCAAGGTTTATAGCATCGAGCCTTTCAACTCACATCTTCTTCGGGTCACAATATAACTCTATTTAAGTTTATTTTTAACCTTTTCTAAACATGCATCTTTCTGAATTCAAAATTTGAGTAAAATCTACATTTTAGTCTGTTTTGAATCTGCTATGGCATTCATCTTTTCGGTATCAACATACCGAGACTTGCAAGTCATATATCTAAGCCGTAAAATATCATGTTACAATAATTTTATTTAAAACAAGATGTTTGGACCACCAAATCATTCAAACAATATGAGAGAGTTTGTATTTCAACATACATGAAAGCTTATGCAATGATTTTCTCTTTCAATCCTTTAACAAAGGGTGGTCACTTACTTTGTAGTAAATCATACAATTCTTTTAGTAGACATCTTTAAATTTTATCAACAAGTAAAAACAACCTATCTTCAATTCACAATCATTCTAAAATCATTTAACAAGATCCAAGAACATTTATACAAGGCTTCTAAATGTGAAGTTTTAACAATTCGCAACATGTGAATATCAAGAACTATCATAACACGAGATGGAGTGAAAATATTGATACCCTCAATTCAATTTCAAACTTTAAATGCAAAACATATATATATGAACAAAAATCAAATTTAGCGGTAGGCCACAAGACCAAGATATTATCATCAGTAGGGTTCACAATTCATAATTGTCAATGTAATTTCAAAACCCTTCTTAAATACATGATTTCTCAACCTTAAAACTTAACCTAAGTAATTTAACCATGCCCATGTAGTTTAGGAAAATCCACATACCTTAGATTACATAGTTTAAAGAGTAGAACATGAATCTAGATTGATTCTTGGAAATCTTGGATTGAAAGGCTTGAATTCTTGACTTGAAGGAAAACCCTAGTTTCTCTTATTCTTGAGAGTAGAGAGGATTGATATGTTTTTAAAACTGATAAAATATGTATTATAATGCTTAAGGTACAATTTAAATTAATGGATAAGCAATTTGGGATGGGAAAGTGCCAAATATCCCTAAAAAAACAAAACAAATCGCAGAAATTCTTCAGTCGATGACCAAGGTTGATGGGCAGTCACTTAGGTGATGGATCTTCACCTAAGTCGTCACTTTCGGGATAGAAATTTCCCCTTGATGTCCTTGGATGACGAGTAGAGATGATGGATCATAACTTAGTTGACAACTCATCAACTTAGTCGTCACCTAGTTGAGAAGTCATCAACTTTGTCATCACTTTTTGGCAGTCAGACACTCCGAAGTAAAATGGAGCTTAACATTCAACTCCGATATCGGATTAAGGTGAAACTGATGGAGATGGAAAGAAGACTCAAACACCTTTCATTTGATATATAATAGTCCCTCTAAATTTTTATATAGAAGAATTTATAGTTGATGGAATTTAACCCAAGTTTAGACGTTCACTAAAATTTAAGCAAAAGGAAAGTTTTCAACTCGTCTTTGAGTTAGGGGATTTTGGTGACCTCAATTAATATTCAAAGGTATTCACACACTATACGATTGTCCATCACACATTTATTAACAACGAATAATTGGGTTCGTTTCTATACGCATAGAAATGGTGATTCAAACTTTAGCCCGAAAGTGTGAGGTGTTACATTATCTCCCCCTAGGGATAATTCGTCCCTGCATGATGGGGAGGGGACTTTTCGAAGCTCTAAAGTGTAGAATAAAGAATGAAATATTTCATTGAGATTTTTTCCTCAAAAAGATATGCGAAGTCATCCAACGAGCTTTATGATAACCCCTAGGGAAACGTGTAAGCACGAAAGATGGGATAACAAAACTTGACGTCAACATGATCTTGGCATATGTTTTATGGCACATGATCAATACATTGTAAGACATGAATTTTCCTAAGAATTCTCGGCCTGATTAAGATTGGTACAAGACATGAGATGAAATTCTCGTGCGACATAAGAATAGAAACATCATCCACCTTCCAATATACAATGAAAAGACTTAAACTTAGTGAAACTACCTATCTACACCCCAAACAATAAATTACATGCCGCATCATTTCAAACTTATAATTCTCCCAATACACATCTAACCACATGATTTTGAGTCCTACTATATAATACTTCTATGTAGAAGCCTAACTCGGAGAAAAGAGGTGCTAGTTAAAGCTATAGGACTCCATATTCTACATCCCTTTAATAATATTTACTTTACCTTATCACTACTATTAAACACACTCAAGTTTTAAATCAAGGAGTACTGTCATGTCCCAAAATAACCCCTAGGCGTGACTAGCTCCTGACAACACCACTTGTCAGGAGAACCAACTTTCTATACATTCACAATATCTATAAACACTAAGATGAAAAGATACACAACTCCACATGCACGAAATAATCATTAACATAGGGTAATTATCCAATAAGATACCGCATAGCAATTTATGAAAATGACAATAGTTTAGATAAAAGATCTCTAATCCAAGTCCCACACTAAGTTCATGGAACATCTAAACAAAATTACATGAGTTCAGCTATTGGGCATGCAAACCCAATAAAAGGAGGTATAAGCTAAAAATAGTGAAAGTTGAATAACAACCTTCACGAACAATATGAAGGCTCACCTCAGTGACAGAATCAATACAAAAAGACATTCAGCCACGAGTGTCTCTCTCCGCAACCATATCTATAGGTATAGAAGTAAGGAGTGAGCTATATTAATATAAGACAGTAAGATCCTCGATCCGCTACTTTAATACCTGTGGAACAAGTGTTAGAAAATACAAGGCACAACAAAATACACAAAAAATATGTACACAATATCCTTCATAAGGTAATGTTAATAAGACCCAAGAGGAAGTGCAAAAATGTCACTCTTATATCTCAACTCAATTCATTCACACGGCTTGTCATAAACGGCAGTGAAGGTGATCGGCCTAACACCCTGACATGTCCACAACAGCAGATATAATGCCCCAAGAAGTCCACTATGGCAGTATATACTAGCCCTTAAAATATTACGGCAGCATAGTTAATGCCCCTAACATATTACGGCAGCATAAGTAATGCCCCTAACATATTACGACAGCTATGTAGGGCCCTATAGACTATAATAGCAGCAAAGAAAATATATTCAATGCCCTAACCTCACCTCACATTTCACCGCTAAACAATTCTCAATACACTTGCTAAAATACATATCCATAGCTAGTCAAAGGCCACAAATTCTACCAAGTTCACACTTGTCCCAACACATAGACTAGGCAGAAAAATATAATTTTTATAAATCAGATTTAAAAAGCAAGCATCAACGCTTAAAGTCTAACTTACCTAGCTAAAGAAAAGTTCCACAACCTCGCTATGCGGAGAACACCAACCAAATAGCCTTCAATGGCTTCAATCTAGACAAAATATTTAATAACAATATTAGTTAAGCTAGTTCGGTACTAAATCTCAATATCCCCAATTGTTAAACTTAGAGCTAAACCTTAACATGTCACACCGTTATATTGTATTAAGAATAGTCCAACAAGAGGAAGTTTCCAAAACAAAACTTTAATTTCAAAATACTGGTCAACAATTTCATCACTATTCAATCCTTACAGACCATAAATATTCCCTATTTGATAGTTTGTTTAAGGAAATAGCAGTAGCAACTTGTAATAGAACTTATGAGGGAAATATCGGTTTTTTACATGGCACAAATGTCTAATTCTTACTTCTTCTATATTTATATTTCCACTAAGTAATCAAGATTAACCAATCTTTATCCTTAAGCTAGTAGCAGACTACTACCTACGATGAGTTGATCAAACATACATAACTCGATCAATTACATATACACTTAAAATCATCTAACTGATCTGGTGCTTTAGTTTTGCACACTTCTAATTCAGAACATATGGTTTAGCTTCCTCATCAGCCATCTATCTGAAACTTGAATTAATACGATATAACGTTCACAAGAATCACGTGAAGAAAAATCCTTTCCCTTATTTTGTTGTCTAGACATGTTCATATCAAATATAATTCAGTAATCCTAGAGTAACACGATTGAAGCCAAAGTAGTTAGTGTGTTCAATAATCGCTAGGAAAAGGAAGTTCATTATTTACTACTTTGCGTCAAGACAGTTGTCAGAATTCTATGCCAAAACTACAAACAAATTCATACCTTATAACTTCACGAAGATGTTTGCCAACACCGTGTAGATACTTTCTGTTTTGTGTTTTTTTCTTCTGTACACTACTTTGCTTTCTGTTCCCAGAATAATGGGATTAAAACTAGCCCTAAAGTTCTATTTAAGGTAATCTTAAGTTAAACTGAAGAATCTTTTGGCTTGCCTACTATTAATTTCCTTAATTACTATTAATAATTGGTTATAATTACAAATTAACCCTTTATTAAAAAGAAATAAAAAGTTGGCTATTACTTCTTCCCCACTTAAAATACTGTTCGTCCTCAAATGGGTCTAGAATCATACGTGAAATGTAAAACAAGTGAGGATATCCAACTCGCATCTCCTCATCGGACTTCCAAGTAACTTTTTCGATTGGATGATTACACCACAATACCTTAACTGAAGCTATCTTTTTTGACCTCAACTGTCGCACTTGCCTATCAAGATTAGCTATCAAGCTTTCCATATAAGTCAGATTCGCATCAAGCTCTACATCCTCTGGCTGAATCTTATGGCTATCATCACAGACATACCATCTAAGCATAGACACATTAAACACAGGATGAACAACAGAAAACCTCATAGGTAAGGCAAGCCTATACGCCACCAATCCAATTTAGTCCAAAATCTCATAAGGACCAATGTATCTAGGACTTATCTTACCTTTTCGTCCAAATCTCATAACTCTTTTCATGGGAGAAACCTTCAAAAAAACTTTTTCACTATTTTCAAACTCCAAATCACGAACCGTTTTATCTGAATAGGACTTCTACATTCTTTGCGATGTCTTATGTCGGTCTCGTATCACTACAACCTCTCCAATGCTTTATGAACTAAATTCAGACCTAATAACTGAGCTTCGATGGGCTCAAATCAGCCAACTTGTGAATGATACTTCCAACCATATAGAACCTCATATGGTGCCATTTGAATGATCGACTGGTAACTATTATTATAAGAAAACTCTTCCAAAGGCAGTTAATCATCCCAACGGCCACCCAAATCAATAGCACAATCTCTAAGCATGTCCTCCAAAATCCGAATAACTCGCTCAGACTGCCCGTTAGTCTGTGGATAAAAATATAAACTCAACTTAAATTGCGAACCCAATGATTTTTTAAAAGATCTCCAAAATACAGCAGTGAACTGTGCACCTCGATTAGATATGATTGAGATAGGCACACCATAAAGCCGAACAATCTCCCGAAGGTAAATTTTCACTAACTGCTTTGTGCTATAACTAACCCAAACTGGTATGAAATGGGCAGATTTTGTAAGTCTATCCACTATGAACCAAACCGAGTCGTGCTTCCTGAAAGTATTTGGCAACCCAACAATGAAGTCCATAGTAATTCTTTCCCACTTCCACTCCGTAATAATTAATTTTTGCATCACTCCGCTGGGTTTTTGGTGTGCATATTTCACCTGCTAACAATTTAAGCAACTAGTAACATGTTCCAGAATATCAACCTTCATACCTTTCCACCAGTACAACCCACGCAAATCTTAATACATTTTCGTATCACCAGGATAGATAGAATACTGCAAGCTATGAGCTTTTTCAAGAATTATTTGCCTCACGTCAACCACAATGGGAACACACAATCTTCCATGAAGATGTAGCATACCTTCACCATCAATAGAAAAAGACTTAACACCGCCATTCTACACTTAATCTCGTAGCCCAACAAGGTAGGGATCATCATATTGGAAAGTCTTAACTTGTCAAACTAAGGATGACTGAACCTCCATAAGTGCAAGTAACTTGTCAGGCATGGTGTGATCATTTGAACTACTTGATTGGTTAAAGACTGAATATACACGACCATAGGTCGTCTTTCAACAACAAATTGGGCTAAGCTGCCTATAGAATTCTTAGTCAAAGAATCTTCTACTACATTCTCCTTCCCAGGATGATACAAGTTAATGAAATCAAAATCTTTGAGTAACTCTAACCATCGTCATTGTCTCAGATTCAGATCTCTTTGCTTGAATATGTACTGTAGACTCTTGTGATCAATATAGATTTTCACGGCTCACCATAAACATAATGACGCCAGATCTTGAGTGCAAATATAACTGCAGCCAATTTCAAGTTGTGAGTCAGATAATTCTTCTCATGGAGCTTTAGCTGTAGAGAAGCATATGCCACAACTTTACCATTTTGCATTAAAACACAACCGAACCCAATTTGAGATGCATCATAATAAATAGTGAAACCACCCTCTACCATAGGTAAGGTTAAGATTGGAGCCAAAATTAATACTATCTTTAACTTCTGAAAACTTTCTTCAAATTCATCTGACCATTGAAATACCACACCTTTTTGAGTTAAGCACATCAATGGAGAAGCTACCTTCAAGAAACCCTCTACAAACCTTCTATGATAATTATCTAGCCCAAAGAAGCTACGTATCTCTGTAACAGTACTAGGTTGAGGCCAATCTCGGATTGCTTCAATCTTCTTTCGATCAACATGAATCCCATCTCTTGACACCACATGCCCCAAAAAAGAAATCGTGTCCAACCAAAACTCACACTTTGAGAACTTGGCATAAAGCTTGTGTTCTCTAAGAGTCTGTAGCACCACTCCTAAGTGTTGTTCATGTTTCCCCTCAGTCCAAGAGTAAACCACAATGTTATCAATGAACACAATAACAAATTGGTCCAAATACGACTTGAATTCCCTGTACATGAAGTCCATATATGCTTCAGGTGCATTCGTCGGTCTAAAAGACATCACTAAAAATTCAAAATACCCATACCTGGTTCGAAAATCCATCTTAGTGATATCTTCGGCCTTGACTCACAATGAATGATAACTCTATCTTAAGTATATTTTTGAAAAGTGAATAGCAGCCTATAACTGATTGAATAGATCATCAATTCGGGGCAAGTGATACTTATTCTTGATTGTCACCTTATTTAACTGCCTATAGTCAATGCACATTCTCAATGTGCCATCTTTGTTTTTCACAAATAACACATATGCACCCAAGGTGACATACTAGGCCTGATGAATCCCTTATCAAGCAATTCCTGAAGTTAAACCTTCAATTCCCTCAACTCAGGAATAGCCATACGATAAGGTGGAATAGAGTTAGGTTGAGTCCCTGTCACTAAATCAATGCTGAACTCAATTTCTCTCATCATAGGTAACCTGGGCAAATCATCTGGAAACACGTAAATAAACTCCCTAACAATGGGAAGATTATTTATAGGAACTTCCTCAGCTCGAGTGTCATGAATGGTAGTAATAAAACCCAAACAACCATGGTTAATCATTCGGTAGGCTTTTACATAGGATATTATCTTCCCTTGAGTCACAGGAGTTATACCTTTCCACACTAAAGGTAGTTCTTTAGGAATATCAAAATGTATAAGGTTAGCATAAAAATCAACCAAAGTGTAACATGACGGCAACCAATTCATACCTATAATCAAATCAAAATCAGTCATTGGCAACACAAGTAGATCAACTATGGTTTTCTTACCCCGAATAGATATCACACAATATCTATAAACTCTATCCACTGATAAGGTCTCATCCACTGGGGTCTTAATAATATATGGCTCAACAAGTGTCTCAATCCTTCTCTATAAGAATAAAGCTAAAGATGGAGACACATACGAATATGTAGAATCCAGATCAATTAGAAAATAAGCCTTATGAGAGTTTACAGTGATAATACCTGTGACCACTGTACTAGATGCCTCGATGTCCTTTCTAGCCATAACAAAGAATTTTGGTGGTTTACCTGCTGTCTAAGAACCCTGAGTACCCTATCGACCCTATCCATGACTACTCTATGGAGAGATCCTAGCTGGCTGAGTGTGAGCATGAGTACCTGCAACATTTCTCTGAATCTGTGCGGTAGTTTATCTAGAATCAAAATTTCCCTTAGGACAAAACAAAGAAATATGCCCTCTTTCACCACAAGTATAACAAGGACCGCCAACTCCAAAACAATGTCCATTCTAATTTCTGCCATAATTAGAACATTTTGAATACTACTCAAGCTGAAAGAAATTACTATCATTCCTCTGTATCTGCTGTTGTTGTCCCTGCCTAGATGGATAACTATTCCTTGAAGATTGGTCCACTTACTCTGACTATGTAGGCCTAGATTGTTCACGATCAAAACCACTTTTACTCCCAGACGGAACACC
Organism: Capsicum chinense; assembly: GCA_026120095.1. Lineage (NCBI taxonomy): Eukaryota > Viridiplantae > Streptophyta > Magnoliopsida > Solanales > Solanaceae > Capsicum > Capsicum chinense. The sequence goes on along the minus strand of JAPEIP010000010.1, from coordinate 239,309,849 downwards.
ACTAAACCCACCTGAGTTACATGTCTTTTCGTTTTGTTAATTAATCTTTTCTATCTCATAATAGGACTCAGAAAGGAGAGCGGTGTCAAATACCTCAGAATAGGATCTATTATGCAAATCGGGTATCACTGGACCACGATAATGAACCTCAAGACAAACCATAAATCATCTTACTTTCTCCCTCTGATCTGTAACTAAATATGGAACATATCTGGACAACTCCATAAACTTAGCTTCATACTCAGTGATTATCATGTATCCCTATCGTAACTCATTCAACTAACGTCTCATGTCATCTTGTTTGCTCAAGGGAATAAATCTATCCAAGAACATAGCTGAAAACTCTAACTAAGTGATAAATGGTAGCCCTACTGGTCTTCTCCTAAATATGGATGTCCACCAAGCCTCGGGAGACCTTGAGATTAGAAAAGTAGTAAATTCTATACCATGAGTCTCCTTCAGTCCCAAAGTAGTTAGAATCTTCTCGAAGCGATCTAAAGAATTTTGAGGCTCAACAGAAGATGGTGTAATATCAAACTCTGGTGGCTTAAGATCCAAGAAATTCTTTAGATCCTTAGGTTACCCTACAGTTGCAATTGAATGATATACAGGTAGAGGTGCCTGAGCGGTTGCAACATTTAACTAAACTTGTGCTTGCATCTGCGAAGTACCTCGAGGAGCTGGAGTTCAACCATGATTAGGCATCAATGGCTCAAGTGCATTGAACATTCTTACAACTACATCGGCAGTCAATGTAATAGTAGGTGCAGCAAGTGGCACTACAGCAGGAGTATCTCAATAAACTTGGTCCTGCGCTTGCTGAGAAGCCATAATTTGGGGCTGGCCCCCATTTCCAACTCCGCACTGATTTGCATCCTAGTTTGAGGCCTAGTTTGATGAGAGCCAACTCGACCACAACTATGGGTAGGATCCTGCATAGCACCAGGTCCAGCAGGTGCATAAGATCAAACAACGAAGGAAGAACTACGTCTCTTAACCATTTATGAAACAATATTTAAAGGTTAGACTTAATTCAACTCAACACCCAAATAATGAATAAAAAGGGGAAACTTCCTAGATGTTCTGTAGCCTCAAGTTCATAAGTATAGGTGCATACACACCCCTAAACAAGAATCTACTAAACACTACTCCATGACCCGAGACCTAAAGCCTACTATCTGATACAAAGTTTATCATGTCCCAAAATAATCCCTAGGCGTGGCTGGCTCCCGACAAGACCACTTGTCGAGAGAACTAACTTTCTATACATTCAAAATATCTGCAGACACTGAGATGAAAAGATACACAACTCCACATGTACTAAATAATCATTAACGCAGGGTAATTATCCAACAAGATATCGCATACCAATTTATGAAAATGACAATAGTTTAGATAACAAATCTCTAACCGAAGTCCTGCCTAAGTTCATGGAGCATCTAAACAGAATTACATGAGTTCAACTATTGGGCATGCAAACCCAACGAAAGGAGATATAAGATAAAAATAACTAAAGATGAATGACATCCTTCACGAATAATGCGAAGGCTGACCTCAGGATCCACATGAAAAGATAGTCATCCACGAGCCTCTCTCTCTGCAATCATATCTGTAGGTATGCAAGCAAGGAGTGATATATAGAAATATAACCTAGTAAGATCCTCGACCCGCTACTCTAATACCCCTGGAACAAGTGTTAGAAAACATAAGGCATAACGAAATACACAAATAATATGTATATAATATGTTTCATAAGGTA
>JAPEIP010000010.1:239276596-239307990 GCA_026120095.1 Capsicum chinense | reverse complement strand
CCATGACCCGAGACCTAAAGCCTACTATCTGATACAAAGTTTATCATGTCCCAAAATAATCCCTAGGCGTGGCTGGCTCCCGACAAGACCACTTGTCGAGAGAACTAACTTTCTATACATTCAAAATATCTGCAGACACTGAGATGAAAAGATACACAACTCCACATGTACTAAATAATCATTAACGCAGGGTAATTATCCAACAAGATATCGCATACCAATTTATGAAAATGACAATAGTTTAGATAACAAATCTCTAACCGAAGTCCTGCCTAAGTTCATGGAGCATCTAAACAGAATTACATGAGTTCAACTATTGGGCATGCAAACCCAACGAAAGGAGATATAAGATAAAAATAACTAAAGATGAATGACATCCTTCACGAATAATGCGAAGGCTGACCTCAGGATCCACATGAAAAGATAGTCATCCACGAGCCTCTCTCTCTGCAATCATATCTGTAGGTATGCAAGCAAGGAGTGATATATAGAAATATAACCTAGTAAGATCCTCGACCCGCTACTCTAATACCCCTGGAACAAGTGTTAGAAAACATAAGGCATAACGAAATACACAAATAATATGTATATAATATGTTTCATAAGGTAATGTTAATAAGAACAAAAAGGAAGTTCGAAAATTTCACTCTATATCTCAACTCAATTCATTTACACGACTTGTCATAAACGGTAGTGAAGGTGATCGGCCTAAAACCCCGACAAGTCCACGGCATCATATATAATGCCCCAAAAATACTACTACAGAAGCATGTAGAAGCCCCTAACATATTACGACAACATATTTAATGCTTCTAACATAATACGACAGCATAAGTAATGCCCCTAACTTATTATGGCACTATAAGTAATGCCCCTAACATATTAAGATAACTATTTATGCCCATAACATACTAAGACAACATAAGTAATGCCCCTAACATATTACAGTCGCTCTGTATGCCCCTAGCGACTACAACAGCAGTGAAAAAAATATATTCAATGCCCCAACCTCACCTCATATTTCTTCTCTAAAGAATTCTCAATACACTTCCCAAAAAACTTATCCATAGCTAGTCAAAGGCCACAAATTCTACCAAGTTCACGCTTGTCCCAAAAGATGGACTAGGCAGAAATATATAATTTTTGTAAATCAGATTTAAAAAGCAAGCATCAAAGCTTAAAGTCTCACTTACCTCGCTAAAGACAAGTTCCACAACCACACTATGCATAGAACACCAACCAAATAGCCTTCAATGGCTTCAATCTAAATAAAATACTAAGTAAAAATATCAGTTATGCTAGTTCATCTCAATATCTAGAATTTTTAAACTTAGAGCTAAACTTTAACATCTCACACTGTTATATTGAATTAAGAATAATACAACAAGAGGAGGTTTCTGTAACAAAACTTTAATTTAAAAATACTGGTCAACAATTTCATCACTAAATCCTCACGCACCATAAATATTCCCTATTTGATAGTTTATTTAAGAAAGTAGCAGTAGGAACTTGTAACAACATTTATCGGGAAAATATTGGTTTTGTACTTGATGCCAATGTCTAATTCTTACTTTTTCTATAACTATATTTCCACTAAGTAATAAAGATAAACCAATCTTTATCCTTAAGCTAGTAGCAGACTACTACCCACTATTAGAAGATCAAACATACATAACTCGATCAATTATATATACTCTTAAAATCAACTAACTGATTTGGTGCTTTAATTCTGCACACTTCTAATTCAGAACGTACGTTTTAGGTTCCTTATCAGCCATCTATCTCAATCTTGAATTAATACGTGTATAACGTCCACGAGCATCACGTGAAGAAAAATCATTTCCCTTATTTTGTTGTCTAGACCTGTTCATATAAAATATATTTTAGTAATCCTAGAGTAACGGGATTAAAGCTAAAGTAGTAAGTGCGTTCAATAATTACTAGGAAAAGCAAGTTCATTATTTACTGCTTTGCGTCGACACAGTTGTCAAAATTCTATGCCAAAACTACAAACAAATTCATACCTTATAACTTCACGAAGATGCCTGCCAACACCGTGTAGATACTCTCTGCTTTGTTTTTTTTCTTCTGTATGTTGCTTTGCTTTCTCTTCTCAGAATAATGGGATTAAAATGGAACCTTAAGTTCTATTTAAGCTAATATTAAGTGAAAATGAAGAAGTTTTTGTCGTTCCCACTATTAATTTCCTTAATTACTATTAATAATTTATTTTTGTTTAGAGGTCAGAACATGACATGAGTTACATAGAGAGCTCAAATCTTAGGCATAGGCAGGACATGAATACATACGACATTGGTAGATGTCCGTTCCAATTGAAGTAGGAGGAGCTTGCTTGAATATGAATTGATTTATATTGATTCTTACTTGAAACTTGACACCACAGTAAAATTTGGGAACTACTTTAATCCATCATCTCCTCCTTAGATCAATGCATACTCCTACATTTGCAGAAATAACGTCACATCAAAAGCTACAGCCACAACTTTTAACATAAAAGAGACATTACCATACACTTAAACTCTAAACTCTCCCTGATGAACTATACTCTGAAGGCCCCACTTTCCGAAATACTACTCTTAACTTTCTCTAGCATCTATAGGCATCACTCTACAACTTCCACTCTCATGAGAGTATTCATCCACACTCATTATCGTAAAGGGGGGTATCAATATACATATGAATAGAAACACCCCTCAATAAATTTTTTTATAAGGACACTAAATTCTTTCTAGGACATTCCCCTCCAGGGACACTAATCGTAACTTCCTCTAACTCCCAAAGTCATCAACTTACAACTAACATTATCATATGAATAGACACCCATGATCCTAAACACTTAACACTCTACCTTTAATTCCTTAGAATACTAGCATTACACCCTTAATCATACAACTTACAACTTAACAAAATCTGTAAAACTATACCAAAGGCGAACATGCCCTACCTATATCTCCTCAATTCAACTATAAAGAACACCATACAAAAAATTCCCAGACTTGTCAAAACTACAAGATTCAAGAAGAAAATCCAGGAACGTGTGACACTTGTACACATCACACTTTATCTGACAACATTCTACTTCTGAGTTTGACTTATTCTTATATACTCACACTCTTGTCCACTTAATGATTCAACTACAATTCAAAGATTTACTATTCTTCTCATGTATACATATACATAACAATTGACCACTCATTATCCCACAAACTTCTAACCTAGGTTATTCATAAATCATATCAAGTAGTACTAATTCTGTCCGACAAAACATACATCATTAATCTTAAGCTACTATTCTCACCACCACAATTCACATCTAAATTTCAACCAATTGTCTAACACCAATCATGTAACTCCGATGGAGCATGCTGCATTTTATACTAGTCCATCAAATAGAAATATCAACCTAAGTCTCTTGCTTTACTTAACTATGAACCATAAGTTCATCCCCTCCATGATCTTAGTCTACTTACCTATGCATACATTCTCACTATTACCAAATTCAATAAACACCAATGAGTCTCTACCCATAACATATTGACTAGTCTACCCCTTTTCATTCACAATCTATAACTGATTTATATAACCACCATAATTATCCACTCTAGGCTCCTTCCCTAATTTAAATCAATAATAATCATAGCCGAAAAGTTTCTTCACAAACTACCATAAAATATAGAAATCTTGCTATAACATTAGCCAACCACCATAAAAAGAAAAATCACCCCTTAATAGGGTTATACAACTAAAACTACTTATTTACGCAAAAGTCACCCTTACTTTGACCACTAACCTTATGAATTTACGTCACCAACTTTTGGACTATCTCACTACCAATAGGTCATGACACTTTAACATATACTACTATTTGGGTGGAAACACATTTCAAGCATTCTGCTACACATCACTACCCTTATGAATGACATTTGCAATAAGAACTTTGAAAAAGGGACTAAATACACTTTTTACCTCAGGCTAAAAAGCACGATTTCATAAAGATAAAGGTATACACTTGAATCAATACACCATGAAGCACTAATGGAATCCTTTCAAGTCTTTGTGCTTTCTCATAACTTTATAGGTAACTAAATTAGAGAGAACCACATCACTGGGGGAGCTAGACTCTTAGACTTGTATCGCCACTACAGTGAGGTGTGGCCTATGAAATTTGAACAAGGAAGGAATTTGGATAACTTTCTTATGGACGACGCTATAGCAAGAACTAGAGTATGAAAGAATAAGAAAAAACTCCTAAATGACCGGTAACCTCCTGATTATAAGTTTGGTGCACAACATACCCATAAATAAAATTTTACTTGACAAAACTTCATAGATACCCTAGGACCATGAACCGTGCTCTGATACCAAGTTTTAAACGACCTGAATCAAGGCCCAGGCTGCAACGAGCATCCCAAACTGTGTAGGCTCGAGCACCCTTCTCTAATTGGCAATCATATATATAATGCATATACTTTAAGGAATATGTGGAAAAATATAACAAGACGGAAACATGGTCATTCTTTTACTTTAACTAAACAATATGAAAATGAGTTCATAAAACATTCAAAAACACCTAACACTAGTCTGCGAAATCTCTAACAACTCAAAAACACTACTATCTAAAAACTGAGACACGGACCCAGTCGGGTCATAAACCAAAATGAAATATCAATGTCAAATTAATAAGGCCTTCCAAAGTAAATGAGGCTCACAAACTGCAAGCTTTAGAAAGCCCAATCTACTGCTTAGTGGGACCCAGGACTGTGTCTCAGATCTTGAAATATAGGGGGTCAATACAGATATACTAGTACGCATAGCAATCCAAAATAATGTATTTATATATAACATAAGTGAGAGAAATTTATGAAACATTTGACATACGATATATGAAAACATATGGGCATTCTTTAATGACTTTGAAACATTTCTTTAAAACCATGACCCACTCTTTATTTTACTTCTGAGCTAGATGGTACACTCTACAATCTGTATTTCCACATGCTATATGGAATCCGCCCTTAACTCGGCAGCCAAGCCCACAATCCAAGTTTTCTGCAAGGATTAGAGTATCTATACGGAGGACACACAAGATCACATAGTAGGGTGCCAAAATCCCTAATCAAATCAACATGTCATGGTAGTTTAGAAGATTATGAAGTAGGGCTCAAAACGATAGTCCCAATTTGGGAAGACATGAATCAAGGTACACAAGATCACATAGCCGGGTACCATAATCCTGTGTCGGTTAATCACAATTTATAGCATTGAGTCTTTCAAATAGTACTTTCTTTGAGTAACCCTATAACTCTATGTAAGTTGATTTTTAACATTTTCTAAACATGCATCTTTCTAAAGTCAAAATTTGAGTAAAATCTATATTTTAGTCTGTTTTGAATCTGCTATGGCATTCATCTGTTTGGTGTCAACATTTCGAAACTTGCAAGTCATATCTCTAAGCCATAAAATATCATGTTACTGTACTTCCATTGAAAACAAGATTTTTGGACCACCAAATCATTCAAACAGTATGAGTGAGTTTGTATTTCAACATTCATAAAAACTTATGTAATGATTTTCTCTTTCAATCCTTAAACTTGGGGTGGTCACTTACTTTGTAGTAAATCATGCATTTCTTTCAGTAGATATCTTTAACATTTATCAACAAGTAAAAACACACTCTCGTCAATTCACAACCATTCTTAAATCATTTAACAATAGCCAAGAACGTATACACCAGGCTTCTAAATATGAAGTTTTATCAATTCGTAACATATGAATATCAAGAAGCATCATAACATGAGAGGGAGTGAAAATATTGATGCTCTCGATTCACTTTCAAACTTCAAATGCATAAATACATATATATGAGCAAAAATTCAAATTTAGGGGAAGTCCTCAAGACCAAAACTTTATCATCAATAGAGCTCACAATGCATAACTGTTAATATAAATTCAAAACACTTCATAAATACATGATTTCTCAAATTTAAAAACTTAACCAAAACAATTTCACCATGACCATGAAGTTTAGAAAAACCCCACATACCTTATATTACTTCGTTTAAAGAGTAAAACCTAAATCTTGATTTATTTCTCAGAAATCTTGGATTCAAAGAGTTGAATTCTTGCCCTAGTTTCTCTTGTTCTTGAGAGTAGAGAGGATTGAGATGTGTTTAAAACTGATAAAAGAAGGATTATAATTCTTAGGGTATGATTTATATTCATGGATAAGGAGTTTGAGATGGGAAATTACCAAAATACCCATAATGAAACCAAAGAAATCACAGAAATTCTTCAGGCTGATGACCAAGGTTGACGGGCCATCACTTATGTGATGGATCGTCACCTAAGTCATCACTTTCGGGCTAGAAATTTCCCCTTACTGTCGTAGGATGATGACTAGAGATGATGGGTCATCACTTAGTTGATGGCTCATCAACTTAGTCATCACCTAGTTGACAAGTCGTCAACTTCGTCGTCACTTTTTGGCAGTCAGACACTCCAAAGTAAAATGAGCATAATTGTCTACTCCGATATCGGATTAAGGTGAAAATGGTGGCATTGAAAAGAAGACTCAAAGGCCTTTCATTTTATTTATAGTAATCCCTCAAATAGTTATATACAATAATTTATGGTCAATGAAATTTGATTTAAGTTTGGACATTCACAGAAACATAAGTGATAGGGAAGTTTTGAACTCGTCTTTGAGTTAGGGTATTTTTGTGACCTCAATTCATATTCAAAGGTATTCACACCTTGTAGGATTGATCATCACACATTTATTAAGAATGAATCATTGGGTTTGGGTCTATACCCATAAAAAAGGTGGTTAAAACTTTATTTCAAAAGTGCGGGGTGTTACAACGTGTATTCTAGAACTAGTATAAAATTAAATTGACACGACATAAAGTAATTTTGAAGATAGATGAGGATATGATTAATAATATCTTATATGTAAGTTTAAAACTTTCAGAAGAAGAATATTGACATCCGCATTATTAGAACATTTGATCAAATCTTATTTACTATTTGTATAGGAAAAAATGGCTAAGGAGATCCTTGTACTTGTATCAGTTTGACATCTCTGGACCTATACTCATTGATGTTTTATCTAAAAATAGTAACTTGTTCAAAACTAAATTTTGAACGTCTTTAATTATTGGCCAAGCGTATGCTATAGTTATTTTTGCAAAGTTAGATAATGTTTGTGATTACACACCATTACACCATTAAAAATGAATAACACATACTTCTATCAGTTTAAAATATTTTTTTTGATCGAAGTAAAATATTTAGTTGAAATTTGAAGGTACAATATAACGTCTATATGTGCCTCATTATATATTTTTTTATATATGTTATTTTTTGAAATAGTGCCAATTCCAAACTCTTCCCTTAAACAATAACGAGAAAATAGATTACTATGTCACATGACCTAAAGTAGAACTTAAGATCAGTGACTCCATATTGCTAACACTACTATTAGTGATCTAATGAATATGAAATATTTTTTTCTTATTCTTCCTATTTATCTTCATAATTATTTAATCTACCAAATTTAGTTCCTTCATTGACTAACTTCTTGAAGGAATTACCTAGCCGAGCCACCATTTCTACTCACTGTAAGAATGTATAACCTCATGCTCAGGTCGGTCCTCAATATCAGTAGGCAAACCTTGATATTTTATCTTGAGGTAAGTCTCCAGTTTGAGATGCAGAACCTCACTTTCCTTTTTAACATGCTCAAACACAAATTTTCACGCTTAAAAATTTCCATCCTTTACATTGTGCTTCATGCAATCAACTTGATCAGTCACTCTTGCAGCTCCAAAGTCTGGTTTATTCCCCAAATTCAGTCTATCAAAAGTGAATTGTAGTGGAGTTCTTGTAGTTCTAGCACCATTAAGTTAATAAACATAACAACATGACCAAATGATACAACACAAATTCCCTAAAGAAGGCCAGAAGTGCCGGTTTCATACCATTACACTTCATGAAATTTCTAATCAAGAATTTATTATTGCAGGTAGGATATGACAAGTGCTCTATAAAATTAACTGGCTTGCCCGAAAGCTAGTCGAGACAACATAATTATCTATAGTAGCTATCTCACAAGAGACCAACATGTTGACATCTAACTAGTTTTAAGTGTCACATGGCATCTCTCTCCTCACAATATCAAAATTAATTCAAAATAAATAATTATATATAATTTCATCTTTGTTTCTCACCTATTTCTAGTAAGATATAGTGATGAATCAAACATGTTCATCATTTGTCACTTTTCCATTTCAAATATAATGCATTTCACCGATCTTAGAAATATTTCAACTTATAACAATTTAGAAAGTTTATATGATCAATATGGAGTACACGTGCAATGGACATGTTCATGAACTACTAGAGAATTAAATTGACAAGATGGAAATTAATTTTGAATATAAATGAGAATGAAATTAATAATATCATGCCTACAAGTTTAACACTTTTAGAAGAAATATAATATCATTTTTGATATTCAGACATTTCATTAAATCTTATTTAATAGTTGTAGAGGGCAAAAAGGTAGAGGGGATTCTTCTACAAGTTTCGGTCTGACATCTCCATCCCACCCCCGAAGTTTTATCTAAACCCACTACATTTTTCAAAATTATAATTTGTAACTATTTTAATTTTTAGCAAATCCTATGTTGCATTTAATTTATTTTTGCAAAGTTAGATAATGTGTATGATTACGCACCACTAAAAATGAGTAACACACAAGCATCGATGGGCTTAAGATATTTATTTTTGTTGAATTCAACTGTTTTGATGAAATTTCAATGTACAACCATCACATAAATATATGTCTCACAATACCTTTTTTTATTTATTTAATTTGAAACAGAGACAATTCAAAACACTTGCATTCGGAAACAACATGAAAGTATATTACAACGTCACATGACCAAATTGAGAACTCAAAATCAGTAACTCCATTTTTTAAACTCCACAAATAGGGATACAAAAAAAAAAAGAAAGATTCTCTTTTTCTTTTACCAATTTATTTCAAAAATTATTTTCTCTACTAAATCCAATTCCTTCACTGACTAACTTCATGAAGGCATTCTTTAGTCAAGCCACCATTTCTACTCAATGTAGGATTCCATATCCTCATGCTTAAGTTGATCCTATATCTCTATAGGCGGACCTTGATTCTTTACCTTGTGGTAGTTCTCCAGATTGAGCAGTAGAACCTCACGTTCTTGTTTGAAGTACTCAAACACAAAATTGCACGCTTCAAAATTTCCATCCTTCGCGTTGTTCCTCATGCAATATACTTGATCAGTCACTCTTGCAACCCCAAAGTCTATGTTTTATTAACTGAATTATGTAAGGAGCTAGTCTATTAAAATAGAATTGTAAGGGGGTTCTTGTAGTTCTAGAACAATTAAGACAATAAACTTAAAAATATTGAAATAACGCAATGTAAATTCCATAAAGAAGGCCTGAAGTGTCCGCTACATACTTTTCCCCTTCATGAAATTGCCATTCAAGAATTTATTATTGCAGGTGGGAGGCGACATGTGATCAATAAAATGAGTTGTCTTGCCGAAAGCTGGTCTAGATATCATAATTATCTATTGTATGCATCTCACAACAGGACAACTTGTAGACAACTGACTAGTTTTATGGGGTGCGTGGCTCCTCCCTACTCACAATATCAAAATTAATTTCAACATTATTTATTGTATATAATTTAATCTTTATTTTATACCTATTTCTACTAAGATATAGTAATAAATTGAACATGTTCACAATTTATCAATATGAACTTACACTTGTCCATTTCAAATCTCATGCATTTAACAGAACATTAAAATATTAAGGTTTGTAACTATTTAGAAATTGTACATGATCACTATGGAATACAAGTGCAATGTACGTATTTAAGAGCTACAAGAGAATTAAATTGACAGGATAGAAAGTAAATTTTACAACACCTCACACTCCATCTTTCCTAGGTATAAAGACCCAAAACCAATGATTTATAATTATAAATAAGTGTGAATAACAATACTTTAGTGTGAGAACATCATTGGATATGACTATACGTCATAAAAATCTTCTATCTCAAAGTTAAGTTGAGCACTTTCTGGCTGGTCGAGTTTAAGTGGATGATTTTTCTCGGTCACCTTCCAATGAACATCACTCCTAGAATAAAAGAGGTTATATGGCCTATTATATATAAAATTAATTATATTTGAGTCCTCTTTCCAACGCAACTGACCGTTTGTCAATTTGAGTTTTGAATCAAAAGTTATGAGTATCTTAGTAATACACTATCCAGGGTCCAAATTTATGTCACAAGGCATACCTCTGCCTCCAATTTTCATCCGTGTCACAGACCTGGTGGTCCACAATAGGGTGCGACAGGGATCCCCTCCTGGCTATCAAATTTTGTTTTGTTTTATTTTGTTGTAAGGGAATTAAGGTCTTTTATCACCCCTTATCATCCCTAATCCTTTTTGGATGAATGTAAGGTCTTAAACACATTATTTCACCTCTATAAATTCCTAAATATCACTGCACAAGAAATATAGGATAAACTACTAAGGTTTTGAGGATTTTAGTCTCCAAGGGCCAATCTCTCTACGTTTTCTTCGATTTCAAGGTATGTTGGACTATCTTTGTTGGGAAAATAAACTGTAAAAAGCTTAAAACCAGAGGCTGAAAGTAAAAGGTATAAATATGTGCTAAAGTTTAATTTTTTTGTATATTAAAAAGGACTGAAGACACACCTTTGTATAGATTTAAAAAATAAACAAACCACTAAGTCACTAAGTTAACCACTACTCCACTATCTAAGCAACAACTATCCAATATCAATTAAAGAAAACATAGTACAACATAACTGTTAAGAGTCCAAGAAAATAGAAAATTGGCACACCACGTAGCATTCTTGACATAATAACTCACTTAGTAGCATGTTTAAAGAGATAACAACCTGAAAATGTTCTAAGTGTAAAAAAGACAGCCATATTTAAGATCCTAAATATTTATGATTCCTAAATTGATCTTTCCGATCCCGAGACATAGATTTTTAAGTTGAATAATGTTTAGGAGTGTAATAGCTATCTCGGGAGAGTTTTTGATTTTTTAGATGAGGGTTGCGATGTGTTTGGGTTTCATAAACAACAACTCAACGCGATATCGATGCATCACAATGCCCATAGTATTGGTGCCCAACGCAGTATGATGGTTCGCAAAAATGGGATTTTGGTGAAAACTTTAATTTTGAAGGGTAGTTTAGACCTGTCCCCATAATCTCAAATCGTGTTAACAGTTGATTAAAATGTTATTAGGGCATTATATGCCTAAAAATACTCAATTCCATTAAGAACGATAACCCTAACTCCCCTCCCAAAGATCTAGAATCCATCTTTAAGTTCAAGATTTCCTAGTACAAACCAAGATCAAGGTTCTATTCTTTGAACTAATTAATCTAAGGTACGTGGGACTATCCTAAAGCCCACGGCCATGGATTTTACTATTTTTTAAAATTAGTTTTAAACTATATATATATATGTATATATATATATATATATATATGTATGTATGTATTCACATGAGTTTGGTTTCAAGATTATTGATGAATAAGCATTGAAGATTTCTATATTTTTATGATGAAATTGTGGAAATAGTGATGTAGTGTTTTCAACTTGAAAGACTTTCATGTGATCTTGTGATGTTAATATTGAGAAGTTAATGAGAGCATGAAATGTGTGATTTAATCTTTTACTGGAAAATTCCATTGAGTTAACACATTGTGAATTGAATTTATGAACCATTAAAAGCTTTAGCCTGCTGATGGACGGTTATGCAAATATTGTAGTATGTTTCATGAGATAAATGAAAGAGTGTTTTACTTGTTTTATAATGATCATGTTTCCTATTTAGATTGACTTAAAAGTGATTGAAAAAGGATGACCATCATAGAATAAGTGTTGAGAATTGTTTGTTTTTCAACTGTTTTGAATTATGAACTTTTGTTCAAATGGTAGATCTTTTAGGTGGTCAATAAACATCTTTAGAAATAAAAAAAGGGGCAGTAGATGTTTTGTCATATGGCTTGCAAGTATGGGTATGACGATACCCTATTTTGATGTTCTCAAAGATATTAAGGAAATAAATTTTTAAAGAAAAATTGTTTTAAAGAATCTAAAAATGGGTATAAAAGAGTTAGATGGTTATCTAAAGACGACACGGGTCTGATGACTCATTTTCCAAAACCGTGATTTGCTGACATGGATTCTTGTTACTTGAAAGGGAGATTTTACGCTAGCGACAACCCTGTGGCATAGTATATAAGCAGATACTCTAACTTTTGCGGCAAAATTTGGCTGGGGACTTGTTCGCCGAGTTAAGGGAGGATTCCATCTAGCTCGTGGAATCATAGATTTGTAGGGTGTAACATTTAGCTCAAAAGTAAGATAAAGAGTAAAGTCATGAATTGTATAATATGTTTTGAAATATTCAAATTGTTCCCATGTGTTTTAAACTATTTCAATAACATGCACTTTTGATACATTCTCATCTATGTTGAATATAAATGTATTTTATTTTTGAATTGTTCTGTGTACCAGTACATTTGTATTGACCCCCTATATTTTAAGATACGAGGCTGAGTCCTGGGGTCCTGCTAAGTCAAAAATTTGTCTGTCAGAAGTGTTCAGTTCGTGAGCCTCCCTTATTTTAGAAGGACTATTTCCAAGTCATTGTTATAGTAATTTGGTTTATGGTTCAATTGGGGGGATTTTTCCTGGTATTAGACAAATTTTGGTTTTGTATTTTTTAGAGGTTTTATAGACTGGTGTTAGAAGTTATCGAATGTTTATGGATTTCATTTCGTATTGTTAAGTGAATTAAGAGATTTTTCATATTTAATTTTGTTAAATTTCAAAAATTCTCTATATTATATGAACGTTGTGCATGATATCAATATAGAAAATGGTGCTGTGCCTATATGGTTCGTGATTCTCATCACGGACAAGGTCTCAACTTGGGTCGTGACAAATTTGGTATCAGAGCTTAGTTCATGGTATCAGGGTATCTGTGAAATTGCGTTGGGTAGAGTCCTATTTATGGGTGTGTAGCATGCCATACTTATACAAAAGAAACTACTAGGCATTTATGAATGTATCTCTTTCTTTTCATGATCTAGTTCATGCCATAGAGTTTTCATGTTGAATAATCAAGGATTTACTGTATTTCAGAACTTGATCATCGCCTCCCCGTAGATCCAACTAACAGAATACCAATGCTAATGATATCTGCCCTACTCATGGGATGGGAATCCAAAATCGAGTTCATACTCCTGAGGTTGTTGCTACTCCAGGAGTTCCTCTTGTCCAGACTAGTCCACCTCGGGCTCCACAGACTGGTGTTAACTGTCCCCAACCTTCTTAGATAGAAGTTTTGAATGATGAGTTTCGATAGTCCATCCATATAATTCCTCAGCTGGTAGCTCCTCAGACCTGTTGGTCTGAATATGTGGGATCTGTGTCTAGTTTATCTGAACTTTCTCATGTTTGTCAATTCATAAGGCTAAACCCACACACCTTTACTGTCACAAAGGTTGAGGATGACTCCAAGTGTTCATTGATGAAATGGAGAAAATCATCAGAGTTATGTATGGAAATAAAGTTGAGGGAGTTGAGTTAGTAGCTATTAGCTGTAGGACGTGGCTAATGATTGGTACAATGAGTGGGAGGACTTGAAGGGTGGTGATGCTGAACATTTACTGTGCGGTGAGTTTGTAGAAGCTTTCCTGGACCATTTATTTCTCCAGGATATGAGAGAGTTGAAGGCTGAAGAATTCATGAATCTAAAACAAGTCAAGATAAGTGTTAAGGAGTATGCATTGAAGTTTACTCAATTTTCCCATTATGATCCAGAGTTAGTGGGCAATATATGGGCTCGTATGAGAAAGTTTGCATCTGGTCTCTCAGATGACTTGGTATTCGAATGCAAGAGAGAAATATTGAATAGAGATACGAATTTCTCTAGGTAGTCTATTCATATGCAGCAGGTTGAAGAGCAAAAGAAAAAGCTAGCTGAGGTAAGGAAAAAGGAAAGGCAAGAAAAAAGAGGTAGATGACAGACCAGACTAACAGTCAAAACCAAGTTGATAATTGGGGTAATTTTTTGTCGAAGAAATAGTTTTTGAGTAATGCTCAGTCTTCAGTTATAGATCTAGCACCCAGACCTACAGTAAATTTACTGTTCCAAAATTTTTAGTGTAACAGTGGGTGGAGAATCCAAGGCACTCAATCTCAGGGGTGTGAAGCTTAGAATTATCGATCATATCCGCGATGTGGAAATGTGTAAAATATCATCCAAGGCCATGAAATTTAGGCAATTTTGTGTGCAATGCATGCGGCCAGCTAGGCCATATCAAGAGGGACTATCCCTTGGCAAAGGGGAATATTAGAGGTGTTAAGTCTTAGTCAAACTCTACAGCCCCTCCTCCTAAGGATACTATTTCAGCTGTTGGTGGTGGTCAGGATTAGTTATATACTTTATCTAACTGCCAAGATGCAGAGGCTTCTCCAGATGTTGTGATGGGTATGATACAAATTTTCTCATGAAATATGTATGTGTTGCTTGATCCAGGGTCTACCTTGTCTTATGTGACCCCGTATGTAGCAATTTTGCACCTACTTACTTAAATTGTTATTTTGGGCTCATTTAACTTGGGCCTTTGGAAGATTTGTGTGTAGGGAAATTTATCCATTTTCTTCCTGTTTTATTCAATTTGGGAACAAATGAATACATTAGTATAGGCCTAAATCTGGTCCATAGCCATGGGTCCATTAATTTGGTTCAAATAACTTAAGTAGGTGACTCACCTACTAGCTTAATTAAGTCAAGAAAGCACCTCAATATTTTATTCCAATTCTAGCTCCTAATCCCTTTAATCTAACCTTCAAATTAAACACACTTGGTCGCTTTAAACTATATATCCAAATACTATCTTATGATCCCAAGTTTACATAGTCGTATTGACGTTTACTTGGTCGCATCACATTAAACTATATGGGCAGCATTTATAATTCCATCTACACCATTAATACTTGCATAACAAATCTCATATGTTATCTATACCACAAGGCTATACCAAGTTCCATATAATTAGAACAAGTACAAGCAAAATACAGGATGTTACATCCTTCCCTTTTAGGAACATTAATCCTCAAATGTTGCCTAACTATCCAACCAAAAAAACTTCAATCCTAAGTTTAATATCCCTATTATCACATAGTACTTATATATTACACTTACTTGTTACTGCTCTTATTCAGTATCTTGGACTTTCTCTTTGTATTTGAACAAATGGGAGTACTTAGATTTCATTGTTTCTTCAACTTCCCATGTTATCTCTTCTACTTGTTGGTTCCTCTAAATCACTAGCTATTTCTTTATTCCTTAACTTCTTAACTTGTCGATATTGGAAAGAAATAGGAATTTCTTCATAGGTAAGATTTTCTGTAACTTGTACATCTTCAGCAGGAGTGATATGAGATGGATCTCCCATGCACTTTCGAAGCATTGAGACATGAAATACTAGATGAATTGTTGAGAGCTCTTGGGGTAGCTCTAATTTATAAGTGAATTGGCAAAACCTCCACGTAATTTTGTATGGGCCTATATAATGTGGACTTAGTTTTCCTTTCTTTTCAAATCTCATAACCCCCTTCATTGGTGACACCTTCAAGAATACCCAATCACCTATAGCAAACTCTAGCACCCTCCTTCTAACATCTGCATATGACTTATGTTGGCTTTGGGCTATTTCTAGCTTCTATTGGATCACTTTAACCTTTTCCATAGCTTGATGAACAAGATCCGGTCCGAATAAGGAAGTTTTACCTGCTTCAAACCATCCAATTGGTGATCTATTTTTTCTTTCATACAAAGCTTCATATGGTTCCATTTTGATACTTGAATGATAAATATTGTTGTATGCGAACAGGATGAGAGGTTAATGATCATCCCAACTATATTTAAAGTCTAATACACAAGTTCGTGGCATATCTTCAAGTGTTTGAATGGTATGTTCTACTTGTCCATCTGTTTGAGGGTGAAAAGCTGTACTTAGATTCACTTGTGTTCCCAAATTTCTCTGGAAAGACTTCCAAAAATTTTCAGAAAATTGAGCTCCTTGATTTGATATAATTGAGATTGGAACTCCGTGCAGCTGAACTATCTCTTTAATGTATAATTTGGCATATTCTTCAACTGTGTAAGTGGTCCTAACCGGTAGAAAGTGTGCTGATTTGGTAAGCCTATCAACTATCACCCATATGGACTCAAACCTTCAAGAAGTACGAGGCAAACTAGTGACAAAATCTATGGTGATCATGTCCTACTTCAAGATTGGAAGATCTATACATTGTATTTAACCCCCAGGCTTTTGGTGCTCTACTTTAATTCTTTGACAATTTGGACATTCAGCTACAAACTCTGCAATATTCTTCTTCATGTCACCCCACCAATGCATACCTTTCAAATCATGGTACATTTCTGTTGACCCTGGTTGGAGAGAATACCTTGAATGATGTGCTTATGTCATAATCTTCTTTCTTAGCCCGTCTATATTAGGCACACATAATCTGTTTTGGCATGGAATGCTCCTTCTTGCATAAGCTTAAATGCCTTTGTCATACCACATTTAAGCTGTAATAGAATGGGATCTGCATATTGCTTCTCTTTTACTTTAGCTACTAATGAAGATTCTGTAGCATTATGAATAATAAGCCCCTCCTCTAGAATTTTAAGAAGGTGAACCCCCGAATTAGCTAGTTGGTGTAGATCCTTAGTTATCCCTTGTCATTCTATAGACTGCCCATAAGTGACCACCATAGACTTACGACTTAATGCATCAGCAATGACATTTTCTTATCTTGGATGATACAAGATATCAACATCATAGTTCTTTAATAACTCAAGACATCTCTGCTGCCTCTAATTTAGGTCCTTTTGATCAAAGATATGCTTCAAACTCTTGTGCTTGGTATATATGTCGACATGAATCCTATACAAGTAGTGACGCCATATCTTTAAGGAAAATATAACCTGTACTAGCTCCAGATTATGCGTTGGATAATTTTTTTCATATGGCAGAAATTGTCTTTAAGGCATAGGCTATGACATTACCATGCTGCATCAATACACACCCTAAGCCAATTATTGAAGCATCACAATACAATGCATACCCTTCTTTGCCTTCTGGAAGTACCAATACATGTGTTGAAGTCAACTTATTGTTTAGATCTTGGAAACTTCCTTCACATACATCATTCCATTGGAACTTGGACGCTTTGTGTGTTAGCTTTGTTAAAGGTGTAGAAATTGAAGAAAATCCTTCAACAAACATTCTATAATAACCTGCCAATCCCAGGAAACTACGAACCTCCATAGGAATTATAGGTCTTGGCCAGTTCTTCACTGCTTCTATCTTTTAAGTATCAATCTTTAGTCCTTCATCAGATACAATATGACCTAAGAATGCCACAGATTTTTAACCAAACTCACATTTGGAAAACTTTGCATATATCTTACGATTACGAAGAATATTTAACACCTGTCATAAGTGAATGGTATGGTCCTTATTTGATCTCAAATAAACTAGAATATCATCTATAAAATGGATTGAGCACCATATTCATCAAATCCATAAAAGCTGCGAGTGTATTAGTTAGTCCAAAGGGCATGACTAGAAACTCGTAATGACCATACCATGTTCGAAAAGCTGTCTTGGGTATATCATTCCCTTTGACCCTTACTTGGTGGTAACGTGACCTCAAATGAATCTTTGAAAAGCACTTGGCACCTTGCAACTGGTCAAATAAGCCATTAATTCTCAGATGGGGATATTTGTTCTTAATAGTCACCTTACTAAGTTGTCGGTAGTCAACACACATTCTCAATGATCCATCTTTCTTATGCACAAATAAACACTAGTACGCCCCAAGGGGACATACTAGGCCTTATGAATCCTTTTTCTAGCAAGTCTTTAATTTCTCTTTTAACTCCCGTAATTCTGCCGGGGGCCATTCTATACGGAGAAATTGAGATTGGTTGAGTACCTAAAATTACATCAATACCAAACTCCACTTCTCGTTATGGTGGAAAACTTGGAAGATCTTCTGGAAATACATCAGGAAATTCATTTACCACTGAATAGTTTGAAGAGTTAGTGGCTCCACATCTGTATCTCTCAGTCTAACTAGATGATATATATAACCCTTCGAAATAATCCATTTTGCCTTAAAATAAGAAATAAATTTATCTCTTGGCGCACCAATATTACCCCTCCATTCAAAGATTACCCTTTTTGGAAAATGGAAATACACCTTCTTAGTTCATTAATCTACTGTGGCATAAAAAGAAGTCAACCAATCCATACCCATTATAGCACCAAAATCTACCATTTCTAACTTAACTAGGTCAGCCATTGTATAATAATCATAAATAGTTATTCTACAATTTTGACATATTTTTCTATCTATAATAGATTCACCAACTGGCGTAAATACTTTAAATGGCTTAACTAGTAATTCTGGTGTTCTTTTGAACTTCCTAGCAACCAATGGAGGGACATACGATAATGTAAAACCCGAATCAATTAATGCACATACATCATGTGAAAAGATGGACAATGTACCTGTAACCACATCTTGAGAAGCCTCTGAATTTTGTCGATCCGCTGAAGCATATGTGCGATTCCAAACTCCACTAGAGCTAGATTTTCCTTTAGCACCTCTACCATGACCCATACACTGTACACCTCTACCTGAATAAGGCACCGATGATGATAATGCGATGGATGATTCAGTAGGTCGTGCCATACCACCTATGCCCGTTTGAGAGTATTCTCTCATCATATATCCTGACATACTACACCAAAAGCAAGCATTTGTTCCGAACTAATATAAACCTAAATGAAGCTTTCCAGATTTTTTACATGGATGCTGAGGAGGCATCAATTGGCTCATACTCCATTGCTTTTGATACCCTGCTGTTCGTGAACTCTGACTCTCATTTCTTTGTCTAAACTGGTTGCCTTTAGACCCTTGAAACTGTGGTAGATCACTAGCTATAGGATAAAAAGATAATAACCTAGGTGATCTATTAGAAAACCAAGGCCTAAACTCACCTTGGGATCCCATGAACTGCCCCATATATCTGGCCCACATAGAATACCATCTTTCCAATTCTTATGTTCTTCTTCTTCGCCTTTGATCCTCTATTTTTTGTGCAAAAGATTGTATCCTTGCTATGTCCATGTCTTTATTCAAAGAAGCAATAGTAAAATCTCTAACCATCTATGGATCCAACTATCCACATATCAATGAACTCTATTATCCATAGTAACCATTACATTAGGAACATACCTAGCCAAAGAGTTAATCTACACGGGCCTCTCAAAGCTCAAATGAAAGATAATGATCAAGAAATACCTCTTTGAACTCTTTCCAAGTTGATGAAGGTGCATCGATACCCCTAGATCATTTCCAGACTTCATACAAAAATATAACCTCCCCTTTGAATCTATATGTTGCTTGCTCAACTGTCTCTTTACCTGATACAAAAATTACATCTATAGCCCTTTAGATTTGATCATTAAATTCCTATGGGTCTTCATTAAGATTTGATCCTGTGAATGTGAGAAGATCCAATTTAAGAAAATCCTGCATTCGTAGGTTAGCTGCCCTATCTGCACCACTAAAACCTGTTATTGGAATGGCTTGTCCTTGATCTTGTCTAGCAACTATATGAGCCGATAATTGCGCCGCATTCCTTAGATCTTGGTCGGTAGCATTAATAGGTGGTTTTGAGGATGCGGTTCTTCTCTTTCTTAGATCTTCTAGAGATGAAGGAGTAGAAGAAGTTTGGGATACAAACTCATCTTGAGCCTCACTTTGATTAGCTCATCTAGGTGGTGACTTGCTTGTCCATTCTCCGGCGTCCATATCTATTCGCTTACATGTATTCTTACTCCTTCTCGTAACTGGCATATTAACTATAATAAGAGGAAAAAATAGATTCAATGGTTGAATATGACTTCACCTACAACATGGGCTCTATCACACGATCTAAGATATGAAGAAAAAGAGGCAACCCCTAAATGTCGCATAGACTCCTATTTATAGATGTGGTGCACAACACACCCATAAACAAGACTCTATATAGACACGACTTTGTAGATAGCCTAGGATGATTGGCTCTAATACCACTTTTGTCATGCCTCAAATACTATTGGGGCGAACAGGCACTCGTAGTGGTAAAGGCCCGAAAGAACCAATCGATAACCTCGTACTTCTCATGCATGTACCTACAACAACCAAAGGTTTTGAAAAACATTATACTATGCATCGAAAAGAATATCTACATAGGCAAGCACAAACTTATATATACAACACTTGGCCGTTGGGGCCACTACGTCTAAAGGCAAGACACAACCATAACCTTACATTAGTCTACAAAGCCTCTAAAAGATACATAGACTTAGTTAGGGTCGGGATAAACCCCTGCCGAACTCTTTACTTACTGCACAATACCAAAATATATAAAACATACTAGGAGAGCCCCAAATCAACCTAGAGCTCACAAATAGTCATTGAATAGCCTGCGCTCCTACCAGAGAGGTGTATGAGCTGAAGTACCTGTGCATACATCATGAAATGTAGGTCCCCCATGAGGGACTTCAGTACAAAAATATGTACTAAATATGTAAGGCTGAAGGTAACAACACATGATACAAGAACTCAATAGAAATCTGATACAAGTGTATAAGTAGTACTAGTAGACCACCTTTATATATACTTGTGGGACTACATAAATTACGTTTCTTTCTTCATTTTTACCTTTCTTACTTTATAATCTTTGTAAGCCATAAATAATGCAAATGACTAGCTGATCAATGGTAGATAGATAAATTAGGATCGGCCCATGCTAGGCTTACGCCCCTGAGCTACCAAAGATTGGGATCGGACCATGGTAGGTTTATGCCCTTGAGTTGCCACCCATAAAAAGGTATTGAGATTGGCCCATGCTAGGCTTATGCCCCTGAGCTGCCATTAGTTTTACAGATTTATGTTACTTAGTTTATTTAGCCTTTGCGATTGTTACTTTGGTGATCATAACATTATTGTACCTTGAACCAATAATCTGCTAATAATAGACATATAAATGGATACTTAATGCAACAACAATGAGGAAGGGAGCTATTGGCACACAAATGAAGTGTTTAGGTGCTAAAAATAACACATGGGTCTTATTTGAACAAGCAGAAAACTGCTGAAATTTTGTAGTGAACATAAGCGTATAGGTTTAATAATAAGCATGTATTAAGGTCATTGAACATGTTAGTGAGTGGGAAGAAGGTCATTGGCTTCATGGGATATAATAAACTGCTATTATGTGCCACTTGTTATAGGATCATCTTGGAAACTTACATGATAGACCAAATGTCTGATTTCATGCCAAATAGTGCAAAATAGAGTATGCCTTACATACCTTAGTATATAACTCCAAAACTAACCAAACTTGACTTCCTGCCTTTCAGATTACTTAATTACAATAGAAGATATGGTAAACTAGTATTAGCAACCAACTAATACGTTTGGGCTATTTAGCTTCACCAAAACTGTAATCAGGCAGTAGGATCTTAATCTATCAATTAAGTTGTTATTTTAACCCTTTTCTCTTCCAATTACACCCACATATCATACATTTACTTATAAGGTTCACTGAAACCACCTTGTCTTCATTACACATTCTAAATAATACGCAAAATAAATTGGGCAGTAAGAAAATACAATAATTTGTTCGGTAGTGTACCGCCACACCTTTCTTCTATATTTTGTTACAAACCAATCACACCTTTCTCCAAATCAACATGGCAACCCATAACATATACATACAAAAATGTCCATAAAACAGTCCCAAATCCCTTTTATTATAGCAATCACTTATTGAACTCATCATCACTTGAGTTCTCAATAACAACACATCCATAATTCTCTTTCAAATTCACATATAAAGAGAACAAAATGGATCAATCACCTTACCTCAATTCTGCAACTTATTCTTTTAATTGGAACTCTTCAAAACTTCAACTTTCACTTTCCTTCACACTTTAAATCAAAGAAGAAAAGAGATCTCTTAATAACAAAGAAAAGTGAGCAAGTAGTTGTTCTATGCAAGTAGTTGTTCTATATTCTGCCATGTATTTATAATTAGACACCTATATCATGTTTTCCTAATATTCCATGAGATAATTAAGAAAAAAGTTGAGTTTTTTCACTTACCTTGGGCTGCAAAGTTGAGGGTTTCTGCAAGAACCCTAGAAGGAATTTTAGGGCTGCTCCTTGTTCTTTTAGAGAGAGTAGAGAGATTTTGTGAAATATACTCCTTTTTGTGACTTAGAAATAAAGTAAAATAACAAGAAAATTGTCCTTTTAAAGTCCCTATTTTGTCCACCTCCTTAGCTGCATTTTGGACCTTAAAATTTGTCAAATTGGTCCAAGTAGGTGATGCACCTACTTAAGGGTTCAAGGTACTCAAATTTTCAATGTAGGTGATGCACATACATACTTAAATTCTTATTTTTGTCTCATTTAACTTGGTCCTTTGTCAGATTTATGTGTTGGGCCATTTATCTATTTTCTTCCTCTTTTATTTAATTTGGGCCCAAATGAGTACATTAGTATATGCCCAAATTGGGTCCATAGCCATCGGTCCATTAATTTGGTCTAAATACTTTAAGTAGGTGACCCACCTACTAGCTTAATTTAGTCAAGCAAGCACCTCAATATTTTATTCCATTTCAAGCTCCTAATCCCTTTAGTCTAACCTTCATTTTATACATAATTGGTCACTTTAAACTTCAGATCTAAATACTAGCTTATGATCCCAAGCTTACATAGTGGTATCAATGTTAACTTGGTCGCATCACATTAAAATGTATGGGCAACATTTAAAATTCTATCTACACCGTTAATACTTGCATATCAAATCTCATCTGTTACCTATACCACAAGGCAATACCAAGTTCCATATAATTATAACAAGTACAAGAAAAATACGGGATGTTATATCCTTCCCCCCTTAGGAATATTCGTCCTCGAATGTTAGAATAACTATCCAACCAAAACAAGTCCAAGCCTATGTTTAATATCCCTGTTATCACATAGTACTTATATATTACACTTACTTTTTATTGCTCTAATTCAGCATCTTAGACTTTCTCTTCATATCTGAACAAATGGGGGTACTT
Organism: Capsicum chinense; assembly: GCA_026120095.1. Classification (NCBI taxonomy): domain Eukaryota; kingdom Viridiplantae; phylum Streptophyta; class Magnoliopsida; order Solanales; family Solanaceae; genus Capsicum; species Capsicum chinense. Next base: position 239,284,646 of record JAPEIP010000010.1, on the reverse strand, counting down.
AGATTTCATCACTTCTTTAGCTTTCCATGTTATCTCTTCTACTTGTTGGTTCCTCCAAAGCACTTTTATAGAAGCTATCTCCTTATTCCTTAACTTCTTAACTTGTCAATCTAGGATAGCAATAGGAATTTCTTCATAGGTAAGATCTTTCATAACTTGTACATATTTAGTAGGAGAGATATAAGATGGATCTCCCATGCACTTTTGAAGCATTGAGATGTGAAATACTGGATGAACTATTAAGAGCTCTTGGGGTAGCTCTAATTCATAAGCGACTTGGCCAAACGTCCGAGTAATTTGGTATGGGCCTATATAACATGGACTTAGTTTTCCTTTCTTATCAATTCTCTTAACCCCCTTCATTGGTGACACCTTTAAGAATACCCAATCACCTATAACAAACTCTAGCCCCCCTCCTTCTAATTTCTGTATATGACTTGTGTCGACTTTGGTAGTTTTGAGCCTAAAATTATTCTGTAGCCTTTATTTATTTCAACTCCTATTGGTGAATCTATTATTCCTAGGAGGGTATATAAAAATTATGTTCTGTCTGTTTATTGTCGGGATACTATGACGGACCTTATAAAGCTTGATATGATTGACTTTGATGTTATTTCAGGAATGGATTGGCTTCATTCGTGTTATTCCACATTAGACTGTTGAACCCAAAAAGTTACTTTCTCCTTTCCAAATGACCCAGTCATAGAGTGGAAGAGGTATTCTTTAGCACCCAGAGGGAAATTCATATCTTATCTTAGAGCCCATAATATTATATCAAAGGGTTGTTTGTATCATCTTATTTGGGTCAAGATTCCATTGCTGAAAGTCTTTCTCTCCAGTTTGTTCCTATACTTAATGAATTTCCAAAAGTCTTTCCCGATAATCTCCCAAGGATATCCTATGATAAGGAGATAGATTTTGGCATTGACTTGTTGCTGGACCCTTGTCCTATTTCTATTCCACCTTACAAAATGGATCCTCCTGAATTGAAAGAGTTAAAAGAACATTTTAAAAGATCTTCTCGTCAATGGCTTTATCCGACCTAGAATTTCTCCCTGGGGTAATAAATACTTCTCTACGATAGACCTTCATTCGGGGTATCATCAGTTGAAGATTAGGGCGGTTGACATTCCCAAGACAATTCTCCGAACCTTATATGGCCATTATGAATTCTTAGTCATGTCTTTAAGACTGAATAATGCCCTTACAACTTTTATAGACCTAATAAATAAGGTGTTTCGCCAGTTTCTAGATTTGTTTGTCATAGACTTTACAAATGATATTCTGGTTTACTCTAAAATTGAGGAGGAGCATGTTAATAACTTCTGAATTATCCTTCTGACCATCAAGACCATGAATTATATGCAAAATTTTCCAAGTTTCAATTTTGGCTTAGTGCTACTTTTTTCTTAGGGTATATTGTTCTAGTAAGGGTATTAAATTTGATCCTAAAAGGTTTGAGGTAGTGAAAAAATGGCCTAGACCCAGGACTCCAACCTATATCCAGAGCTTTTTGGATTTGGTAGGGTATTATAGAAGGTTTGTAGAAAGTTTTTCATCCATAAATCAGAGAAAGGTGAAATTCTTGTGGTCTAACTCTCATGAAAATAGTTCTGAGAAACTGAAAGAAGCTGACTACTGCACCAGTTTTAACCCTTCCCATGGGTACAAAAAGTTTTATTGTGTACTGTGATGCGTCCAAGGTGGGACTTGGGTGTGTGCTGATGCAACATGGTAAGGTAGTGCCTATGCATCCAGGAAGTTAAAGGTGCATGAAAAGAATTATCCCACCCATGACCCAGAGTTAGCGATTGTGGTGTTTCCATATAAGATCTGGCGACATTATCTTTATGGGGTGCATGTAGATATTTTCACTGATCAAAAAAGTTTGCAGCATATTTTCTGACAGAAAGAGCTTAATCTCAGGAAGAGGCAGTCGTTTGAATTATTGAAGGACTATGATATGTGTTTGCACTATCATTCTGGCAAGGAAAATATGGTGGCCAGCACCCTTAGCAGGTTATCAATGGGCAGCCTTTCTCATGTTGATGAAGGACATAGAGAGATGGTTAAATATATTCATCAGTTTGCAAATTTAGGAGTTCGACTCCTGGATTTTGAGGATGGACGGGTGGTTGTTCATAAGATAAATAAATCTTCCCTATGTGTTGAAGTTAAAAAGAAGCAGGCCAAAGACCTCATTTTGTTGTAGTTTAAGAGTGATGTCGGTCAAGAGAAGGTAATGAGGTTTGAAATTGGTGGTGATGGAATTTTGAGGTATCAAGGTAGACTATGTGTGCCGAATATGGATGGGTTACGAGAAAGAATTCTCGATGAGGCTCACAACTTGAGGTATGTTGTTTGCCAGGGCTCTACAAAAATGTATCATCACCTTAAGGCTATTTACTGGTGCTATAATATGAAATGTGATGTTGCTAACTTTGTTTCTAAGTGTTTAAATTTTCAACAAGTTAAGGTAGAGCATTTGAGACCAGGTGGTATTTCTCAAGAGATAGCTTTGCCTATGTGGAAGTGGGAGATGATAAATATGGACTTTATTACAGGACTTCCAAGATCCCGAAACCAATATGACTCTATTTGGGTGATTGTGGAAAGAATGACCAAGCCATTTATATTTTTCCAGTTTGATCCAATTATTTAGGAGATGATTGTGCTAAGTTATACATTTAAGAAATAGTGAGTTTGCATAGAGCTCCAGTGTCTATTATATCTGACCAAGGTACACAAATTTCATCATAGTTTTGGTGGTCTTTTTATAGGGGTTTAGGAACCCAAGTGAACCCGAGTACCACCTTCCACCCACAGATGGATGGGCAAGCTGAACGTGCCATTCAGACCTTAGAAGATATGTTGAGTGGATACATGATTGACTTCAAAGGTAGTTGGGTAGATCATTTATAGTTGATTGATTTTGCCTACAATAATAACTACCACTCGAGTAGGCAGATATCCCTTTTTGAAGTACTTTATGAAAAGAGATATAGATCTCTGGTTGGATGGTATGAAGTGGGTGAAACTCAGCTGTTTGGACCCGATCTTGTGCACCAGGTGATGGAGAAAGTGAAGATCATTCAGGAGGGACTTAAGATAGCTTAAAGTCTCCAAAAGTCCTATTCCGACGTCAGAAAGAGAGAATTGGAATTCTAAGTTGATGATTGGGTAATTTTAAAGGTTGTTCGTATGAAGGGAGTCATGTAATTAGGAAATATAGGGAAGGTTAGTCCTTGTTATATAGCGCCATATCAGATTGTGAGCAGGATCGGGGGGGGGGGGCTTGCTTATGAAATAGATTTTCTTGCGAGTCTGGCTTCGGTTCATCCAGTGTTTTATGTATCTATGTTGAAAAAGTATGTTAGAGATCACTCTTTGGTGTTAACCATAGAGGAGATCAATGTAAATGACTCTCTGTCATACGAAGAGGAACCCATTGCCACTTTGGATCTCCAAGTCCAAAAGATGAGAAGTAAGAAAATAGTTTCGGTTAAGGTGTTGTGGAAGAATAAAAAATCTAAGGAAGCTACGTAGGAGTCGGAAGATGACATGCATTCTAGATACCTAAAGCTTTTTGAGATGGTGTATGACGACATAGATGGTGCAAATAATATACTACTCTCTCTATTTTTTTCTTAGTATGCTTGAAATCGAGCTTGTCTATGTCCCGAGGCATCATTCATGGACGAATGATCCTAAGGGGGGAAATAATGTAACACCCCATAGTATTCTTGACTTAATACCTCACTTAGTAGCATGATTAAAGAGATAACAACCTGAAAATGTTTTAAGTGTCAAAAAGACGTAGCCATATTTTAAGCCCCAAAACTTTTATGATTCCTAAATCGATTTGTTTGACCTCAAGGAATAGATTTTGAAGTTGAATCATGTTCAAGAGTGTAAAGGGGATGTCTCAGGAGAGTTTTGTATTTTTCAGACTAGGGTTGAGACGTGTTTGGATTTCAGAAACATAAACTCAACACGATATCTATGCATCGCGATGCCCATTATGTTGGTACCCGATGCTGCTCAATATTCCCAAAAAAGGGATTCTGCTGAAAAATTTAATTTCAAAGGTCAGTTTAGACCTGTCCCTATAATCAAAAATCATGTTAACAGTTGATTAAAACGTTATTAGGGAATTATATGCCCAAAATTGCTCAATTCCATCAAGAACAATAACCCTAACTCCTCTTCTAAAGATCTAGAATCCATCCTCAAGTTCAAGATTTCCAAGAAACAAACCAAGATCCGGGCTCCATTCTTTGAGCTAATTAATATAAGATATGTGGGACTATCCTAAAGCCCATGGACATGGATTTTACTATTTTTTGGAATTAATTTTAAAGTATATATAGATATATGTATTCACACGATTTTGGTTTCAAGATTTTTGATGAATAAGCATTAAAGATTTTTATATTTTTATGATGAAATTGTGTAAATGGTGATGTATTATTTTCAACTCGAAAGACTTTTGTGTGATCTTGTGATGTTAATCTTTAGAAGTTAATAAGAGCATGAAACATGTGATTTCCTCTTTTACTGCAAAATTTCATTGAGTTAACACATTGTGAATTGAATTTACGAAGCGTGGAAAGCTTGAACCTATTGATGGATTGTTATGCACATATTGTATTGTATCGCATGAGATAAATGAAAGAGTGTTTTACTTGTTTATAATGATTATGATTCATATTTAGAATGGCTTTAAAGTGATTGAAAAGGGATGACCATCGAAGAATAAGAGTTGAGAATAGTTTGGTTTTCAACTGTTTTGAATTATGAACTTTTGTTCAAATGGTAGATCTTTTTAGTAGTTAATAAATATCTATATAAATAAGAAAAGGGCATTAGATATGTTTTCATATTCCTTGCTAGTCTGGGTATGACGATACCCTATTTTGATGTGCCCAAAGATATTAAGAAAGAAACAACTGTTCAAAGAAAACATGTTTTAAAGAATATAAAAATGAGCTTAAGAGAGTTAGATGGTTACCCTAAGAAGGTATGATACAGATGACTAATTTCCCAAAATCGTGATTTTCCTACACGAGTTCTTGTTACCCGAAAGGGAGATTTTATGATGGCGATGGCCCCATGGTGTAGTAGATAAGCAGGTACTCCAACCCTTGTAGAAAATTTGTGTTGAGGGCTTGGCCGTCGAGTTAATGGCATATTCCATATAACTCGTGGAATTGTAGATTTATAGGGTGTACCATCTATCTCAGAAGTTAGATCAAGAGTAGAGTCTTGAATTACAAAATATGTTTTGAAAGCTTCAGATTGTGCCCATATGTTTTCAATAGTTTTATGATAACATGAAATTTTAATACGCTCTCACCTATATTGCATATAAATATAATTTGTTTTTGGATTGTTCTGCATACTAGTATATTTGTATTGACCCCATATATTTCATGATTGAGGATTAGTCTCAGGGTCCCTCTAAGCCATCGATTTGTCCATCAGAAGTGTTCAGTTGCTGAGATGCCCTTATTTCAGAAGGCCTATTTCCAGATCATTGTTAATGTATTTTTTTATTATGGTCTGACTGGGGTCCTTTTCTTAAAATTAGACAAATGATGGTTTTGAAGTTGCTAGACGTTTCTAGATTGGCGTTAACGTTTTCAAAAGTTTATGGATTTCATTTCGTATTGTTCAGTTAATTAAGAGAATGACCATGTCCCGTTTTGTTAACTTTCTGCATTTCTCTATATTATATGAATGTTGTGTATGATAGCTAGATCGAAAAGGGCACCCGAGCCTACATGGTTTGGGATGCTCATCGCGGCCAGGTTCTCGGCTCGGGTCGTGACAAAAAGTACTAACCAATTAAATATGACCAGGTCATACATTGAATTAGTCTTCAATACTCCCCTTTAATTCAAAGTTACAAACACTAAATAAAGCCCTCAAATAAATAAACTTGTCTGTAACTAAAGACTTCGTCAGTATATCAGCTAATTGCTTATGAGTGATGCAATGTTTCACTATTATTTCCTCTTTTTCTAACGAATTGAGAATGAAATGGAAACATACATTAATGTTCTTTGTTCTGCTTTGAAAACTTAGATTCTTTGTCATGCCGATTGATGCTTTATTATCACAGTATATCTCTATTGCACTTTTTTGCTTATTCTGAAGTTCTGCTATCGTCCTTCTAAAACAGGTGGCTTGATAAGCTACTGAAGTTGCTGCAATGTACTCAACTTCTTAGGTTGACAACATTTTTTTAGCTTTCTACTTTAAACTCCAAGTCACCACACCTGAACCTAGAGTGAAAACATGAGTGCAACTGCTCCGTCTATCATCCAATGAACCAGCGTTGTCACTATCCGTTAACCCATGTAACATGAAAGTGGAAACTTGTGAATACCAAATACTTTAGTCCATAGTTCTAGCGATATAATGTAGAGCCCTTTTTTAAGGTCTACAATAATCCTTAGAAGGTTGTGTATAATTACACGCAGAGAAAATGCGTGACACACAAGCATCTAGAGGTTTAAATTTTTTTATTTTGTCGAATTGAAGTGTTTAGATGAAATTTCAAGGTACAATCATCACATATATATGTGTCTCACAATACCTTTTTTCTTAATTTTTTTTTTGAAATAAAGACAATTCAAAACACTTGCATTAAGAAACCATAAAAAAACATTTTACAAAGTCACTGGACCAAAATGAAAACTCAAGATCAGTAACTCCATTTTTTAACGCTACAAATAGGGATACAAAGAAAAATAAAGATGTTCTTCTTCTTCTTCTTGTTCTTCTTCTTCTCCTTCCAATTTAAATTGATATTTATTTATTCTACTAAATTCAGTTCCTTCGGTGACTAACTTCATTAAGGCACTGGCTTTTCAATCCACCATTTCTACTTACTGTAAGAATCCATATCCCCATGCTCAGGTTGGTCCTCAATCTCAGTAGGTGGACCTTGATTTCTCATATTTCTTCTTATCGTAAGAATCCATATCTCTATGCTCAGGTTGGTCCTCAATCTCATTAGGTGGACCTTGATTCTTTATCTTAACATAATTCTCCAATTTGAGCCATAAAACCTCACTTTCCTGATTGATATGCTTAAAACATATTTGCACCTTTCAAAATTTCCATCCTTCATATTGTTCCTCATGCAATATACTTGATAAGTCACTCTTGAAGCTCCAAAGTCTATGGGTTATTCCCTAAATTAAGTAAGGAGACATTCTATTAAAAGAGAATTGCAGGGGGCTTAATGTAGTTCTATCACCTTTAAAACAAAGTGTAAAACTCCATCCTTTATGATGCTTAAAAAGTACTTATAATGAGTCTTTAAGACCTTAATATTTAATATAAACCTCCAAACATTGGGTTTGAATGGGTTGGGGATACTTTTAGGATTAGAAATAGGTTTTAAATTGTGAAATAGGCTCCCTACAATAGTCCCACCCAGCGAATCCTACGATGGGCTACTGCCTCAGGTTCGCGTTGGGTCTGCACCACGGATCTCTAGGTTCGCCCCAGGGGTATCACCTTGAGCCACCAGGTCCATTATGTGTGTTGTGCTATGAACTCTCCCCATGAGTCAAAATAGTTCCATTTTTAGTATATTTTAAGGGAATGGGGGTCTTTTCACACCCCTAAGTTGTTCCTAATCCTTTATGTATGAGTGTAGAACCTTAAAATGTTTTTACACCTCAGTAAATCCTTAATCATCATTCTAAGAGAAAGAGAGGAGAAAATTACCTAGGGTTTTAGGTTTCAAAGCTCCGGGGGTAAACTCTGATTCAATTTCTCTCCATTTGATGTACATAGAACAACCTAAATCTAATAGGGTTTAAATTTATAACTATTTCTCTCCATTTGAGGTACATAGATGTCACGCCCCCAATCCTAGTAAGGCAGACTGGCACCCGTTGCCGGTAAGGCTCGGGAGAACCAACCTGTAGCAATACATTACCTATGAACATTATAAGTTCCTTTCATACTAAACATGCCCTCAAAAGATAAATAGGACTAGCAAGCCAAAAGATATTATATGACTAGGCCGTTG
>JAPEIP010000010.1:239255837-239267400 GCA_026120095.1 Capsicum chinense | reverse complement strand
CCACAGTCTCTAAATAGACTTCCATATAGTGCCCCAATCTAACACTTGAACACTTGAAAAATTTTGGTAGTAATTAAATCAAGTCGTATGTCATTTTATGTGAACATTACTAGTACATGTAAAATGTGGGGTGTTACAATAGAACAACCTAAATCTAATAGGGTTTAAATTTATAACTTTTAATTTCTTTTAAGTTTTGAAACTTTGATATTTTTATTCACAACAAAAGCATGAATTTCAAGAATTTCATTCAACCTCAATTGTGCATTCTTATCGATATATACATATGTATGTCTGCATATTAAATTGTGATTTGTGAAAATGATGAGGTTGGGAATGATTTCCTTATTCAATATTTCATGAGGAATGTTTTGATAATTATTACTTCTTTGATATTGAACTTATTCTTCAATGGTGATTGATTGAATATAATTGAAAGAGTCAGCCTTCTCTTAAAAGCTTTATCAGATTTCATGAATGACAATGCTTAACTAGGTCAACATTCTTACTGAAAGATTTTTATTGCTTTTATAAAAGTGATGACCACCTTAAGAGTTAAGCTTGGAAAGAATGACATGTTACTTAACCTTGCATAACAATTTTGAAAGAAAACTCTATTATGACATTTGAGTCTTTATGGTGGTCAAATAACATGATTTTAAAAAAGGGCTATGATATGATATGACATGATATTGTATGGCTTATATGGCTTACAAGTCTTGGTATGACAGTAAAAAATCTAGAAAATGCCATGACAGACTCAGACTAGACCAGACTACAGACTTTTAAGACTTTAGACTATGTTTAATGAAAGTACGTATGCTTTAAGAGGTTAGAATATGGGCTTAAGGAGAGTTATATGGCTAATAGAGAAGGCATTAGTTTAGATAACTCATAGCCCAAAATCATTTTTTGCCAACCCAAGATTGATCTTATCCTAAACTAGGATATTCATTGTATACTTGCTATACATAGGTGTATTCCAGATAAAAAACTCAAATTCTTACTGAAACTCAAATTGGGGTCTTAACCAAGGAGTCAATGTCAATCCTTGCATAGCCCATGGGGTTTTTCATACCATCTCAGGTATGTCACCTAGCTCAGAACTAAATAATATCATGATGTAGTTTACAAAGTCATGTTGGATTTAATTACATCATTTTAGACTGTTTTGTTGTCATATCACCCCATGTTATGATTTTTATGATGCTTTGACTATTATTGTATTTTTAGAGTTATTTGCTTTAGAAATTCTACGTACCAATATATTCCAACTATTGACCGTCCTTATGGCTATTGTATTGTCTCATAATATAAGTTCTGAGGTACAGTCCCATGGTCTAGCTTGGAAATAGATTACTTTTAGACATTCAGCGTTAGTGAGCCTCCTTTACTTTAAAAGGCATTCTATCCATATACTGGTTTTATTTAGTTTTGTGGTATGACTAGGGGCCTTGTCCCAGCGTATACAGACTAATGTTTCAGTATAGGCTTCATAAACTTATTTAGACTGGATTTTGGTTTACTTGGATTTATGTCTTAATATACTAAATTTTCTTATGATACTTTTCATGTTTCAGTTTATCTTCTGCATTTCTTTTTTGATATGAATAATGCATATGATAATATGTTAAGGGGTCTCTTTGGCCTTTATGGTTTGGGATAACCATCATGGATAGTGCCCCATCTCGCGTTATGAAAATCTTGGTATCAGAGCATGGTTCAGGGTCCTAGGGATTCTATAAAGCGGTGTTGAGTAGAGTCCTTTTTATGGGTGTATAGAATGCCACACTTATAGGAAGAAAGCTACGAGGCATTTAGTAATGTTTCCCTTATTCTTTGTGTTTTAAATCGTGCTATAGGGTATGAAGGTTTCCTAACGTATGTCTTTTTGCATTTAAGACTATGAATCATTGAAGATCTAATAGTCAGAACCCCTCAGCCGAACACTCCATTCCTATTAGAAAAAATGCTGAAAAGGTCTATCATACTAATGAGATCCGAACCCATTACAGATCCTGTACTTTGGAATTCACTACTTCCCTTGAGGTGACATCATTCCTAACTAGGACTCCTCAATATCCTTAGTCTAGTATCAACCAAACCTAGTTCCTATAGAGAGAGGTCTCAAATATTGTATTTTGTTAGTCCATCTATGTGCTTTCTTAGCTTGAGGCTTTATAGTCTCACTGGTTTAGCAATGTGATTTCTATCATCGGTTCTTCTGATATCGCTCGAGTTGTCTAATTCGAGGTTGAGGAGGATTCTCAAGTGTTTTTAGATAAGATGAAGAAGATATTTAGAGTTATGTATGCTAGTGATACTGAGGGGGTAGTATTTAAGTTTTATCAGCTGAAAGAGGTGGCTCACCAGTGTTATGATGAGTGGAAAGAGTTGACGGTTGAGAAAATTGAACTAGCAGCATAGGAATAGATTTTAGATGGTTTTTTGGATCACTTCTTTCCTTAAGAATTAAGGAAAGTCAAGGCTGAGGAATTTGTTAATCAAAAGTAGGGAAATAAAAATGTCAAGGAATATTTGTTGAAATTCAGTCAGCTATCTTCTTATGCTCTAATGTTGGTATGTAACATAAAGGCTCATATGAGAAAGCTTGCATTCAATTTTTTAAATGATTTGGTGTTAGAATGTATAGGAGAGTTAATGAACAATGATATGGACATCTCTAGGTTAGTAGTATATATGCAGTAAGTGGAAGAAGAGAAGAAGAGGCAAGTAAAGGTAGAGGAAAGAAAGGTTAAGAGAGCTAAGTATGTGAACCATGGGACTACTCAGTAGTAGGGTTGCAAATAGGGTAAGAAATGATATAAGAAGAAGTTTTAGGGTAATGTATAGTCTTCAGATAGTTTACCTACACCCAGACTAGCGGGCGACAAACATTTCCAATAGGTGCAATGCCCTCAGTCTCAGGAAAGTGTACTTTAATCAGTTAAGTTGCACCCTCATTACAACCCCTACAGGAAATTTCATCCAGGAAAGTGTCAGTATAGGACTCTTATGTGCGATGGTTATGGTTAGGATGGTCACTTTAAGTGAGATTGTCCATCTTCAAAGGGAATCATTGGGGCCAATAAGGCCCAAGTTACTTCTTCGGCCCCTCTAGCTAAGGGTGTCGCATCTAGTACATGCTAGGGTTGTAACTACTTGATAACCTATCTACATATTGGGATTTAGAGGCTTCACCAGATGTAGTTACGGCTATGTTATAGATTTTTTCTTTTGATGTATATGTATTTCTTGATCCTGGTCTGCCTTATCTTACGTGACCCCTTAAGTGGTGGTAAGTTTTATGTTTGAGCCCAAGAATATTTCTGAACCCTTCCTTGTCTCAACCCCTAGTGGTGACTCTATTGTTGCTAGAAAAGTGTATAGAAACTATGTAGTATCAATTTTTCAATGGTATACTATAGTAGACCTTGTAGATCTTTATATGGAAGATTTTCACGCTATTTTGGGGATGGATTGGCTTCATTACTTTTAAGCTACATTACATTATAGAACTAGGAAGGTCACCTTCTGTTTCCCTAATAAAAAAGTTATAGAATGTGAAGGGTATTCTCTTACACCTAGAGAGAAGTTCATATCTTATCCTAGATCCCATATGGTCATATGTAAGGGTTCTTTGTATCATTTCTTTGGGTTAAAGATTATAGTACTAAAAATAATTTTCTCTCGCAGGTCCCACTAGTTAAAGAATTCCTTGAAGTCTTTCCTGATGACCTCCCTGGGATACCTCCAGATAGGGAGATAGACTTTGGTATAGACTTATTGCCAAACACTCAACCCATTTCCATTCATCTCTATTGGATGGCTCTTACAAAATTGAAAGAATTCAAAGAGCAGTTCAAAGACCTTATTTATTAAGGTTTCACTCATCCTAGTATCTCTTCTTAGGGTGCTCCTTACTCTTTGTATGTAATAAAGATGGCTCCATCCATATGTTCATAGATTATCGTTAGTTAAACAGAGTCACGACTAAGCATAAGTACCCTCTTCTCAGAATTGATGATCTTTTTTACCAGCTTTAGGGTGCTAAATGTTTCTTTGAGATTGACCTTTATTCGGGTTATTATTAGTTGAAGGTTAGGGAGGTTGACATTACCATGTCAGCTTTTCAAACCTGATATGGCCATTATGAATTCCTGGTCATGTCTTTTTAACTAACTAATGACCTTAAAATATTTATGGACCTTATAAATAGGGTGTTCCAATAGTTTTTGGATCTATTTGTCATAGTTTTCATTGATGATATTTTAGTATACTCTAAGAGTAGGAAAATCACGCCAGACATCTTAATGTAGTCCTTCAAACTCTTAAAGATCGTAAGTTGTATGCCAAATTCTCTATGTTAATTTTGGCTCAGTGCAATAGCTTCTCTAGGCATATTGTGTCAAGCAGAGGAATTAAGGTTGATCCCCAAAAGGTTGAAGAAATAAAGAAATAGCCCAGACCCATGACTTTAACCGACATTCGGAACTTCTTAGGTTTGACATGATATTATAGGAGATTTGTAGAAAGTTTTCCATCTATAACTGCCCCCGCTTACCAAGTTGAATCAGAAAATGGTATAGTTTTTATGGTCTGAGTATTGTGAGAAAAGTTTTGGATGGTTGAATGAGAAGTTGACTATTGCACCTATTTTGACCCTTTATGAGGGAACAAATGGTTTTGTCATGTATTGTGATCCATCTTAGGTGGGACTTTGGTATGTGGTGATGTAGCATGGAATGGTGGTGGCCTATATATCGAGGTAGTTGAAAGCTCAAGAGAAAAACTAACCAACCCATGATTTAGAGTTAGAGGATACAGTTTACACACTCAAAATATGGCTTCATTATTTATATGGGGTACATGTTGACATCTTTACTAATCACAAAAGTTTACAGTATGTTTTCACAAGTAGAGGTGGTGGTGAGAACTATTAAAAAATTAAGTCATAAGCCTAAACAATCATCCTGGTAATGCTAATATAGTTGCTGATGCTTTTAGCAGGTTGTCCATGGGCAGTCTTTCTCATGTCAAGGAAGACAAGAGGACTTTTGTCAAAGGCATTCATTGGCTTGCAAATTTGGTAGTTTGACTCCTATAATCCAATTATAGAGGGTTGTTCATCCAAATTGTTACTAAATCATCCCTATGTTCCAAATTTGAGGAGAAACAAGCAAAAGATCTCATATTGATGTCGATCAAGGAAGAGGTTGGTAAATAAAAGGTTACGGCATTTAAAATTTGAGAAGATGGTATTTTGAGATACCAAGGTAGGTTTTGTGTGACAAATATGGATATTTATGATAAGGGATTCTTCATGACACTCATACTTCTAGGTATTTTGTTCACCCTGGTCTCTACTAATATGTATCATAAACTAAAGGAGATTTACTAGAGGAATAACATGAAAAGAGATGTTGCTAACTCTGTGGCTAAGTGTTTGAATTGTCAACAAGTTATGGTGGAACACTAGAGGCCCGGTGGTACCTCCTAGGACATAGCTTTTCCTTTATGGAAATGGGAGATAATCAACTTGGACTTTGTTACTGGACTCCCACAATCCCAAAATTAATACTATTCTATTTGGGTTATTATTGATAGATTGACCAAGTTCACTCATTTTTTTCCTATGAGATTACTATGCAAAGTTATACATACAGGAGATAGGTTGATTTCATGGGGCTCTGGTATCTATTATATCTGATCAAGGTATACATTCCTAGTTTTCGTGGTCTTTCCAAAAAGTTTTGGGTACCCAATGAACCTTAGCACTACTTTCAACCCTCAAATGGGAAGGAAGAATATACCATTCGGACTTTAGAGGATATTTTAAGGGCTTATATGATTGATTTTAAAGGTATTTCAGTAGAACACTTGCCTCTTATAGAATTCTTTAATAACAATAACTATCCATCTAGTATCCACATTACTCCTTTTAAGACTCCCTATGAAAGGAGGTGTAGATCATTAATTAGTTGGTATGAGGTGGGTGAAACTCATTTATTTAGACCTAACCTGGTTTATAAGGCTATGGAAAAAGTGAATGTCATTAGAGAGAGACTTAGACAACCCAAAGTTGCCAAAAGTCATATGCCGATGTAAGATTAAGGGAGTTAGAGTTGGTTCACCTGTATTCCATGTTTTGATGCTTAAGAAATGTATTGGGGAACATTATCTTGTATTTCTAGTTTAGGATATTGGTGTAAGGGATTACTTGTCATACAAAGAAGTACTCATAGAGATATTAGATAACCAAGTTCAAAAAGAGATAGTTTCGGTTAAAGTGTCATGGAAAAATAAAAAAAATATAGAGGAAACTACTTGGGAATCGGAGGATGATTTGCACAAAAGATACCCATCACTTTTTGGATTTTCGAATGATATCATGGAAGTTATAAATCTTAGGTTACTCATTTTTTCCATATAACTTATTAAATCATGCTAAATGTGTTTAAAGTCATCATTCGAGGACGAATGATCCCAAAGGAGGATAGTGTAATAGCCCAATCTTTCAGATGCTTAAAAGTGCTTGAAACAAGTCTTTAGGACGACAATATCGAATATAAACCAACTAAGATAGGGTTTTAAAGGGTTTGGAGTGTTTTTAGTCTTAAAAAAGGCTTGCATCATGAAATAGGCACCCTGTGGCAACCCTGCACCGCGAAGGGGGTCATAATAAGATACTACCTCAGGTCCGTATTAGGGTCTACACAGCCAATCTCCAAGTTCACCGCAGGGGTCGCACCGTGAACCTCCTGGTGTACTATGAGGGTCACGCCGCAAACCCCTTCCCATATGTCGAAATAGTCCCATTTTATTATATTTTAAGGGCATGCGGGTCTTTTAACATTCCAAAGTTGTTCTCAATCCCATATGTCCTAGTTTGGAGCCTTAAAATGGTTTTACACCTTTGTAAATCCCTAATCATCATTGGAAGTGCAAGAGAGGAGAAAACTACCTAGGGTTTAAGGTTTCCAAGTTCCAACGGTAAATCTTGATTCAATTTCTATCTATTATAGGAACCTAGAACGACCTAAATCTTATAGGCTTTAAATTTATAACTTTGAATCTCTTTTAAGTGTTAAAGCTTTGATATTTTCATTCACAACAAAAGCATGAATTTCAAGATTTTCATCCAACCTCAATTATGCATTCTTATGGATATATACATATGTATGTGTGCATATTAAATTGTGATTTGTGAAAATAATGAGTTTGGGAATCATTTCCTTATTCAATTTTGCTCGAGGTATGTATTGATAATTATTACTTGTTTGATGTTGCTCTTGTTTTTCAATGGTGGTTGATTTAATATCATTGACAGAATAATCATTCTCTTAAAAGATTTAACAGATTTCATGAATGAGAATGCTTAACTAGACTACCATGCTTATTGAAAGAGTTTTACTATGTGTTTATAAAAGAGAGGACCACCTTAAGAGTTAAGCTTTGAAAGAAATCCATGTTACTTAAGCTTGCATAATAGTTTTGAAAAAAAACTCTATTATGACATTTGAGTCTTTGTGGTGGTCAAATAAAATGCTTATAAATGAAAAGGGCTATGATATGATATGACATGATATGATATGGCTTATACGGGAAGTCATGGTATGACGATACCAAATCAGACAAATGCTATAACAGACTTAGACTAGACCAGACTTCAGACCATATTTTTAAAAAGTATGCATGTTTTAAGAGGTTAAAATATGGGCTTAAGAAGAGTTAGATGGCTAACTAAGAAGGCCCAGGTTTAGATAACTCATAGACCGAAACCATATTACGCGGGAAAGGGATTGATCTTTTCCTGAAATGGGGATGATTATTGTATACCTGCTATATGCAATTGTATACCAAAATAGATTGTCCAATCCTTGCATAAAACATGGATTGGGGGCTTGACCGATGAGTCAATGTCAGACCTTACATAGCCCGTGGGATTTTTCAGACTTTTTTGGGTATACCACTTAGCTCAAAAATAATAAATATCATGATGTTGTTTACAAACCAGTTTTGGATTGAATTACATGTTTTCAGACTGTTTTGATGTTTAAAATTTCAAGGGATGTAATAGTATATAGCCTATAGATATAAATTACCTACACTTAATTTTTTTATTTATTTATATAGCAGCAGCACCTAGCATTTTTTTTATAATAAGAGTTGTGCAGTACATTTAATAAGTAGCAGGTGTACAACAACAAGAAATTTTTTTTTTTAAAAAAAAGAATAGACTGTGCCACTAGCGGGGATCGAACCGGTGCAGTAGGCCGAAGTAAGCACACAAGAAGGTGGAAATACTACCACTTGAATATCTAAATGCCTTATTTCAGGTGGTTCAAAATTAATATACGTACCTAAATATAGATTTTCTACCTTATATAAACAACGTAGTTTTTTGCCGAAGGGGTTCGGGTGAACCCCCTGGCAACCACGTAGGTTCGCCCCTGCAAGTGTTTGTTGCATAACTTTCCACATAATGAAATTGCCAATGAAACATTTATTACTGCAGCTGGGAGATGACACACGATCTATAAAATGAGTTTTCTTGCCAGAAAGACAGTCTAGACATCATATATCTATAGAAGGTATCTCACAACCAATCATCAAGTAATAACGTGATTAGTTCTATGGGGCACATGGCATCTCCATCCTCACAATATGCAAATTAATTTCTTGACAAATTATTATATATAATTTCAACATTATTTCTTAACTATTTCCAGTAAGATGTAGTGATGAATCAAACGTGTTCACTATTTATCAGTGTGAACTTACACTTTTTCATTTCAAATCTCATGCATTTCATCACACATTAAAATTTTATGATTTATAGCAATTTAGAGAGTTTATATGATCAGTATGGAAAAAATGTGCAATGCAGGTATTCGTAAACTAGTAGAGAATTAGATTCACTAGATGGAAAGTAGCTTTTAAGATAGATGAGGATGCAATTAATCATATCATACATGTAAGTTTCACACTTTTAGAAGAAATATAATATCATCAAAGATATTCAGACATTTGATAAAATCATTTTTAGAAGTTGTAGAGGGAGAAAAGTCAGAGGAGATCCTTCTACATGTACTGGTTTGATGTGGCCCTATGCTCCTAAAATATTTATCTAAACCGATTAAATTGTTCAAAAATAAAATTTGAAACAACTTTGATTATTCAGAAAGCCTATGTTGCATTTATTTTTACAAAGTTAAACAATGTGTGTGGTTACATGCCACTAAAAATGAGTAACGCCCAATAATCTATGGGTTTAGTATATTTGATTTTGTCTAATTAATGTGTTTAAACAAAATTTTGAGGTAACAAAATTTTGAGGTACAATCATAACATATATATGTGCCTCACAATACCTTTTTTTCTTAATTTTTATTTAAATCAGAGACAATTCAAACCTTTTCCAGTAAGTAACAACATGAAAGTATATTACAAATTCACATTACCAAAATGAGAACTCAAGATCAATAACTCCATTTTTAACACAACAATTAATGATACAAAGAAAATGAAAGATTTTCTTCTTCGTCTTCTTTAAATTTATTTCCATAAATATTTATTCAACTAAATCCAGTTCCTTCACTGACCTAACTTCATGAAGTAATTACCTAGTCGAGTCACCATTTCTTCATATTGTAAGAGTCCATATACCCATACTTAGGTTGGTCCTCAATCTCTGTAGGTGGACCTTGACTCTTTACCTTGAGATAATTCTCCAGTTCGAGCTGTAGAACCTCACTTTCCTGTTTAATTTACTCAAAATACAAATTTGCAAGCTTAACAAGTTCCGTCCCTCACATTTTTCCTCATGTAATTGCCTTAATCAGTCACTCTTTGTAATACCCCATACCTTTTCTATCTAAAATTCAACCCAAGAATGTTTAAGAATAGCTTCTAAAATGGATGATAATTATTTCATGTGAAATTTCCTAGATTTGGACTTTTCATGTGTGAAAAATTGATTAGGCTATCCATCAATACCAAATTCGGCCAATTCCAACAATCGGTGAAAGAGTTATGGCACTTTTAGAATGGCAGTGAGTCACCTTGAACCTTAGCATATCACAGAGATGAGGGAATTCACATTTTTTAATTTTTAGTGGCCCTCCACGATAGTGGCGCATCGCAGAGAGGGAAAAATACCCAATTGTTCAATTCTGAGGTGGCAACGTGATACCTCTGCGCTGCGCCACCAAGCATTTTCCCAATTGGAATTTACCAGTGGCTTGGAGTGATAGTGGCGCATCGCACCAAGCCCAAAAAATTGGAACCTCAATTTATTTTTCTAGTTTCGTTTAGGAGTTAAAGGGTAGTAGTTTGGACTTTTCCACAACCCCCAATCCATCTAAAGACATGCTTAAAGCCTTAACAGAGCAATATATGCTAAGTTTCATAAAAAATACTCTCATTCAAAACCCTACGCTTCAACAGTCATCTCCAAGAAACTCAAGATTCTAGCATCCTTTTTCCAAATTGTTTAAAGATTTAAGATCCCTAGACCAAGAGCTTCAAGATTCTTCATTCTAGAGCACAAATAGCATCTAATAAAGCAAGATTATTTATTTACTTCATCATCTAATGTATGTGGGATTTCAACAAGGACAATCCTTTCATCCTTGTACCCAAAATTATGCTTTAAAGAAAATTTCTTATGTTTCAGATTGGGTTTATACCCAAAAGTATCTTATGGATGATTTTGAGCATGATATTATTGAATTACGAAATACCATATTTGTTTTGAGTAAAATAATGATTTTTTATAATTTTGAATACCACGAGTATGTTATGAGCTATTGATTTCGGATTTCGATTGAGTTTAAGCATGTATTTGTGATTCTTGATTTTAGTGTTATAATATCGTTGAGGTATTTTCAATAAAACTTGTTGAACATGATGATTTACTTTGAAATTTTATGAGTTTGACACATGGGTTATTAGGCCCTAATTTGAGCATTTATATTTCAAGAACTTGTACTTTGAGCATCCTAACACTAATATATTTTGAGTTGAATAAAAAGTATTTGATCTTCGGATCCCCAGTTGAGTTTTGGAATCAACATTTCAGAGTTTATTTCAGATTACAGATATATATAGTTGGTTTACATTATAAACCATGAGATTATTTTTTAAAAAAGTGGATCTCCAATGAGATGAGCATCACAAATTAAAAGTGTGTAGTAGTTAGCATCGAGTAGAGTATGTTTCCAAGGTTTAATACCCCAGAACTACATACCACCATCGGATTGAGATTAAAGTACCCACAGAGGTAGATATAGTGATCACTTAAGTTTATGTTATACTCCCTGGAAAGAGTATGACACCTCTCCCCAACATAAGGTTTCCTCCTTAGGAGGATAAGACATTGGACTCCATATAGCTCACATGGTTTATGTCGGTTAAGAGAACCTCCCTGCCAGTGTAAAATAATGAATAACTTTTCAAATAAAGTATGTTCATTAAAGTTTTAAAGCTTATAGAAAATCGTTTAGAAACGAAGTGTTCTAACTCACAAAAATTAGATCGCATGTTTTGCTATTCATGCTTT
>JAPEIP010000010.1:239199153-239255737 GCA_026120095.1 Capsicum chinense | reverse complement strand
GGACTTTTCCACAACCCCCAATCCATCTAAAGACATGCTTAAAGCCTTAACAGAGCAATATATGCTAAGTTTCATAAAAAATACTCTCATTCAAAACCCTACGCTTCAACAGTCATCTCCAAGAAACTCAAGATTCTAGCATCCTTTTTCCAAATTGTTTAAAGATTTAAGATCCCTAGACCAAGAGCTTCAAGATTCTTCATTCTAGAGCACAAATAGCATCTAATAAAGCAAGATTATTTATTTACTTCATCATCTAATGTATGTGGGATTTCAACAAGGACAATCCTTTCATCCTTGTACCCAAAATTATGCTTTAAAGAAAATTTCTTATGTTTCAGATTGGGTTTATACCCAAAAGTATCTTATGGATGATTTTGAGCATGATATTATTGAATTACGAAATACCATATTTGTTTTGAGTAAAATAATGATTTTTTATAATTTTGAATACCACGAGTATGTTATGAGCTATTGATTTCGGATTTCGATTGAGTTTAAGCATGTATTTGTGATTCTTGATTTTAGTGTTATAATATCGTTGAGGTATTTTCAATAAAACTTGTTGAACATGATGATTTACTTTGAAATTTTATGAGTTTGACACATGGGTTATTAGGCCCTAATTTGAGCATTTATATTTCAAGAACTTGTACTTTGAGCATCCTAACACTAATATATTTTGAGTTGAATAAAAAGTATTTGATCTTCGGATCCCCAGTTGAGTTTTGGAATCAACATTTCAGAGTTTATTTCAGATTACAGATATATATAGTTGGTTTACATTATAAACCATGAGATTATTTTTTAAAAAAGTGGATCTCCAATGAGATGAGCATCACAAATTAAAAGTGTGTAGTAGTTAGCATCGAGTAGAGTATGTTTCCAAGGTTTAATACCCCAGAACTACATACCACCATCGGATTGAGATTAAAGTACCCACAGAGGTAGATATAGTGATCACTTAAGTTTATGTTATACTCCCTGGAAAGAGTATGACACCTCTCCCCAACATAAGGTTTCCTCCTTAGGAGGATAAGACATTGGACTCCATATAGCTCACATGGTTTATGTCGGTTAAGAGAACCTCCCTGCCAGTGTAAAATAATGAATAACTTTTCAAATAAAGTATGTTCATTAAAGTTTTAAAGCTTATAGAAAATCGTTTAGAAACGAAGTGTTCTAACTCACAAAAATTAGATCGCATGTTTTGCTATTCATGCTTTATACTATGTGAGTCATTTACATTTAGCATGCATTGTTTTATAAACTTAGATGATATTTTTTACTTGTTTCATACACCCCCATATACTCAGTACATCCTCAAAAGTAGTGATCTACATATATGTCTATATGCTACATTGTCTAATAATGTAGGTTTGGGTGCTCAGTCTTGGCAGTGTTAGTGATTTCTGAGTACCTCATCTACATCCCTACAGCTGGTGAGTCCACATACTTTGGGGAATTAGTATTCAGATTTCTAGTTTCATTAGTAGATATTTTTTTTGTTATTCTTACAAGATATTTTGAGTTAGCTGGGTGCTATCCTAGTGGCTCTCTAGATTCAATCATTGGAAGCTTGTAGGACTACTAGTTTCAGTTGTAGACTATGAGTCAGCATTTAGATTTTCTTTTCAATATTACTTTACTAATACTTGAGAGATTGAGATGTTTTAGATAAGTATTCTGTAGCTTTTATTATTTTATAATTATATTTCTGTACTTTGAGATTTAGAGTTAGCAGAAAGCAGCCAGGATTAGGTCAGGGCTACTCGTAGTTCAGAGAATCATGTGGCATCCCATGAACTAGATTTTGGGGCGTTGCAAACTTGGTATCAGAGCCTAAGGTTTAGATAGTCCTAGGGAGTTAGACAAGCCGTGTTACATAGAGTCTTAATCATCGGTGTGAAGCGTGCCACATCTATGAGCAAGAGGCTATGGAGCATTTTAGGAAAAGCCTCTCTTTTTTATCATAATCTATCGTGCTTACTTCTATATTTATCCTCTATTAACTCATGCTCTTTTGTGACATAATATTCCTTCTCACAAAACTAATTTTCATTGAAATAATAACCAACCACCTCAGCCCGTAGATCCTTTGAATGAGAATGTGTCACATGCAGAGTTTCGAGCAACTTTTTAGGCACTAGCCCAAGCTATGATAGCTAATTCTATGGGTAACCATTAGGCTGCAGCCCCACCTCAGTAGGATGGGGATTTAACCGCATCCAAAATCTTAGATTTAATAAGGATAAATCTGTCAGAATTCTTTAGGTCAAAGGAAGGTGAGGACCTACAACTTTACCTTAATGAGGTGAGAAATATCACCCAAATTATGTATGTTTCTAAAGTGGAGAGTGTAGAATTGGCATCCTATATGCAGAAAGATGTTTCTTATGATTGGGTGGTGATGTGGAAGAAGAGTTGGATGGAGAATGTAGCTCCCACGACTTGGAAGTTATTTTAGGATGCATTCCTAGACAAGTTCTACCCACTTGAGATGAGGGAACCTAAGATAGAAGAATTCATGAACCTGAGGCACGGCTTCATGACAGTGAAGGGGTATTGCCTTAAGTTCAACTAGTTTTCTAAGTATGCCCCTGATTAGATGGCAAACCCTAGGTCCAGCATGAGTAAGTTTATGAATGATATGTCTGGGTTGGTAGTTAAGGAGTGTAGGACTGCTATGTTCAATAGAGATATAGATCTGTCTATATTGATGATGAATGCTTAGTAGATTGAGGTATAGAAAGCGAAGGAAGGGGAGAGAGTTAATAAGAAGGCTAGAACAGGGCAGTTTGACTTTGGTTAGAATAGGTCCGAAGGAAAAAATCGTTCACAGTTTCAAAATCAGTCATCTATTCCAGCACCATCTTCAGCCAATGCTCCTACACCCGAGAATAGACAGGACCAGTAGGGTAAGTCTTCTATGTCCAGATCTTATAACAATATAAGCGGAAAATCTTGTTATACTCCATGTGCTAAGTATGGTAGGGACCATCCCGGTGAGTTCTTGGCCAGGTAGAAGGGTTATTTTGGTTATGGTAAGTTAGGTCATGTTGTTAGAGATTTTCCACATGCTAGATAGGGAAATAGAGATGTTCATCCCCAAGATCAGGCTAATAGTGCACCAGCTCCTTTAGGTCACCCAGCCCCTCCTCATGGTGCATCCTAGTAGCCGCCAATGCCAAAATAGGTTTTATTCTTTACCATCCTTTCAGGAGCAGGAAGATTTGCCAGATGATATTACTGGTATGCTTCGTGTCTTTCATCTTGATATTTATGTGTTGTTAGACCCTAGGTTAAGTTTCTCTTATATGACACCATTAGTTGCTATGAATTTTGAGATAAGTTCTGAAAAGATTTCTAAAACTTTCTTTGTTTCCACCCCTGTCAGTGAGTCAGTCGTTGCTAAACAGATTTATAAAAAATATCCTATCACTATCCTTCATAAGGTCATATTTGCAGACTTAATAGAATTAGATATAGTTAATTTTGATCTTATTCTTGGTATGGATTGGCTCCATTCCTATTATGATTCTTTAGATTGCTGCACCCGAGTGGTGAAGTTTTAGTTTCCAAATGAGCCAGTCTTTGAGTGGTCAGGTAATTTGGTAGCTCCCAAGAGTCATTTTATATCATATCTTAGGGCTAGAAAGTTGTTTTCCAATGGTTGCATTTACCATCTAGTTTGAGTTAAAGATATTGAGTCTGAGACTCCCATAGTTTAGTCAGTCAATATAGTAAATGAGTTTCCTGATATTTTTATGAAAGATCACCCAGGGGTTCCTCCCAATAGAGAAATAGAATTTGGGATTGACCTTCTTCCCAATACTCAGCCTATTTCTATCCTTCTTTATCGTATGTCTCCTGCAGAGCTTAAGGATTTGAAGGAGCAACTTAAAGATATTTTAGATAAAGGTTTCATAAGGCCTAGTGTTTGTTCATGGGGCACTCCCATCCTATTTGTACAAAATAAAAATGGTTCATATCAAATGTGCATTGACGAAGCTAAATAAGGTCATAATTAAGAATAAATAGCCTTTTTCTAGAATTTATGACCTATTTGATCAATTTCAAGGTGCAAGTTATTTCCCAAAGATAGACCTTAGATCCGTCTATCATCAGCTTAAGGTAAAAGAGTATGATATTTTGAAGACAGCCTTTATAACCCGTTAGGGTTATTTTAAGTTCCAAGTTATATCTTTTGGGCTAACTAATGCTCCAGCAGACTTCATAGACCTCATGAATCGAGTTTTGAAAGAGTATCTTGGTATATTTGTCATAGTTTTCATAGATGATATCCTTGTATACTCCCATAGTGAGGATGACCATGCAGATCATCTTAGAATTGTCCTGCAAACTCTTAGAGATCATAAATTGTTCACCAAATTAAGAAAGTATGAGTTTTGGCTAAGATCAATAACCTTTCTTGGTCATATTATTTCTGCCGACAGCAATAGAGTTGATCCCAAAAAGATAGAAGCCATAAAAAATTAATCTAGACCTATCTCTCCGTCAGATATTAGAAGTTTCTTGGGTCTAGCTGGCTATTACCGCCATTTTGTTTAATGTTTCTCATCTATTATGTCTCCTATGTATAATTGACCCAAAAGAAAGTTAAGTTCCAATGGTCAGATTCCTATGAGAAGAGTTTTCAGGAGTTGAAGACTCGACTTACTTCAGCCCCAGTTCTAGCATTTCCCGATGGTACGGATTGTTTTGCTGTTTGTTGTGATGCCTCTAGAGTTTGTTTGGGTTGTGTGTTGATCCAAAGATGTAAGATCATAGCCTATTCCTCTAGATGGTTAAATCCTCATGAAAATAATTACTCAACCCATGATCTGGAATTAGCTGTTGTTGTGTTTCCCTTGACAATCTGGAGACACTATATATGGTGTTCATGTTGATGTGTTCATGGACTATTAAAGTTTGTAGTATGTGTTCACCTACATGGAGTTGAACCTTCATTACAGAAGGTGGTTAGATTTGCTAAATGATTATGATATAAATGTGTTGCATCATTCGGGCAAGGATAATAGAGTGGCACATGCCCTTAGTAAGTTATCTATGGGCAGTATTGCTCTTGTAGAGAAAGATAAGAAAGAGTTGGCTCGAGAAGTACATCGTTTGGATAGATTGGGTGTTAGGTTGATTGATTCAGTTGAAGGAAATATTTGGGTTGAGAGTATTTCTGAATCCTCTTTAGTTTGGTCAAACTGAAGGAGTAAGTTAAAGACCAAAAGATAAAGGTTTACTCCTAAGGGGGAGATGGTGTGTTGAGATGCCAGAGTAGGCTGTGTGTTCCTTGTGTTGATGACTTAAGACAGAGAATTATGGCTGAGGCATATGGTGCACGATATTTGATTCATCTCAATGCTACCAAGATGTACCACGATTTTTGGGAAATTTATTAGTGAAATGGTATAATGAAAGACTTAGCGTAGTTTGTAGCTAAGTGTGGAACTTGTCAATAGGTTAAGGTAGAGCACCAAAAACCTGGTGGTACGTTGCAAGAGTTGGGTATCCCTACTTGGAAGTGGAAAGAGGTGAATATGGATTTTGTGACTTGTTTACCCCAATCGCATCATCATCATGATTCGATATGGGCTATTGTAGACAGATTGACTAAGCTAGAGTATTTTTTTCCAGTTTATACGTCCTATACAACTAAAAATTATGCTAAGTTGTATATCCAAGAGTTAGTCTGATTTCATGGAGTTCCCTTGTCTATCATTTTAGATAAGGGTACTCAGTTAACTTTCCCGTTCTGGAAAGCTTTTAGGAATGGTCTTGGTGCCCAGGTTTATCTCAATTCCACCTTTTATCCTCAGACAGATGGTCAAAAAGAAGGACCATCCAAACGTTAAAAGATATGTTAAGGGCATGTGCTCTTAATTTCAAAGGTAGTTGGGATGAGAATTTCCATTGATTGAGTTTGCTTATAATAACAGTTATCATGCTAGCATTCAGATGGCCCCATTGGAGGCTCTGTATGGGAGGAGATGTAGATGACCCATAGGCTAGTTTGAAGTGGGTGAGGCCGCTTTGCTTGGGATTTATACAATATTTCAGACTATGGAGAAAGTCAAGTTAATTATATAAAGGTTGAGGACAGCCCAGAGTCGTCAGAAATCATATGTAGATGTGAGTAGAAGGGACCTCTAGTTTGAGGTTGGTGATTTAGTATATCTGATGATTTCACCCATGAAAAGGATGAAGAGATTTGGTAAGAAGGGGAAACATAGTCCCTGGTATGTTGGCCCTTATAGAAGTCTAAGTCGTGTTGGGAAAGTAGCTTATGAACTTAAGTTTCCCACGGACCTATCAACAGTCCATCCTGTATTCCACGTCTCTATGCTTAAGAAGTACATCGATGACTCCATCATTATAGTTCCATTAGAAAGATCAGATATTTAGAACAACCTTTCATACGAAGAGATTCCAGTTGAGATTTTAGATCGTCAGATCCGTAGATTGAGGAACAAAGAAGTTCCTTTGGTCAAACTTCTTTGGTGGATTAGTTGGTTGAGGGAAATACTTAGGAAACAAAAGAAGATAAGCGAGACAAGTACCCTCACCTCTTCTCCGCAGCCTTAAATTTAGCCGAAAGTAATACCCTTCCTTTGTTTTTTTCTTTTCTAACCAAATATTCAGCTATATAGTTGTCCTTATGTATGTTTATGCACTCATAGAATTAGTCAGAAGCTCAGAATGATTTAGATTTAGTTATTCAGTTCATTCCAGTTGTGCATGCTATCTTATATTCCCAAATTCCTTGGATATTTCAGGTTAACTAGTAACATTCGAGGATGAATTTTTTCAAGAGGGAAATATTGTAATGCCCCATACCTTTTCTGGCTAAAATCCATCCCAAGAATGTTAAAGAATAGCTTCCAAAATGGATGATAATTATTTCATGTTGAATTTCCCAGATTTGGACTTTTCATGGTGTGAGAAACAATTAAGGTTTCCATCGATACCAAATTTACCCAATTCCGACACTCGGTGAAGGAGTTATAGCACTTTTAGGTTGGGAATGTGTCACTTGGATGCTTAGCACGTTGCAGAGATGACAAAAGTCACATTTTTCAATTTCCAGTGGCCCTCCGTGATAGTGGCGCATCACTGAGAGGGCCAAATCCCTAATTGTCTGATTACATTGGAGGTCCAGGATAATAGCGCATCGCACTGAGTTTCCAGGGCCCATCCAAGGTGGCAACGTGATATCTCCACATTGAGCCACAAAGCATTTTCCTAGTTGGCATTTTTCAGTGGCTTGGTATGATAGTGGTGTGTCGCGCCAAAGCCAAAAATCGGGACCCCAGTTTATTTTTTCAGTTTTTTTTAGGAGTTAAAAGGGGGTATTTTGGACTTTTTCCCAACCCCAAATCCGTCCAATCACATGATTAAAGACTTTTAGAAGCATTATATGTTATGTTTCATCAAAATTACTCTTATCCAAAACCCTAGGCTTCAACATTCATCTCCAAGAAACTCAAGATTCCACCATCCTTTTTTTAAATTTTTTCAACATTTAATATCCCTGGACCAAGAGCTTCCAGAATCTTCATTCAAGAGCACAAATAGCATCTCAAAAAGCAATCTTATTCATTTAGTTCATAATCTAAGTGGGGCTTTAACAAGGACAATTGTTTGGTACTTGTGCCCAAAATTATGTTTTTAAGCAAAATTTTTATGTTTGAGATTGGGTTTATACCCAAAACCCAAAAGTATCTTATTGATGATTTTGAGCATGATATTATTGAATTAGAAAATTTCATATTTATTTTGAGTTAAAGAATGCTTCTTTATGATTTAGAATACCACGAGTATGCTATGAGATACTGATTTTGGATTTTCAATTTAGTTTAAGCATGAATTTATGATTCTTCATTTTAGTATTTTGATATGGTTGAAGTGCTTTCAAGAAAACCTATTGAGCCTGATGATTTACTATGAAATTTCATGAGTTTGAGACATGGGATATTAGACCCTAATTTTTGCATTTATATTTCAAGAACTTGTGCTTTGAGCACCCTGAGTGTAATACCCCATATATTTCTAAGCTAGAAAATGAACCATCGTTCCTATGTATGAAACCTTGTATCTTGTGATTCATATTTCAATACATAACTTACAATGAGTATTCTAGTGAGAAGAGAGCTCGTTATGTGTTAAGCATGTTCATAAGAGTTAATTAGAGTAAGGCAAGCTAAGAGCCTTTGAATCCCTCAAGTTTTAGTTTTTGATTCTATAAGGGTCATCTTTGATCGATCATAACTTGTTGTATATGTTGTATTTTCGCAGATTTAGACCCACCAAATTATATATAATTGAATTAGCTTTTCAACGATACCAAATTTACCAAAATCCGACACCTGAGCAAGAAGTTATGGCTTTGCAAAGTGGAGTGTGTCACCTAACATAAGGTGTGCAACACACAACCTAACTTATGCCATAAGGTTTGTGGAATACAACCTAATGTATACGATAAGGTGTACGCCGCACAACCTAGATTACGCGATAAGGTGTACGCCGCATATCCTATGGCCCAAGTGACGTAAATACTCCATTTTTGGGTCTTTTTTAAGGGAAAAATGGTCCTTTTCCACCCATATATAAGCTCCCAAAAATGGGATTTTGCCCAAATTGAAGCAAAATATACTTTTTTTTCTCAAAAATCTCACAAGAACAAGCTAGGGTTCCAATTGGGGGAGTCAAATTCAAGAATTTTCTCCGTCAATCTTCGTAGGATCACGAACTAAGGTATGTATTATGTTGATTTATGGATTCCTTTTATCCATAAAACTCAAGAACACTATTTAAATTATGTGTCATGTTATCAAGTTGTGGGTTGTTCAAGTTTATGTGATGGTTGTTGTTTGATTCCCAAGTTGGGATCTTTATGTGAAATTATGAAACTACGTTAGCGTATAAATTGAAATCTATGAATTTAGTGGTTTATGATTTGTGAAATTTGATGATTTCACTTATGCCTTAAGTTGTGCATGTAAGGTGTTTGATAAAATGCCAAAAAGGGATATTAATTATTCCTTATAGTTAAATTGAGATCCAAATGATAAATACATGTTTTACCTTTGTTATCAAAATGACTTCTATAATATTGCTGTGCATTATGAACGTTTGAATAATTACTTAGGGGACTATTTGATGAAATATTTGTATGTTGATATGTATTCCCATTCACGTACAAGATTATGATAACCATGTACTTCATGAAATCCCCAACTTATTGTATTGTGGATTGTTGACATTGGTCATGTATTCAAGAAAGTCATGCTTTATCAGTTTCTTTTCATCAAATCCTGGGGGTACTTAAACCCAAAAGATTAGTTGTGTGCTTAAAGCCATGTCATTTTTTCATGATATCCTCTGTCAAGGCATGATCCATAGAACTCAGTTAGTCATGTGACTCAAGAAAGCTCAGTAATTCAGTAACATCCGTAATCCCATTAACTCAGTTGCTTAACAGATATCAGTAGTATTCCGTCTGTCATGGAATTTAGTAAACCCAGTTGATATATAGTTCAGTTAATCATGTTCAGAGTCAAATCAGATGGGAGTATGAATTAGCACCGAGTGAACCCAAAGATGGGGACATACACTGTCAGATGAGGGTGTGATTCTTAGAAATCATCCTTGCGTTCCAAAACTATGTTGCCAGCACAGGTTGAGATATCAAAACTGTCCAATGAGGGTTGATGAGGTGGATAAACACTGTCAAATAAGGGTCCCATAATTCACTTTTAGGGAACACTATCAGATAAGGGTCACCCATAGCCTGTCCTTTCTGGTGGAGTGGCATTGAACCCTTCCAATTGGGGTTACAGATTGGACCCAAACTCAGCCTTAATAGCGTATTAGGGGCATGTCGATTAGATGAATACTTCCTATAGTTTCATGTTACAGAATAAGGACTATCAGATACAGTCAATCAGTCTCAGTAATAGAACTCAGATAGTTTTTTAGATCTCAGGACTGTCAGATACAGTCAATTCAGATACAATATGGAACTCGGCTAGTTTAATCAGATTTAGGACTATCAGATATAGTCACTCATGTTATCAATTATATCAGTTATCAGAATATAGTCATTGGTCATGTTAGTTATCAGTATATTCATGTGATCACGATTTCAGATATAGTTACTATATATGCATGCATTTATTCTCATGTTCATATTAGTTAGTTTGTCAGTATTATTCATGCATATGAACCCCATGCATTCATCTTACCTCACATGCATACTAGTACATTCAAAGTACTGATGCATTTGCACTATGGTGTCTTATACCATAGGTTCAGAGACACGAATTCCAGAGCATCAATATATTCCAGTTTCAGCAGTCAGTGTTAGAAGTGAGTCCTCATCTTTTGAGGATATGATAATCATTTTATTATTTTTCTAATTAATTTATTAGTTGGATTTATTTGGGGATATGTTCCATCAACTCCTTATTCAGACAGTCATGTTTAGAGGCTTTTCAGACTATAGTATGTTCAGTAGCTTATTTTAGTTTTGTTTTGGGTATTTCATTCCCCAACCATATGTTATGATTTATCAAATCTTATGTTACAGTTTTGAACCTTATTCCTTTTAGTTTATGTTTCCGCATTATACAGTATGTCTACAGTATACAGATACAGATATAAGTATAGGTTAGCTTGTGGTCCTTCACGGTCATAAGCACCGTGTAATATTTTGGGTACTAGATTTGGGGTGTTACAAACTTTTTATCAGAGCCTAAGGTTCAATAGTATCCTAGGAAGTCTACAAGCCGCATCTAGTAGAGTCTTGTACATGCGTGTTTTGTGCACCACACTTATGTGTAGGAGGCTATGAGAAGTTTTACAAATATTTTCCCTTCTTTCATGTCTCATATCGTGCTATAGAAAGGTTCTTTAGGAAACTCATGAAGATTCTCATGATGCTTCACTCTTGTCAACTCCACCTTACTTTCAAGGTAACAAAAATAGTGAAGCTCAAAGTCCTAGAGATAGGGCTTTCTCAGACAGTCCCTGCAGAGAGTTATGGGATTGCCCACAAGCTCAAAAGTATTCCATTAGTTCTGTTATGCTCCAAAGTTATACAGATTTTATTTATAATCATGAGAACTCATCCACGGACCCTAATTTAGATATGCCATCAAACCCCTTCTCAGAATCCTTTAATAGTATATGACCTAGAGTTAGATGCATGAACCCAGGAGTTTATCAGTAGTAGAGTTAGGATAATATTATCCGTATTGAATAGATTATATATTCATGGAGATAGTTGTACCAAAGTAAATCAGTAGGCTTGAAAGGTGCTAGCAAGAATTTAAGTTTATTGATTTGATACTAAGTACAAAGGTGGGGATGTGAGTTAGGAGATGTGATATTAGTAGTCTATAAAGAAACAGAAGTAGATGATGTGTTTAGTAAGGCAACCATGTGTTGAATAAAGTATAAGTATGTAATGATGATTGCAGTTCAGTTCAGAGTTTAGTAAAGTGTTCACTGACTTACGATGATGGCTTAAATATAAGGGGGGGAGATGATAGACCAAGTGACCAAGTCAGGCACTCAGATTTGAGAAGTAGTGCCAGTACGAATAGAAAAGCAGTAAGGGAGAATGATTCCAGACCCATTTTTATCTTAGTGTAAAGTTTCGTACTCCAATCAGCATGACGCCTACATATGCTTCACATCTCAGTTACATGAACCCATCTTATATTCACACACTTTTCATTGAATCATGTATGATTGTAGTTCCCAACATAAGGAGTTTAGTTTTATTCCCCTCAGTAATACAAATCATGTCCCATAAATACAAAAAAACTCTAAACTCAAGCCATACAGCTTATGACTCATGTACACATATCATGCTCTACATTATACTCAGCTTCTATGACTCCCACTACACCCCTACTGATAAGTTAAATTTAGACTATGTTATGCATATCCTTAGTTTAGACCTCTTGGTGAATCCATATTGGTTATATTCTATTCCTCATGCTTCAGTCAAGTGTCAAAGTTCAGTTAGTGTCTATTTATGCTTCAGGTTCTCCTGATTCAACCCTTTAATGAGCTCTATTTGTGAAAGTTGTGTAGTGATAAGCAGTTGCATAGATGGGAGAGAGTAGATGTTACATATTAAGATAATATTGTTGCATGCTTATTATACAAGAGGGTGTAGTTATGAAGATAGGCTTGAACATCATGTTAGTGTTCAAGTAAATGGCTAACAAGAGGTAATGTTTAGAAGTTGGGAAAGTACAGAGTATGAGCGTACTTTCAAATTCTTGACTTATGTTAGTCCTCATTACGTAACTATCAAAACTTAGTTTCCAGCTCAGTTACAGTTTCAGTATTTAGTACTCAGTTATAAGTGTTTAGTCTCATAATTAAGTACTTTAGTACTAGTCTAACCCTCAGTTATTAGTATTTAGTTAGGAGAACCCAGCATTTAGTTCCATTATGAGTGCCAGTTATAGCCTTAGTTATAATGTCAGCTTTAGTTCAATAATCAGATCAGAAACTCACTTCAGTTTTAGACTTTCTTGACCCTAGCATACAATTTTGAGTTACTCAGTTATTAGTATTTTAGTACCTCAGTTTACAGAATGTTTCCAAATCTTATCGTACACTTGGTCCCGTATTCATAAATAATACAGATCTCATGAATCCATGCTCAAGTTATCTCATGTTACTCAGTTAGTTCTTACTTCCTATGCATAATATTGTACATCCTAAGTCTAGCTATTCAGACTAAGTACAGTTCAGTCTTACATGCCTAGTATTCAGCTATTAGTTATCCAGTTAATCAGATAAGGCAAAATATTTATGCACTCATGCTCAGCACCCACGTGAATCTTTTGAGTAATCTCAATTACAATACAGGAGGCTTAGTCATCTCTTCTTAAATCATGTTCATAGACCTCAACTCATCTTACTGAAATTTAGCCAAGTGATGATTTTCTTATTTACCTATCTTAATCTGATCACGTCAAGGTTTCCTTACATAATAAAGCGACTAGAACTCTACAGAAAGAGTTTTAAAGAAAGGATTCTATCAATTACAAGTTTTTAGCATGAGTTAATTTGTAAAGCCAGTAATTCAGTTTAGTGGTCAGACAGATAAGTACGCATAGCTTGGGTTTCGTCCCTTCTATCCAGACGTACTATCTGAATTACCATAAATGTAACTATTCTCAGATGTACCAACTAGATAGAAGCAAGCTCAGCTCAGTCTATGTATCATTACTCAGTTTCAGATCTCAGATAATTAATCATGATTCATTTTCTAGTTTCCTTATGCATCGCCTCAGTTTTTCTCGACATCTCAGCCAAGTTAGCATTTTTCAAGGGACATAGCGTCCCAAGAGAGAGATAGAATATGAACCCTCAAACTTTCATGACATAAACATCCCATTCTTTCTTCATATAATGAATCTAGTTTGGAGTAGGGGATACTCATAATTTGAACCTTATGCTTTAATATCAGTTGAGAACCATGTATAGGGGCTTGGTTCAGTTCACGATATTTAGTTCACAGTATTTAGTTCATGCATCATGTTTAAGACTCAGCTATGTTCTCACATTCCTATTCATCCTTATTCAATAAATGATCTTGAGTTTGAGATTGGTGACTATGTGTATCTAGAGATCTCTCCCATGAAGGGAGCGAAGAGAGTTGGCAAGAAAGAAAAACACATTCCCCAATATATTGGTCCCTTTAAAATTTTCAGTCGCTTCAGCAAAGAAGCTTATGAGCTCAAATTGTCTTCAGGTCTAGCCTCAGTTCATCTAGTGTTCTATGTCTCATTTCTTGATAAGTGCATAGCTAACTCATCAATTGTAGTCCCTATAGAGGGCATAGATATTAAACACAACTTATTTTTTAAAGAGATTCCAGTCAAAATCCTAGACTATCAGATTCGCAAACTGAGGAACAAAGAAGTCCCTCTAGTCAATGTTCTTTTTTGGAACAAGTCCGTTGACTGAGCTACTTTGGAAGCAGGAGCAGGCATGTGGATCAAGTATCCTTACCTATTTTTGGCTAACTCATACTCAGCTCAAGGTAATAGCTTTCCGTAAGTTTATTCAGTTTCGTGTCAAAATTTGAGTTACAAATTTGGTATCAGTTATCATGTTCAGTTTTATTCCCAACTTGGTATTCAGTTTCATGCTTCAAATTCTGTTATAAACTTGGTACTAAGTACCATTGCATTTCAGTCATGCATCCATATATCAGTTCAGTCATATAATCATTCATTAGATATGCATGAATTTAGCTTATCAGTCATGCATTAGATATGCATCCTCACTATGAGAAATCAAGTTTATGAGAAATCTCAGTCATGCACTCATGAATCAGTTACCCATGCATCAGATA
Source organism: Capsicum chinense (assembly GCA_026120095.1). Classification (NCBI taxonomy): domain Eukaryota; kingdom Viridiplantae; phylum Streptophyta; class Magnoliopsida; order Solanales; family Solanaceae; genus Capsicum; species Capsicum chinense. The sequence goes on along the minus strand of JAPEIP010000010.1, from coordinate 239,241,336 downwards.
TGCATGTTCAATATGATATGTTCAGCCTATCAGTCATGTCAATCATGAAATCTTATTTTAGTAGTGTATGTATTTTACGTACTTTAGTTTATCATCTCTCACCTTTCAGTCAGTCTCATTTAAGGACGAATATTCCCAAGGAAGAGACATTGTAATAATTAACCATTGTTCCTATGTATGAAACCTCCTATCCTATGATTCATATATGAGTACATGACTTACAATGAGTATCCTAGTGAGGACAGAGCTTATTATGTGTTAGCATGTTCATAAGAGTCAATTAGAGTAAGGCAAGCTAAAAGCCTTTGAATCCCTCAAGTTTTAGTGTTTGATTCCACAAGGGTCATCTTTGAATGAGTATATCTTGTTGTATATATGGTATTTTGGCATATTTAGACCCACCATATTGTAGATAACCAAATTAGCTTTCCAAAGATACTAATTTTACCAAAATCCAAAACCCAAGCAAGAAGTTATGGCTTTGCAAAGTGGAGTACGTCTCCTAACATAAGGTGTGTGATGCACAACCTAACTTATGCCATAAAGTGTATGACACAAAACCAAATGTATATGATAAGGTGTGCGACGCATAACCAAGATTACGTGATAAGGTGTGTGTCGCATATCTTATGGACCTAGTGACGTAAATACTTTGTTTTTGGGTCGTTTTAAGGGAAAAGTGGTTCTTTTTGAACCCATATATAAGCTCCCAAACACGAGATTTAGCCCAAAGTGAAGAAAAATATACGTCTTTTTTTGAAAAATCCCTAAAGAACAAGCTAGGGTTTCAATTAGGGGATTCAAATTCAAGAAGTTTCTCCGGCAATCTTCTTGGATCACGATCTAAGGTATGCGTTGTGTTGATATATGGATTCCTTTCATCCGTAAAGCTCAAGGACCCTATTTAAATTATGAATCATGTTATTATGTTGTGGGTTGTTCAAGTTTATGTGATGGTTGTTGTTTGGTTCTCAAGTTGGGATCTTTATGTGAAATTATGAAAGTACGTTAGCATTTAAATTGAAATCCATGAATTTTGTGGTTTATGATTTATGAAATTTGATGATTTCACCTATGCCTTAAGTTGTACATGTAAGGTGTTTGATAAAATGCCAAAAAGAGATATAAATTATGTCTTATAACTAAATTCTGATTCAAATGATAAATGCATGCTTACCTTTATTATCAAAATGACTTCTATGATGTTATTGTGCATTATGAATGTTTGAAGGATTACTTAGGGGACTAGCTTATGAAATATTGGTATGTTGATATGTATTCCCATTCATGTACGAGATTATGATAACCATGTACTTCATGAGATCCCCAACTTATTGTATTATGGATTGTTGATGTTGGTCATGTATTCAAGAAAGTCATGTTTTATCAGTTTCTTTTCATTGAGTCTTGGGGGTATCTGTACCCGAAAGATTAGCTCTATTATTAGAGTGATGTAATGTTTTCAGGATATTCTTAGTCAAGCCATGATCCATAAAACTCAATCGGCTATGTGACTCAGGAAAGCTCAGTATTTCAGTAAGCGTAGTAATCCCATCAACTCAGTCAATTATCAGATATCAGTGGTATTCTGTTAGTCATGGAATTCAGTAAACCTAATGTATAACTCAGTTAATCATTTTTTAAGTCAAATAAGATGGGAGTAGGAATTAGCACCGAGTGAACCCAAGGATGGGGACACACACTGTCAGATAAGGGTGTGATTCTTAGAAATCATTCTTGCGTTCCAAAATAATGTATGCAGCATAGGTTTAGACATCAAATATATCCAATGAGGGTTGATGAGGTCGATAAATACTATCATATAAGGGTCCTACCATTCTCTTTTATGGGATATTATCAGATGAGGGTCACCCACAACTTGTCCTTACCGGTGGCGTGGCATTGACACCATTCCAGTGGGGTTACAGATTGGACCCTAACAAAGCCATAATGATAATTAGGGGCATGTCAATTAGATGAATACGTTCCACAGTTTTATGTTACAGAATCAGGACTGTCAGATACAATCAATCAGTCTTAGTAATAGAACTTAGATAGTTCTTCAGATCTCAGGACTGCCAGATACAGTTAATTTAGATATAGTATGAAAATCAGCTAGTTCCATCAGATTTAGGACTTTTAGATATAGTCACACATGTTATCAGTTATATAATTTATCAGAACTCAGTCATTAGTCATGTTAGTTATCAGTAAATTCATGTAATCATGATTTTAGATATAGTTACTATGTATGGATGCATTTATTTTCATATTTATATTAGTCGGTTAGCCAGTATTGTTCATGCATATGACCCCCATGCATTCACCATACCTCATATTCCCAATACATTTAAAGTACTGATGCATTCGCTCTATGATGTCTTATACCAAGTTCTAGGGCGTCAGTAGATTCCAGTCTTATCTGTCAGAGTTAGAAGTGAGTCCTCATATTTTGAGTACACGATCATCATTTTATTATCTCGTTAATTAATTTATTAGTTGGAGTTAGTTGGGGATAGGTCCCATCAACTCCTTATTCAGACAGTCATATTTAGAGGCTTTTCAGACTACAGTATATTCAGATAACTTATTTCAATTTTGTTTTGGGTATTTCATACCCTATTTATATGTTATGATTTATCTGATCTTATGTTACAGTTTTGAACCTTATGGCCTTTCAGTTCATGTTTTCACATTATACAGTATGTATGTAATATACAGGTACAGATATCAATATGGGTTAGCTTATGGTCCTTCGAGGTCATGAGCACCGTCTAACATTCTAGGTACCAAATTTGGGGCATTACATTGAGACTAGTATATTTTGAGTTGAATAAAAATTATTTAATCTTCGGATCCCCAGTTGAGTTTTGGAATCCACTTTTCCGAGTTTATTTTAGATTACACATATATATAGTTGGTTTACATTATAAAACATGAGATTATTTTTTGAAAAAGTAGATTTCTAATGAGATGAGTGTAGCAAATAAAAAAGGAGTATTATTTAGCACCGAGTTGGGTATGTTTCCAAGGTTTTATACCCCAGAACTACGTGCCACCATAGGATTAAGATTAACGTGCCCACAGAGGAAGAAATAGTGATCACTTAAGCTGAGGTTATACTCCATGGCAAGAGTATGACACCTCTTTCAAACATGAGATTTTCACCTTAGGAAGACGAAACGTTGGACTTCATATGGATCACATGGTTTATGTTGGTTAAGAGAACCTCCCTGCTAGTATACAATAATGAATAACCTTTTAGATAAAGTATTTTCCTTAATGTTTTAAAGCTTATAGATTGCAGATTCTGTAACAGAAAAGCTTTTAGAGACTAAGTGTTATGACTCACAAGAATTAGATCACATGTTTTGCTATTCATGCTTTATACTTTTAGATTTCAGATATCTCAAGCCTATGTGAGTCATTTACATTTAGCATGCATTGTTTTATAAACGTAGATGATATTGTTTACTTGTTGCATACACCCCTATATACCCAGTACATCCTCAAAATTACTGATCTACATATATGTCTATGTTCTACATTGTCTCATAATATAAATTCGAGTGCTCAGTCTCGGCAGCGTGAGTGATTTTCGAGTAGCTTATCTACATCCCTGCAGCTAGTGAGTCCTCATAGTTTGGGGACTTAGTATTCAGATTTCTAGTTTCATTAGTAGAAGTTTTCTTTTCTTGTTCATTCTAAACATTTTGAGTCATCTGGGGCCTGTCCCAGTGGTTCTCTAGATTCAGTCATTAGAGGCTTGTCGGACTACTAGTTTTAGTTGTAGACTATGAGTTAGCATTCAGATTTTCTTTTCAATATTACTTTACCAAGACTTGAGATATTGAGATGTTTTAGAGAAGTATTCCGCAGTTTTTATGATTTTGTAATTATATTTCCTTTGAGATTCAAAGTTAGTAGAAAGCAGCTAGGGTTAGCTCGGGACTACTCGTAGTTTGAGGCATCGTGTGGCATCTCGGGAACTAGATTTTGGGGTATTACGCTCTTGCAACTCCAAAGTCTATTTTATTTTTCAAAATTTGTAAGAAGTTAATCTTTTGAAAGTGATTTGTATAGGGAGTCTTGTAGTTCTAGCACCATTAATATAATAAATGTGACAATATGTCTAAATAACGCAACGCAAATTCCCTTATTAAGTCCTGAAGTTTCTGCTACATACCTTTCTACTTCATGAAATTCCCAATCAAGAAATTACTGTTGCAGGTGGGAGATGACATAGGATCTACATAATGAGTTGTCTAGCCTGAATACTAGTCTAGACAGCCTAATTATCTATAGCAGGTATCTCGCAATAAATCAACTAATAGACACTTGACTAGTTAAATGGACCATGTGGCAACTCCCACCTCACAATATCCAAATTAATTTCATCATAAAATATTATATATCATTTCAACTTTATTTCTTAACTATTTCCTGTAAGATATAGTGATCAATCTAACAGTTCACCATTTATCAATATGAACTTACGCTTTCCCATTTAAAATCTCATGCATTTCCTCGAACATTAAAAGCTTACAATTTATAGCAATTTAGAAAGTTTTTCTTATTGGTATGGAATACACGTGCAACAGACGCATTCAAGAACTAGTAGAGAATTAGATTAACATGATGAAAAGTAATATTGAAGATAGATGAGGATGCCATTAATAATATCATACATGTACGTCTAATACTTTTATAAGAAATATAACATCATCTGTGATATTTAGACATTTAATGTAACACCCCATATCTTCAGGCTAGACTTTAAACCACCATTCTTACACGTATAGACCCAAACTCAATGATTACTTGTTAATATATGTGTCATGATCTTTATCCTAGTGTGGGAAGTGCTTTTGAAGTGAAAATGATCATAGAAACCACCTAGAGCAAAGTTGAGCAAAGAATCTTTGATTCAGCAAAGTTTGGTATTTGATTCTATAAGGGTCTACTTTGAACATATATATTTTGATATACATTGAATTTTCAATTAAAGAACCAACAAATTATAGATAATTTATTCATCATCTTACCAATGATACCAATTTCTCCTTAATACGATACCCGAGCAAAATGTTATAGACATTCTCATGAGAGGCAGTGAGGGAGCGCAATAGGCTCGCGCCACGGGGCTTAGAGTGTCAGACTGGAGTAGGCATCGTAGGCTCTACCCCCCGCCCCCCGGACTAAGGGTATGCTGCCTGATCCATTCCTATGTTATTCTCAACTCCTTAAGGGTCAAGGGGCACTTTGGTTCTTTCCCCTCAACCCCAAACGTCCAAAGGACAATTTATATAACTGGGGAAATACTTTCCCATATTCCTCAATATCAAATCACCAAAAACCCTCTTTTTCCCTAAGAATGAAATCCAAAATCCTTTTATCTAAAAATCCAAGGAATTCAAGCCTTTCAATAAAAAATTTTCTAAGAAAAGTGTCAAGATTAAAGTTCTATTCTTCATATAAGGAACATAAGGTATGTGGGACTATCCTCAAACCCCATGGGCATGGATTTTTTTATTTTTCTCATATAAAATGATTTATAATTATGTGGTAAGTTAAGGGTTTTGAAAATTGTTTCACAAAGCATGCTATTAATTCATTTTGATAAAAATATATGGATTGTGTTGAACCCGCTTCATGGCAACAAAGATTTTAACCCCTTATGTATATATGTATATAGTTTTGAATATCTAATTGAGACCATGAAAAATCAATTCCCTCTCTTGTTACAAATTATAGTATTTATTTGTATTATGAGTAATTTTAAATGCATGAACTATGGTTTTAAAAGTTAGTTCTTAACATCATAGAGTTTGACATGTTTTATGATACGATGAGGGGGAGTTTTCTAACTATAACTACATTTTAGCATTAGAAGATAAGAAATGCAAGTGATAAATAAATTGACATGGCCACCGCATGTTTAAGTCTTGCAAAAGTGGATAATTTCATAAGTTTTCTTGAGATTTCAAAGTGATGAGTTTCTTGTTATGGTAAAACTCTTACGTGGTCATGTTTGTGTTTTTGAATATGATGGGCTTTGAAATTGATATGATATTGACTTGCAAGTTAGGGTATAATGATACCTAGTAATGATGTGCCCTTTATAGATTAAGTATTGATCATTTTGAAAGTATGAAACATGATTTTGAAGAACTAAAACTTGGGCTTAAGAGAGATAATTTGTTACCCAAAGAAGGCATTTGAGTTTAAGGGCTCATCGTTGGAAACCTAGTTGTCAATATGGATATTATCCTAAAAGAGGTATACGGTGGACGTCATATATGGGTGATTCTACAGTATACTTGTAACGGGGTATACCAACTTATAAAAACTACAATCCTTATGGTGCACTTGGAGTGGAGGCTTGGCCACCGAGTCAAGGGTGGATTCCATATAGCCCTTGGAATTATAGATTATATGGTGTACTGATTAGCTCAGAAGAATAACAAGGTGTTGAGTCCTGATTTGAAAGAAAGCATTTCAAATTATAAATTATGCCCATGTGTTTTACTTATCCTATATGTAATGTTTTACAAAATGCTTTCCTCTACTTGTGAAAGAAAAGATGTTATTTTGGATTGTTTATATACCAGCATAATTGAATTGACCCCATATATGTCAGGATATAAGGCACAGTCCTAGGGTCCTGTTAAGAAGTAGACTTATGTGACAGAAGTTGCAGTAGGTGAGCCTCCCTTATTCCAAAAGGCATAGTTTATGGATATTATTATTTTACTTTTGATTAATTGTCCGACTAGGGGCCCTATCCCAGTTTTAAACTGATGTTGGTTTTCATATTATTAGAGATTCTGCAAACTAGTGTCACGTGTTTGAATACTATCAACTAAATTTTGTATTGTTTAGTTGGGATTTGAGATGCTCATCATGGCCAGGGCATCAGTTTGGGTCATGACAAACGTGGTATCAGAGCATGGTTCATGGTCCCATAGTGTCTGCAGAAATGTGTTGAGTAGAGCCTTTTTAAGAGTGTGTAGTGCGCCACACATATAAGGAGGAGGATACTAGGCATTTAGGAATATTTCACTTTTCTTCACGTTCTAGATCGTGCCATTGTGTTATCCATTTGAAAGTTAACCAGATTCCTTCTTTACTCTAACTTTACTAACTATGTCTCATTGTCTAGTCGGTTTAAGTACATAATCTTAGAGTGTAAATGAGGTGGTCCCTTCTAATTGAGTCATAAAAGATTATGAAATTGCACAAGGACTTGAGAGGATTCCATAAGTGCTTTAAAGTGTATTGATTTAAGTTTATACCCATATCTTCATCAATTGTGCACTTTATCCTGAGGTATGATGTATATTTAGTCCCTTTCAAAATTCTTATTACAGACGTCATACTTAAGGGTAGTGATATATGTCAGAATGTTGGAACAATATTTCCACTCAAATAGTAGTATGTGCTAAGTTATCACACCCTATTGGTTGTAAGATGATACCAAAGTTAGTGATATGACATCACAAGCTTAGAAGTCAGAATGAGGGTGATTTTTGTGTAAAGAAACTAGTTTAGTTGTATAACCATTGATTAAGGGATGGGTTGCTATTTTATAGTGATACACTAATGTGGAAGCAATATTTGTAAATTGTATGGTAGTCTGTGGGAGAAGTTTGTGGCTACGATATTTATCTATTAAAAATAGGGAAGGATCCTAGAGTGGATAGTGATGATGGTTCTAGATATCCCTTGTAGGCTGTGAATGGAAACAGTTAGATTAGCCAGTAAGTTATAAGTATAGACTCAGTGGTGTATATGGAATTTTGAAGGTAGTTGTGATGTATGCATGGGTAAGTAACTATGATGTGAGAAAGTAGAATATGTAGATAAGATCGTAATGGATTGTAATATAAGACTAAGGTCGACTATGTCTATTATGTGACTTTACCCCATTGACTTTCTTTTCTTTAGAAGTAGTAAACTAGTACTACATATGAGGAGGTAGGTAGTGGATTTTGAGGTGTAGTAGTAATGTTATGGAAGGGTTGTGATTATGGGTAGTAGTTAAGTAAAATGAAGTATTTGGGTTGATTTGCCAATTTGATGGACTAGTATAGTATGTTGCATGCTTTACCGGTGGTATAAATTGATGCAAGAATATAGGCTTGAACTTTATATGTGCATTGTGGTGATAAAAACTGTAGCTTAAGACTAACACTGCATATTTTGTGGGCACGAATTTGTATGCTTAATATGAGGTGTGAAATAGCCTAGGTTTGAAACTTGGGGAATAATGAGTGGACAATTGTGATGTATATTTATACATGAGAAGAAGAGTAAAATGATGAATTATGGTTAAATGATTAAGTGGATAAAATCGTGAGTATATAAGAATATGTTAAACCCTGAGGTAGTATGTTGTTAGATAAGGTGTGATGTGTATGAGTTTCATGTATTCGTAGATTTCATTCTTGAATCTTGTAGTATGGACAAATCTGGGAGTTGTTGTATAGCATTATTTAGTATTGAATTAAGGAAATATGAGTAGACAATATGCACTTTTGGAGTATTTTATAAATGTTGTTGAGCTGTAAGTTAAGTGATTAAAGGTGAAATGCTAGTATTGTTATGAGTTGAAGATGGAGTGTTAAGTGTTTAGAAGAATAGATGTCTATTCCCATGATAATATCAGTCATAAGTCAACCACTTTGGGGATTGGAGGAAGTTATAGTTAGTGTTCCTAAAGGGGGATGTTTTAGAAAGAATTTAATATCTTTATATTAAAATTATTGATGGGAGTTTGTGTTCATGTATATATTGATACCCCCCATTATGTTGAATGTTGTGCTTGTAGATTTAATGAGAAGCTATGTCCGAAAGTTTGGGAGTGTGACTTTGCTCTAAGGGAGAGATGATGGATTAAAGTAGTTCCCAAATTTTCTTGTGGTGTCAAGTTTCAAGTAAGAATCATGATTAATCAATTCCTATTCAAGAAAGCTCATCCTACATCAATTTTAATATACATCTACAAGTATCTTATCTATTCAAGTTTTGCCTATGCCTAAAGGTTGAGCTCTCTATGTAACTCATATCATTTCCGACCACCAAATAAGAAGCAATAATGTCCCTCAGTGATCTAATATTCCAAGTATCCAAGCTCTATGTTATGTTACTCATGATCCATAAAAAATCCATGTATCACATAATGCTTGGTTCAAAGAAACTATGCATTGTATATATCACATATTCAGTCTATGTCAGGTTCAGTCAAAGTGATAAAGTTTATGCTAAATCATGGAAAAATTGCAGTTCTTTAAATGAGGATCAATCGCATTAAGTCACAGTCGTTGTCTTAGTTTTTAACTACTTAAAATTCGGTTTTATGCCATATTGCTCATAATATGTGCACCCGTGTTTCTCACTGTGGTCTGTACTAAGAAATCTTGTTCTGTTGTGTTTATGCCTAACTCTTTACATACGATCTAGACACTTGATAGATGAAGTACTTCATGTCTATTCTATCATATCTTCACCTCATGTCCCTCCTTAAGTAGTGCAATAGGTATAGGTTATGGTCTAATAGTGTTACTTTCGTTCATGATGTTTATACTCGTGTCCCTCAATGACCCTCCGTATGCTAGTATAATGTTGGTGATATTTTAGGTAGGAGAGTAGATGTTCTTGAAGGTAAGAATTTTGGATGTGATTTCCTTAGCTAAAATTTTAGGAAAAGGGGGAAGAAGGAGATAAACTTTCGTTATGTGAAGTAGTTAGGAAGGAGATATATGGAAAAAATATTTGGGAGAGTCATTGAATTTTCTGGTCTTAGTGGGGGAGTCCATAGAGTGGGAGTAGTAATGATAGGATTGAATATTGTGATTTTTGAAAGCAGCCCATGTACTATGTGGTTATATTCCCTGAATCAAAACCTGAGGGTGTTTGATGGTAGTGATAAGATGAAGTAATATTCTCAATGGGATGTAGAGTACAGGGTCCCATAGCTTAAGCTAGAACCTCTTTTCACTAAGTTAGACTGCAACATAGAAGCATTATGTAGTGGGACACAAACTCTTGTGGTTAGAAGTGCTATGGGAGAATTGTAAGTGGGAAATGATGCAGTATGTTAATTGTTGTTTAGGGCATAGTTGAGTAATGTCTCTAAGTTTAAGTCTATTTGTTGTACCTTGTAAGGTAGAGAATGCTTCTAATCCTATGTCCCATGAAAACCTTATTTCATGATTACCACCAACGTAAATCATACCTATTATCACCAAAGTAACTCATGCCTTATGTAGTGATTATTATGATTCATAGAACTCCTGTGCAAGATCATACCTATGTAAAGTCTCGTTACCTCGTACATCATGCTTACATGTTTCACTAGGGTTTATCATGAAGCTCGTTTGACGCCTTTTCAAATTTCATTGAGGAAAAATTTTCAATGTGAGATTATGTTCTTTATTCTACACTTTTAGAGCTTCAAAAAGTCCCTACGCGTCATTCAAGGATAAATGATCCCAAGTGGGAGATAATGTAACACCCCGCACCTTTAGGCTAAAATTTAAACTGACGTTCCTATGCGTATAAATCGGAACCTAATAATTCCTTGTTAATATATGTGTCATGATCCTTTCATAGGGTGAGAAGTGCTTTTGAAGTGAAAAATGTTCATAGAAACTACCTAGAGCAAAGTTGAGCTAAGAATCTTTGATTCATCCAAAGTTTGGTATTCGATCCAAAAAAGGTATAAGTTTAACGTGTAAATCTTTTGATATATGTTGAAATTTTCATCTCTACACCAGCCGAATTATACATATTTGTGTCATCTTTTCAACGATAGCAATTTTGCCTTAATATGGTACTCGAGAAAAAAGTTATAGCCATTCTCATGAGAGATAGTGAGGGTGCGTGATAAGCACGCGCCACGGGGCTTATTTCTCCATACTAGAGTTGGTGTCGCGAGCTCTACTCTCCTAGACTAAGGGCGTGCCGCATGTTCCATTCCCATGTTATTTTCAACTCCTTAAGGGTCAAGGAGCACTTTGGTCCTTTCCCCTGAACCCCAAGCATCCAAAGGACGATTATATCACCCAAAGGGGCAATATTTGCCCATCTTCTACAGCATCAACTCACCAAAAACCTTCCCTTTCCTCAACAACGAAATGCAAACTATTTTTCTCCAAGACTACAAGGAATTCAAGCCTTTCAATCCAAAATTTCCCAAAAGAAGTGTCAAGATTAAGGTTATATTCCTCATCTAAGGAATATAAGGTATGTGGTACTATTCTCAAACCCCATGAGCATGAATTTTGTCATTTTTCTCATATATAATGATTTATAATCATGTGGTATATTTAGGGTTTTCAAGATTGTTTTGAAAAGCATGCTATTAATTCATTTTGATGAAAATATATGCATTGTGTTAAACCCTCTTCTTGGTAACCAACATTTTAACCCCTTATGTTTATACGTATATAGTTTTGAGTTCTTAATTGAGAGCATGAACAATGAATTCCCATTATTGTTACAAATCATAGTTCTTATTTGTATTGTGAGTGATTTTGTATGCATGGAATAATGTTTTAAAAGTAAGTTCTTAACATCATGGTGTTTGACATATTTTATGATATGATGAGGGGGAGTTTTCTCGCTATAACTACATTCCTGCATTTAAAGAGAAGAATTGCAAGTGATTGAATAAATTGACATGACCACCGCATGTTTAAGTCTTGCAAAAGAGGATAATTGCATAAGTTTTTTTTGAGATTTCAAAGTGATGACTTTCTTTTGACTGTACAAATCTTTTGTGATCATGTGTATGTTTTTGAATTACATGGGCAGTGAAATTGATATGATATTGATTTCTAAGTCAGGGTATGATGATACCCGGTGATGATGTTCCCTTAATAGAATAAGTATTGATCATTTAGAAAGTATGAAGCATGATTTCAATGAACTAAAACTTGGGCTTAAGAGAGATAATTAGTTACCCAAAGAAGGCGTTTGAGTGTAAGGGCTCATTATTTTAAACCGTAGTTGCCAAGGGTATTATCCCAAAAGGGAGATAATGTGGATGTCATACAAAAGTAATGCCACAGTATACTTGTAAGGGGATATATCAATTTTTAAAAACTCAAATCCTTGCAGCACACTTGGATTGGTGGCTTTGCCAAGGAGTCAAAGGAAGATTCCATATAGCCCATGGAATTACAGACTATAGGATATACCGATTAGCTCAGAAGAATAACAAAGTGTTGAGTCCTGATTTGAAAGAAACCATTTGAAATTCTAAATTATTCCCATGTGTTTTACTTATCCTATATGTAATGTTTCATAAAATGCTCTCATCTACATTATGAAATAAATGATTTTATTTTGGATTGTTTCACATACCAATATAATTGTATTGACCCCCTATATTTTAGAATTTGAGGCACAGTCTCGGGGTCCCGTTAAGCAGTAGACTTGTATGACAGAAGTTGCAATGGGTGAGCCTCTCTTATTCTGGAAGACCTAATTTATGGATATTGTCATTTTACTTTTGATTCATGGTCCGACTGGGAGCCTTGTCCCAGTTTTAGACTGATGTTGGTTTCATATTGTTAGAGATTACGCAGACTAGTGTCACCTGTTTGAATGTTGTGAAATAAATTTTGTATTGTTTAGTTGAATTAAGAGATTGATCATGTTTCCGTTGATTATCTTTTTCGCATTATTTTATAGTATATAAATGTTGTGCATGATTGCTAGAGAGTGAAGGGCACTCAGACTTTCGTGGTTCAGGATGCCCGTCATGGCTAGGGCCTTGGTTTAGATCATGACATTTGATAAAATCTTTTTTAATATATGTAGATGGAGAAAGGTAGATGAGTTCCTTCTACATGTTCCGATTTGAAATCTCTTCCTCGTTAGTCCTCAAAAATTTATCTAAGCCCATTAAATTATTGAAAAATTAAAATTTTGGAACAACTTTTATTATTGGAAAAGCCCGTGTTGCATTTAATTTTTCAAAGTTAAATAATATGTGTAACACACACAATTAAAAATGTTTAAAATATTTTGAGGTACAATCATTACTTATATATATGTCTCGCAATACCTTTTTTTTAAAAAAAAATTTATTTGAAATAGAGATAACTCAAAACACTTGCATTAAGAAACAACTTGAAAGTAATTACAAAGTATTATATACTTCACATAGGGATACAAAGAAATTTGATTCTTCTTCAAATTTATTTCCATAATTATTTATTCTACTGAATCTAGTTTCTTCACTGATTAACTTCATGATGTCATTTACTCACTCTAACAATCCATATCCCATGCTTAGCTTGGTCTGAATCTCAGTAGGTGGACCTTGATTTTTCATCTTGAGCTAATTCTCCAGTTTGAGATATAGAACCTCACTATCCTTTTTGATATGCTCAAAACACAAATTTTCATGAATCAAAATTTTTATCCTTCACATTCTTCCTAATGCAATCGAATTGAGCAGTCACTCTTGTAGCTCCAAAGTCTATGATTTATTCCCTGAATTCCGTAAGGAGCTAGTCTGTCAAAAGATAATCTTAGTATTTCTTTTGTCGGTCTATAAACATAATAATTATGTCCAAATAATGCAACACAAATTCTTTAAAGAAGGCCGAAAGTGTTGTCCGCGTACCTTTCCACTTTAAGAAATTGACAATCTAGAGTTTATTATGGCAAGTGGGGGATGGCACGTGATCCATAAAAAGAGTTGTCTTGCTTGAAAGTTTGTCTAGACTTCATTATTAGCTATACCAGGTGTTTCACAACAGGACAACTAGTCGACAGCTAACTAGTTCTATAAGGCATGTGGCATCTCCCTTCTAATAATATCCAAATAAATTTTATCACAACTTATTGTATATTATTTCTACTTTATTTCTTACCTATTTCCAATAAGATATAGTGTTGAGTCGAGCATGTTCACCATTTATCAGTATGAACTTAAAATTTTTCATTCCAAATCTCATGCATTGCATTGAACATTTAGATATTACAATTATAATAATTTAAAAAGTTTATATGATCAGTATAGAATACATGTGCAACACACGTATTCAAGAACGAGCAGAGAATTAAATTGATAGGATGGAATGTAATTTTTAAGAATGAAGAAGATGCAATTAATAATACCATACATGTAAGTTTACCACATTTAGAAGAAATATAATATCATCCGCAATATTTGGAGGTTTGGTAAATCTTTTTTTAATATTTATAGACGAAGAAAAGGCAGGAGGGATCCTTCTACATGTCCCGATTTGACATCTCTAGCCCTATACTCTGCAAAAATTTCTGTAAACCCATTAAATTATTCAAAAATAAATTTTGTAATAAATGCAATTATTGGTAAATTCTATGTTGCATTTATTTTAGCAAAGATAGGTAATGTGTTTGTTTACACGCCACTAAAAATGAGTAACACACAAGCATCTATGGATTTAAAATATTTGATTTTGTCTAATTCAAGTATTTGGATGAAATTTAGAGGTACAATCATCACATATATATCTGTCTCACAATACATTTTTTTCTTAATTTTTATTTGAAATAGGAAAAGTTCAAAGCAATTGTATTAAGAAACAACACGTTTCAAAGTCACTTTACCAAAATTAGAACTCAAGATCAATAACTCCATCTTTTAACACTACAAATTGGGATACCAAGAAAAAGAAAGATTTTCACCTTCTTCTTCCAAGTTATTTCCGTAATTGTTTATTCTACTAAATCCAATTTCTTCACTTACTAACTTCACGAAGGGATTACGTATTCGAGCCATCATTTCTTCTCACAGTTATAATGACCCTAACGATAATTTTTCTTATTTTTATATATTTTCGATGACTAGAGCTTTTCTATAACTGTCTCAAATTATTTATGACTTGCTAGGACTGATAGTTCGATTTCGGGTGATTTTTTTGAGAAGTTTAGTGATACCAAATATATTGTAGCATACTTTATTTAAATTGTCATTTTGTAGAAGTTTCATTTATTAGCCTTCTAGAATATTTTTAACTTGAATAAAACTAATTTTTTTTTGTGATATATTTATATTACTCAATAACTTTTATATTCAATTAATATCTTAAATAGGGATAGTAAATCTAAAAATATAAAATATTATTATTATGTAATAGATGTTTTATTAGAAATAATTTTCTATTAATCATCGTATATTTAAAATATTGTAATTATTTTACCACAAATCTATGCAGTACCAGAGTGCAAATTTAACAGAGAGCAGGGGTGGTATTGCCACACCCCGGGATCTATGTATAATGACACCACAATAATAGGTGTATTCATATTAACATATTAAGTGACAAGTCATTATGACATTAGTGTTAATATACACCTTTAAATATAAATGTCAACTTCACTTAACATTTTTATTAACTTTACGTCAAATGTTGTTATATTTATTCAACTCAGGTTCTACCAGGATACTACTCGGACGCTTTTCATAGCGGTCTTTTGCATTGGCGTTCAGGTAGGGTAGACTTATCCTCTCTTTAAATTGAGCTTATTTATGATAATTTTGTCTTGTTATTCTAATTTTGGATAAGTACTTGTAGTTTGTATATCATTTTGTATCATGCTAACTTATCCTATTAGGACCCCTACCTAGTAAATTTTGATAAGTTATCTTTTTGTATAGTATTGTATATATCATGTTATGACATAGAATTAAGTTGTGGAACCTTTTCCCTTTCTAATTAGGATATATGAATGGTTAATTAAATGTATTTTAGTTTCGATATAGATTCAACATGTACTTTATTTTGGTCATTGTTCGTGAATTTTTGGTACCACTTTTGCATTGAGTATGGTATGATTTGTATTTTAATGTTATAGTTGGGTATAGCTATTATGAGTTTCAATTTTAGTCCGTCATCTGGTTATAATGATTTGGGAATTCTAATAATAATTACTGTTGTTATGGAAGTTGTGGTTCCTCTGAGTTTCAGTTTAAGAATGGCATCTGGTTATTAGTTGTGTTGTATATTATATATGTGGCCTCTCATTACTATCGACTATTTCAAGTTCGAATATGGAATATGGCCTCTTGTTATTATCCACCACTACTATTTCAAGCCTGGCGTCTCGCCTCTTGTTTCTATTTATTGGTGTCGGTTCAAGCTCCGTGTACATTTTGATGACTACTATAATTTCTTGGGATCGGCTTAGTGTGCCTACTGTTATTTTTGGCACTAGAGTTGATGTTTAGTAGAGTCTCACATATTGATACAGAGATGTTTGTATCCTATCTTCAGGAGGCTACGGAGCATTTTTAGGGGAAAATCTCATTTTATTGATCCATTTCTATGTTCGGTCTTAGTTCATTTTTTATCTTTACTAGTTAACTCTTCACGCAAATGGCTAGGATGCGAGGTTCGAGAACCAGAGACCGAGACCCTGAGCTTACTGCTAGAGTTCTAGCTTGGGGTCGAGGTTGACCCAGAGGTTGGGGGAAGGATAAACAAGCAACCTAAGTTTGAGATCATGCTAGGGTTCCATCACCTAATCCTATCATAACTCTTGAGACTGAAGAAGTTCCGGGTATTTTTCCACGACAGTAGGTGGGCTAGGGGAATCCCAGGCTCCACCTAGTTCTATATATTCTTTAATTTTTTTAGAATACATTGGCATAATTATTAGGGTTAGTGGTGCTCCTCCAGCTGAGGGAGATCAGCCAATAACACAGGCTGGTATTGATTTAGAGGCACAGCCTGCAGTAGCGGCACCTAGGGTAGAGGTTAGGCTAGGGATTCTTCCAGCACCAGTAGTACCACAGTTGGCAGTAGCCCAGCCAGTTATGTCTTTAGAGATGCAGAAGTTGTCGAGATGATTTTTGAGATTTAATCCACCCAGGTTTTCTCAGACCCTAAGAGAGGATGCTAATGAATTTCTATCCAGTAGCAAGGAGAGGTTATGGAATTTAGGGTTGGTTATATCGCGAGGAGTGGACTTTATTGCTTATCAGTTAGATATGACAATAAGGAGGTGGTGGAGAGGTTATCTTGATTCCATGCTAGCTGGATCCCTAGCAGTGAATTAGACTTAGGTCTTCGAGGTTTTTTTAGTTAATTATATGTCTCTTAGCATGTG
Source organism: Capsicum chinense (assembly GCA_026120095.1). NCBI lineage: Eukaryota > Viridiplantae > Streptophyta > Magnoliopsida > Solanales > Solanaceae > Capsicum > Capsicum chinense. Next base: position 239,224,224 of record JAPEIP010000010.1, on the reverse strand, counting down.
CAAGTGTCTTCAAGATAAGTTTAAAATATTGAAATAAGGTTCTATGTTTTTTGTTGAGTATGAGGTAAGATTCCATGAGTTAGCTAGACACGCCACTATGATTTTGCCTATGGAGTATGAGCGGATCAATAATAGACATCACTACATGGGTGGTTATAGTGGGAGACATAGTGGGTCACATTTCATAGGCCAAAGATTTTATGGTAGGTACCCCAACAACAGTCTTCTCAACATCAAGGTTAGCCTAGTTGGCCAGTTTAGGCATCGCTTTAGATATCACACCAGGGTTATCTTGGTTATAGTATTTCTAGCTAGCAGAGCAGCAGTCAGCCATAGAGAGCTGTTCAATTAGAATAGTTGAGTTGGGGTGGTCTTTCTGGATCCATTGAACCTTCAAGACACAACATGGTACCCGAGGCATTTTATGGCTATAGGGTTGTTAGTCATTTCGCCTTTGAGTGTCCTCAATATGGATGATTGAGCCTTTAATTTTAATTATGCATCCGATTTGGTAAGTTTTGCCACTAGGTTAGGGTGGTGTATAGGGTCGTGAGAATGGTCCCTAGAGTTCTAGAAGTGGTCCACAAGGATGCAGGATAGATGGTTAGATAGGCACCCAGTCTAGTAATATACAGTGTCACTATTATATTATACCAACTAGACTAAAGGTTGAGTCTTTAGATGCTCTGATCACAGGTATGATTACCGTATGCCATCAACCATCTTCTATTTTTTTTATCGTTGTTCTACGCTTTCATATGTTTCCACATATTTTGCATCGCGACTGGGTTTATAATCAGAGTCGTTATTTGTGCTATTTCATATGGCTACCCTCATGGGTGGTTCTTTAATAGTGGATCAGATATATAGATTTTGTTTGGTGACTACAAGAGAGTTTGATACTCGGATTGATCTCATTGTCTTAGATATGATGGATTTTGATATAATTCAAGGCGTGGATTGGCTATCTCCTCACCATGAGGTCTTGAATTATTTTTCTAAGTCTATTACCATATCCTTTCCTAGAGTACCGTTGGTTATATGGAAGTCTTTTTTCTACGTGAATAGATAAGGATTATTCCTTATATTCGGGCTAGGAGACTGATATTGAGGGGTTGTGAGTCATTTCTTGCTTTTGTTTTGGATGTTAGTGCTAAGAGAGCATTTCTTTACTTCATCCTATTATTTGCAAATTTTTGATATATTTCGACCAACCTAATTGTCCTTCCTCCGAAGCATGATATAGAGTTTTTATTAATCTTAATCGAAACACCCAACTTGTTTCTTTAGATACAATCGTATGGCTCCTACTATGTTAAAGAAGTTGAATAGTTAACTTTAGAATCTTCTAGGTAAGGATTTTATCAGACCAAGTATATCTCCTAAGTGTGCTCCAGTTCTGTATGTCAAGAAGAAAAATGGATCTATATGTATGTGTATCGACTACAGGAAATGGACTAAGGTGACCATAAAGAACAAATATCCTATAGCTTGTATCAATTATTTATTTGATCAGTTTCAGGATGCAATAGTGTTTCTAAGATAGATTTAAGATCTATTTACCATCAGCTAAGAATTAGAGCTACGGACATCCCTAAGACAGCCTCTAGGACTTGTTACAGTCATTATGAGTTCCTAGTAATGTCTTTTAGGCTTACCAACTGTTATGGATTTGATTAACTGAGTGTTCCAGTGGTATCTTGACTCCTACATAATAGTATTTATTAATGATATACTGGTATATTCAAGGTGTAAAGAGAAACCTGAGCAATATTTGAGGACTGTGATCCACACTTTGAGAGATCATTAGGTTTATTCTAGGTAATCAAAGTATGAGTTATGGCTTGAGTATGTAGCTTTCTTGGGACATGTAGTATCTAAGGACGGTATTATAGTAAACCTGATGATGATTGGGGCTATTGGTAGTTAGTCTAGGTGTACATCACCTACTAAGGTTTGCAGTTTTATTGGGTTGGCAGGTTAATCTAGGCGGTTCATTGAGTGTTTTCTTTCTACTGCAGCCCCTATGACTAGATTAACCAGGAAGGAAGTTCCATTTCGATGGTCTGTGGGCTTTCTAAAGATAAAGAATTTGCTAACTTCAACTCCTATTCTAGATTTTTGGATTCAGGTCAGGGGATTTACTATTTATTATGATGCGTTATGTATTGGTTTGGGGTGTGTACTAATGCAGTGGGGATGAGTTGTTTTATATGCATCAAGGCAACTAAATGTACTTGAGAAAAACTACCCCACTCATGACTTGGAGTTAGCAGCAGTAGTATCTGTGCTGAGGATTTGGAAGCATTATTCGTATGGGGTTTGTTATAGATATTTACTGATCACCATATTATCCTAGAAAGGCAAATAATGTAGTGGATGCCTTGAGCTGAATGTCAATGATTATAGGTAGCTTTGCCTTATTTTTGTTTCTCAGTGGTCATTGGCTTTATACATCCAGTCCTTAGCTAACATAATGGTCTATTTTGATATTTCTTACCCTCAAAAGATCATTTCTAATATTGAGGCTAGATCTACCTTGTTGGAGCACATTTGGGATAGTCAATTTGAGAATAACAGATTCTTAGCATTCTAGAACAGGTATTGAGAGGTAAGTCTCGGAGGGCTATGGTAGATTTTGAGGGTATCTTGAGGTTTGATGGTTGTATTTGTATTTCAGGTTGGATATTTGATACAACTGATTTCTAAAAAGGCTCATAGCTTTAGATACTCTATTCGTCTTGGAATGGCCAAGATGTAGAGAGATCTGAGGCAACATTACTAGTAGAGTGGTATACGGAGAGATATAGCAGGAATTATGGCTTGATGCCTTTGTTGCCAGTAGGTAAAGACATAGCATCAAAGGCCTGGTTGATTTCTTCTGCAGCTACCCATTATCGAGTGGAAATAGGAGGTAATTACTATAGATTTTGTAGGTGGATTTCCTAGCTCTTCTCGTGGTTTTGATAGCATTTGGGTCATCGTGGATTGATTAACCAAGTTTACATATTTTATCCCCATTGGAGTATCCTATATTATTGAGAGGTTATCTTGTGTTTACATTGAGTTGGTGATTTGCTTATATGGGGTACCTGTGTCAATTATTTTAGACTGAGGCTCTCAGTTCACTTCTATCTTTATAAGGATACTTCAAGAGGCATTTGGTACCCAGGTTAACCTTAGCACCACATTTAACCCCAGATAGATAGGCAGTCAGAGTGGACTATTCAGGTCTTGTAGGACATGCTCCACATTTTTATGTTGGATTTGGAGGTCAGTGGGTCCAGTTTCTACCATTGGTGCAGTTTGCATATACTAACAGTTTTCATTCGAGTATTCAGATGTCCGTATTTGAGGCATTGTATTGTAGAAGATTTTGATCTCCTGTTGGCTAGTTTGAGACTTTAGAGGCTAGGCCTCGTGGTATAAATTTCCTGTATGATTCATTAGACCAAGTTTGGGTGAATCAATGTAGGCTTCGGGAACTTCAGAATAGACAGAGAAGTTATACTAACCGAAAATATCATCCATTGGGATTTAGAGTGGGTGACATAGGGTCTTCCTATGAGTATTGACCATAAAAGGCGTGATAATGTTTGGGAGGAGGGGTAAGCTTAGCCCCGGATATATTATACCTTTTGAGATCCTGCAGACAGTGGCACAGATAGCTTATGTGTTGGAATTACCTCCGTCCTTCCAATCCTTCCACATAATGTTCCATGTATATATGTTATGGAATTATATTCAAGATAAGTTGTGCGTGCTTCAGTGAGACTCGGTTTAGTTGGACCAAAGGTTGGCATTTGTAGAGGAGCCAATATCTATTTATCCATAGATGTCAGATGGTTGCGCTCTAGGGACATTCAGTTGTTAAAGTTTAGTGGAATCACCATCTAGTGGAGGAAACTATTTTGTAGACCGAGCATGATATACGCGCCCAGTATCCCGATCAGTTTATGACTTCAGGTATTACCAGTTTTAGTAGTGAATGTGGTAATGACCCTCATGGTCATTTTTCTTATTTCATATATTTTCGGTGTCTAGAGCTTTCCTATAACTACCCCAAGTCATTTATGACTTGCTGGGACTGCTTGTTCGGTTCTTGGCGGTTCGTTTGAGTATTTTAGTGATATCAAATATATTGTAGAATACTTATTTTAAATTGACATTTGGTAGAAATATCATTTATTACCCTTCAAGAATATTTTTAACTTGTATAAAAATAAAATTCTAGTTATGATATATTTATATTACTTAATAACAATTTTTAAATTGTGATAACATTTTAAACGGAGATAGTAAATCTAGAAATGTCAAAATATTATTATTATTATATAATATAGGTTTTATTAGAAATAATCTTCTATTAATTATGTTATATTCAAAATGTTCTAATTATTTTATCATGAACCTATGCAATATCCGAGTGTGAATTTAATGGGAAGCAAGGGTGGTATTGCCACAATCTTGCACATGGGATCTATGTATAATGGCACTACGCTAATAGGTGTAATCATATTAACTTATTAAGTGCCAAGTCATTATGCAATTAGTATTAATATGCACTTTTATATATAAATATAAATTCCAATTTCACTTAACATTTTTAAGTTTAAACATCCTGCTTCCTATAACTTTACTTAAAAGGTTGCTATATTAGTCAACTCGAGTTTTATTGGGACAATATTCAGAGGCTTCTCGGAGAGGTATTTAGCTTTGGATTCTTGGTAGACTAGATTGACCCTATCTTTAGATTGAGCTTATTTAAGGTAATTGTATACTATTTACTTGTTTTGGACAAGTACTTGTAGTTTGAGTATGATTTCATATAAATATCATGCCTAATTTATTAAGTTAGGACCCCATTTTAGTAAAATTCAGTACCTTGTCTTTTAGTAAACTATAGCATGCATCATATTAGGACATGGAATTAAATTTTGGAACCTTGGGTTTGTCCCTTTCTAATTAAGATATGCGAATGATTAATTAAGTGTATTTTATTTTTGGTATAGATTCAGCATGTACTTTATTTTTGTCATTATTTGTGAATTTTTCGTACCACTTTGGCATAGGATATGTATGTTTTGGATTTTAATCTTACAGTTGGATATGGTTATTATGAGTTTCTGTCCGAGTCCATTATCAAGTTATTATGATTTGGGAGTTCTGACACTAATTACTATTGTTCAGGGAGTTGTGCATCCTCCAAGTTTTGATTCAAGTCCAACATTTGATTATGAATTGTGTTGTGTATATATATATATGTGTGTGTGTGGTCTCATTATTACCCTCTAGTTTTGGTGGAATCCAGCATATGGCCTCTTGTTATTATCTATCACTACAGGTTTGAGCCCAGTGGCTCGCTTCTTGTTACTTCCCTTTGTTGCCGGTTCAAGCCAAGTGCACATATGACTGATTACTATGATTTCTAGGGATTGGCTTAGTTATGAATTATTTACATTATTTTCTTTAATTACTTCTTGTGTGTCTTACCGACTTATGAGGCTATGGTTAGGTTAATTGTCTTCTTCAGTGTGCCTAGTAGGCATATGGGGGTCCAGTTAGGTTATGTTTTATTTGTCTGTTATTGGCACGTTATTTATTTTTTGTGTCATTTATATTTATTCCTTTATGACATTTGCATATCTTGGTAGTTATTTACCTTTTTATCACTTTTTACTATTGACTTAGACTACACCCTCGTAATTTAGTTATACTTTTTTTGTATTAAGCTCAATCGATTGATTTCCTTGAAACTCATACTACACTTTTGCATCTTTTCTCTAATATAGATTCGGGTAGTAGCAGCTAAAATTAATGTGATTCCTACCTTTCGGCACAGATTAGGGGCATGGTGATCTTATTGTTGCCTGAGGCTGATCTTCCTCAATCTACTCCAATTTAGTATTTTGCACCCGAGACTGCTTGTACATGTTATGTATATATTAGATTCTTCCTAGTGCTCTAGCTATCTTTTATTAGTGGTTGTAGTAATGATCTTACCTGGTCTTGAGAGTGATTCATTTGTTTATTTGGCCCATTTTCCTTCTCTCATTTTGATATGTTATATATATTTCCTCCTTGTTTTTCACTTATTATTACCACTTCATCGATATACAAGATCTTTTATGATTTCTGCATGTTAGTCCATTATCTATTATTTCGGGCTAAGCATAGCTTACCTACTGGTGGGATAATGTATGAGCCATCATGACTTGACTAACTAGGTCATAACTATAGTAAGAATCCACATCCCCATGGTCAGGCTGGTCCTCAAGCGCAGTAGGCAGACCTTGATACTTTACCTTGTGGTAATTCTCCATTTTAAGCTATAGAACCTCACTTTCCTGTTTGTCACTCTTGTATGTCCAAAGTCTATGTTTTATTCCTTGAATTTAGTAAGAAGCTAATCTATTGAAAAAGAATTTTGTGTGTGTGTTGGGGGGTTTCTTGAAGTTCTTTCACTATTAAGATAATAAACTTAACAATATGTCCAAATAAGAAATGCCAATTCCCCATATAATGACTCAAGTATCGACTGGTGTAGCACCCTAACTTAGGATAAAGAGTTCTATAACGGCAAAACACAAGAGGGATGTTGGGTATATAAGTAAGCAATACTTACTACCTAGTGACACATTTTAAAGTCGTGCAGGTCTAGACCCAAAGCAGAAATATCACTAGTGGGTTAGGACGTTACAAGGGTCTCTCGGGCCTTCATAGTTTGGGATGCCCGTGTTGGCCAGGGCCTCTGCTTGGGCTGTGATAAGAATGGTATTAGAGCATCTCCTGTGTCATCCCTGTCGATGTGGAAAAGAGTTTAAAATGAGTATAGACAAATCCCGGTAAGGCGGGGCAAAGCTCAGTCCTGACTATAGCAAATTCCATACAGTGGGGCATACATCAGCGAGGATATTGAGTCGATAAGGGGGTGTATGTAGCACCCCAACCTAGGATAATGAGTCCCACATCCAAAAAAATAGGATAATTGGTATATAAGTAAACAAGCCTTACTCCCTAGTGATGCATTTTAAAGCCTTGCGGTTCTAGACTAAGAACATACAATATCACTAGTGGATTGGTATGGTATAGGGGTCCCTGTATCAAATCTTAAGGTTTTATAGTATCCTAGAGAGTCTAAAAGTCATGTTAACTAGATTTTTATGCATGGGTGTGAAGCGCGCCACACTTATGGACAAGAGGCTATGAGCCAATTTTAGGAAGGTTTCCCTTCTTTCAGTTTTCATTTTATATGATGGAGCATAGCCTCTATTAATTCCTCTTTCTAAGTCATACTTCATTCCTTTTACCGAAAAAACTCCCAAAAAAAACAAAGGAACAAGGAATGGGGATTAGCCCGCACCAACGCCTATTTATGAAGATCCCCTGAATGACCATGTTTCTCACGATGAGTTCAAGGTTGCTTTTATGGCCTTAGACTATTCGGTATCTGCTCGGAACAACCATCAGGATATTGCCCTAGGCAATCCAGTGGAAAATATAACTGCAGTAAGGATTCGGGATTTTGGTCGGATGAATCCCCCTTTGTTTTCTAGATCCTATTCTGAGGAGGATCTACAGAAGTCTCTAGACATTGTGCAAAAAGTGACAGATATCATGTGCGTCACTTCAAGTGTGAGTGCAGAGTAGTTGTCTATCAGTTGTAGGATATAGCTCAGACCTATTTTAAATAGTGGAAGGAGGACCGAGGTGGTAATACAGGGCCAGTAGAGTGAGAGGAGTTTGCTACAACTTTCTTAGAAAATTTCTTTCCCCTAGAGTTGAAGAAAGCTAAGCTTCAGGAGTTCATCAATATGAATAAGGGTAATATAAGTGTGAAGGAGTACTCACTTAAGTACACTTAGTTGGCAAGGTATGCTTCTAATATGGTGGTGGATGATAGGTCAAGAATGAGTAAGTTTGTATCTAGTGTATCTGATAGTGTAGTTAAGGAGTGTAGGACTACTATGTTTATTAAAGAGATAGACCTATCAAGACTCATGGTTCACACTCAACAGATTGAGAAGGAGAAGCGTATGAAGAGGTAGAGAGTGAAAAAGAGGGATAGAACAAGTAGATTCAACTTTTCTCAGCCAAGGTCATAAAGTGGTAATCATTTTGAGTTCTATCAAAAATCTTCATCTCCATCTCCATCTTCAGCTATTGCGAAAGTTCCTAAGTAAAGGCAAGCCAGTTCATTGGTTTGGTAAGTGTAGAGCAGGTAGTGGTGTGTGTTTTTTATGTTGCAAGCCAGTCCACTGGTTTGGTGAGTGTCCAGTGGTTGCTCAGAGAGGTAGAAGTGATCGCCAGCAAGGCCAGACTAATTCTTCAGCAGTGCCAGCAAGTCAACCTCCTTAGTAGGGTGCCACGTCCAGTGCCACCAGTAGGCAGCATCAGAATAGATTGTATGCTCTCCATACATGGTATGATAAGTAGAGTTCTCTCGATGTGGTTACGGGTATGTTGCAAGTCTTTCATCTTCATATTTCAGCATTGCTAGATCCCGAAGCTTTACTTTTCTTTGTGACTTCTTATATAGCTATAGATTTTGGTGTCTGTCCAAAAATGTTAGTAGAGTCTTTCTCAGTTTCTACCCCATTGGGTAATCTTTTATAGCCAAACGGTTATATAAAAATTGCCCCATTATAATATCTCAGAAAAAATTACTTCAGATGACCTTGTAGAGTTAGAGATGGTTAATTTTGATATCATTCTAGGCATGGATTAGCTCTACTTATGTTATGCCTCTGCAGAAATAGAATTGCTCAGTTTTAATTTCCTAATGATCCATTCATTGAAAGGAGAGATAGTACTTTAGTACTTAGGGGTCAGGCCTAGTGTTTCTCTAGGGTGCACTCCAGTCCTATTCATGCGCAAAAAAGATGGTTCTCTCAGAATGTGCATAAACTATCGTTAGTTGAATAAAGTCACAATAAAGAATAAGTATCCACTCCCCAGAATTGATGACTTGGTATGCTCATTTCTCTAAGACGAACCTTAGATCCGACTATCATCATCTTAGAGTCTGAGAATATGTCATCCCAAAGACAGCCTTCAGAACTCAGTATGGTTATTTCAAATTTCTAGTTGTGTCTTTTGGACTAGCCAATACCCCTACACCTTTCATGTACTTGCTTAATAGGGTGTTTAAGTAGTACTTAGATATATTTATCATAGTATTCATTGATGATATCCTTATCAATTACCGTAGTGAGAATGATCATGTAGACCATCTGAGAATTGTATTACAGACTCTTAGATCCCATTAGTTGTTTGCTAAATTCATCAAGTGCAAATTTTAGCTAAGATCAGTATCTTTCCTTGGCCATATAGTTTCCAATTATTGCATTTGAGTTAACCCTCAAAAGATCGAAGCAGTGAGAAACTATCCTAGACTATTCTCTCCATCAAATATCAAGAGTTTCTTGGGTTTGGCTGGCTATTAAAGATGGTTTGTTGAAGGGTTTTCTTCTATTGTATCTCCTATGTCTTAATTGTTATTGTTATGCTTCCAAAGTTGGTGTTGGTTGTTTTTTATATGCAGAGAGGTAAGGTCACTACCTATGCCTCTAAACAACTTAAACCCCATGGAAAGAATTATCCTACCCATGATATTGAGTTGGAAGCTGTTGTTTTTTCCTTGAATATTTGGAGGCATTAGCTTTATGTGGTTCATGTTGATGTGTTCACAAATCGGAAGAGTTTACAGTATATGTTACAACCAAAAGATTTGAATCTTCATCAGGAAAGGTGGCTTGAGTTGTTAAAAGATTATGATATTAGTGTGTTGTATCATTCCGGCAAGGACAATGTAGTGGTAGACGCCCTTAGTAGGTTATGTATGGGCAGGTATTGCTCATGTTGATATAATAAGAAGTTAGTACATTAGGTTCATCATCTTTCTAGATTAGGTGTTTGGTTGGTTGATTCAGTTGTAGGTAATATATGCGTTTAGAATGGTTCAAAATCAACATTGGATGCTAAAGTGAAAGAAAATCAAGATATGGATCCTATTTTTGTTATGTTGCATGGGATTCCATTTTCTATCATTTTAGATAGAGGTACCCAATTTACCTCTAAATTTTGGAGCATTACAGTTGACTAAGGACATGACCCTGGACAGGAAGGTATGGAGGAAAAACATTAGAGGTCTAAGGGTGTGGATGAGTCGTAGCCAATAATTAGGTTGACTTTGGTGTTCTTTGTTTGGCAATGTAGAATCTTCTGTTTATATCGTACATATGTTATTTGATTATGTTCCTTGCTTTTGATGATTTTGTATACTATTTTTAATCTTGAGTTGGGGGTCTATCGGAAGCATCCTCTCTACCTCTTTAGAGGTAGTGGTATGGCCAGCGTACACTCAACCCTCCCTAGACCCCACTTTGTAGGAATATACTGGGTTTGTTGTTGTTGTTGCGTGGATACCCAATGTAATCTCAGTACAATTTTTCATCCTCAGACCTTAAAGGACATGTTGAGGGCATGTATTATTGACTTTAAAGGTAGTTGGGATAACCACTTACCTTTTATTGAGTTTTTTTACAACAATAGTTATCACTCCAGTATTCAGATGGCTCTATTTGAGGACCTCTATGAGAGGAGGTATAGATCTCTTAATTGTTACTTTGAGATAGGTGAGGTTGATTTAATAGGGACATATTCAGTGTTTAAGGCTATAGAGAAAGTTCAGTTAATTCAAGAGAGTTTGAAGATAGCCTAAAGCCATCAAAAATATTATGCAGATGTGAGGAGAATAGATCTTAAGGTTAGGGTTGGTGATTTAGTCGATTTGAAGATTTTCCTATGAAAGGAGTAAAGTGATTTGGAAAGAAGGGGAAACTCAGACCCCGCTATATTGGCCCATATAGAATCCTAAACTATTTTGGGATGGTATCTTATCAGCTGAAATTTCTTACAAATTTGACATCAGTGCATCCAGTATTTTATGTTTCTTTGTTAAAGAAATATATTGGTGATTCAGCAGTAGTTGTTCCCTTTGAAAGTATGGTTGTTAAGGATAGCCTTTCCTATGAATAAGTTCCAGTTGAGATCCTTGACCGTCATATTCGTAGGCTAAGGAATAAAGAAGTTTCATTAGTCAAAGTTTTTTGGCGGAACCAGTCTATTGAGGGAACTACTTAGGAAGCAGAAGCAGATATGTGAGCCAACTACCCTCATCTTTTCTCTGCAAACTCAGATTCATTTTGAGGTAATGAATTTCCTTAGATTGACTCAATTTTTCTCTAAGTTTCATCTATGTAATAGCTCACATGTCATTGCATGCATTCACCAAATCATTTTAGTTTATGTATCATGTTTCAGACTCCGTTATGTAATCATGTTCCAAGTCATGTATGTTCCGTATATGATCTCAGTGCTTTAGTATTCTTAGTATTACCAGTATCATTTGGGGATGAATATTCCCAAGGAGCAGATATTTTAATACCCCGTAAAGTTCTAAGCTCATTTCAGCTCTTAGTTACATGCTTAAGAGGTCCAAGTCTTGAAATTTTCACAAAGTGTTAAGGACTTAGTCGTTTTCAAGACCCCTAAACTTTGATGATTCTATTTTGTCCTTCCCGACTTTGAAAGGTAGATTTTTGAGTTGATTCATTTTCGAGGTTGTTAAAGCTATGTCTCGGGGGAGTTTCAGGATTTTCAGATGGGTGTAAGGGTGTGTTTGGGAAATAAAAATAGTGAACCCACTGGGATAACCCGTGTCGTGGGGGTTAGTCTGCCAGGACAGAGCCCGCATTGGGAGGGCCACTCCACCTGGACAGGGCTCGTGTCATGTGGGTATATATTTTCAGCCTTTTGATTTAAGAGCCCAAGGGGCATTAGTGTCATTTACCTCAACCCTAATACGTCCTTAACACTATTTAGTGTTTCCCAAAGGGCATTTTTTGCCTCTTTCATTCAAATTGCTCCTAAGAAAACACTTGTCCTTTTCCAAGAACAAATTCAAACTCTTTCTTTAAGATATCAAGAGTTTAAGCTTCCAAATTTAATAAACCCTTGAAAAATCTTCAAGAAGCTATTAAGGAGTCTTAGGTGTTTATCCATAGGTCCCTTCCCATAGACTTACAAAACACTTCTTTGATCAAACTATGAGTTTTTCCTCTATTATGAAGTTACATATGTTCAAGATGAGTTTAATTCATGCTTTCTCTTGTATTTTGACTCAATTCATGTCCCAGTATGATCCTTTTGAAAGTTAGGTTATTTCTTATTTCAAGTTTTGAATTCCTATGTCATATTTAATTGACTTTCATGTCATAATATCGAATTTGTGAATTTGGCCATGAAGTCATGTTATTTTCTCTTGTTTTAAGACATTCCCATGTTCAAGTTCATGATTCTCACTTGTTCGATGAAATATCTATATTTTGGATTTTTGAACCATGATCCGATACTACAGTTTTAAGCTTTGATATCATGCTTTGTGACAATTCAATACTGTCGGGTTGTGAACACCTGATACCAAAGTGTCTTACATGATTTCAGATTTTTAAGTAATGATTCAGTTAAACTATTGATAGCATTATTTTACTTTGTTGATGTAATCATGATGAGCACCTTCAAAAATAGTGTTCGGTAAAACTTAGTCTAGTTCAGTACTAGTGTCAGTTCTGTTGGGAGTAGGATTTTTCACTGTGCGAATGCACGGATGGCGGCTCCCCCGTCAGTTTAGACAAAGTCGTTATTAATAGTCCCTATATTCCAAAACTATATAGCGAATGTAGGATATGAGGGGTCACCCATCAGTATAGGCTTGACTTCATCTCAGGGGTCACCTGTCAGTTAAGGCTTGACTCTCTAGTCTTTCAGGACACCAATTTAGTGGATCCATAAAATCAGTATTAGTACCTATGGCACGATACTGACACCCTTCCAACTGATGTTATAGGTTGGACCCCCAATTAGCTCAAATTGGGGCATGTCAGTTACATGATACCTCTCACAGTCTCAACACAGTATTCAGTGTATTTTGGTTCAGGTTTGCTTGACCAAGTGTACATATTTTCAGTTATTCAGTTATACAGCTTTTAGTATTTTAGATTACAGATTATCTCAGTAAGATAATCATACTTGGTCTTTAATTCTCAGATATTACATCTCCATGCATCCATGCTTAATTATCTCATGCATTTTAGATGGTCCTTATCTCACGTACCAATACATTCATAGAACTCATTGCATACTCTTCTTTACGCTATGTTGTCCTATAATGTAGGTTTCGACGCTCAGTTTCACGATCGTACTTAGACCATTTAGTGTACTCAGCAGCAGTATTGGTGAGTCCTCATCCATTTGGGACATAATTTATTTATCCCGATTATTTTAGTATTTCCTTATGTTCAGTCTGCCCGAGTTAGTTAAGGGCTTGTCCCATCAACTCCTCATGAACAGTCAATCAGTCCGTTCTGTATTTATCAGTTATTTCAGATAGACAGTTTAGTAGCTCAATATGTTTATCAGATATTTAAGGCATGTAGTTGCTACGTACTTTAGTATTCAGTTTTGCAATATCTTTTCTATTTATCTGTCGCTCATGTTCTACATTACTATGTTACTCAGTGCTCACTGCCGGTACCAACTCATGGGTTAGCTTGTGGTCAGTTATGGTCATAAGCACCGTTGTCTAGACTAAGGGGTAGTCTCGCATCATGAAAACTGCATACTTTTCAACTTCGTGAAATTGACAATCAAGAAATTATTATTGGAGGTGGGAGATGACACATGATCTATAAAATGAGTTGTCTAGCCCGAAAGCTGGTCTAGAAATCATAATTATTCGTAACAGGTTTCTTACAACAATCAAATAGTAGACATCCGAGTCCACGTGGCATCTCCTACCACACAATATCCAAATTAATTTCATCACAAATTATTTTACATCATTTTAACTTTATTTCTTAACTATTTCCAGTAAGATATAGTAAAGAATTGAACAAGTTCACCATTTATCATTATGAACTTACACTTTTCCATTTAAAATCTCATGCATTTCATCGACTATTTTTATAGCAATTTTGAAAGTTTTTGGGATCGGTATGGATTACACATGCAACACATGTATTCAAGAACTAGTAGAGAATTAGATTGACAAGATGGAAAGTAATTTCAAAGATAGATGAGGATGCAATTAATAATATCATACATTTAAGTTTAATACTTTTAGAAGAAATATAGCATCATCCACAATATTCGGACACTTGATAAAAAAAAATATTTGTAGAGGGAGAAAAGGCAGAGGATATCCTTCTGCATGTCCCGGTTTGACATCTATAGCCCTATACTTCTCTTAAATTTATCTAAACCCATTAAATTGTTCAAAAATAAAATTTGGAACAACTTTAATTATTGACAAAGCCTATGTTGCATCACATTTTTGAATATAATTTCAACACTATTTTTAACAATTTCCAGCAAGATATAGTGATGAATTGAACATGCACACCATTTATCAATATGAAGATAAATTTTTCCATTTCAAATGTCATGCATTTCATCGAACATTACAATTTTACAATTTAGAAAGTTTATGTGCTCAGTATGGAATACACGTGCAACACATGTATTCTAGAACTAGTAGAGAATTAGATTAACAAGATGTGAAATAATTTTGAAGATAGATGAGGATAAAATTAATACTACCATACGTGTAAGTTTAATCCTTATAGAAGAAATATAACATCATCAACAATATTTGGACATCTGAGAAAATCGTTTTTAAGGTTTATAGAGATAGAAAAGGCAGAGGAGATCCTTCTACATGTCTCGGTTTGACATCTCAGGCCCAATACTCAAAAATTTATCTGAACCCATTTTGATATTCAAAAATAAAATTTGGAACAATTTTAATTTTTTGCAAAGCCTAGTTGCAGTTATTTTTGCAAAGTTAGAAAATGATGTGGCTACACGCCACTAAAAATGAGTAACACACATGCATCTATGGGTTTAAAATATTGGATTTCGTCAAATTCAAATGTTTAGATGAAATTTTGAGGTATAATAATCACATATATATATATATATATATATATATGTTTCTACATCTTTTTTTGATAATGAGTAGCTAACTTCAAGGGACTAGGTACCTAGATGTTCAAGGGTACAGTACAACTAGTACGCGTCTGAACAGTTTAATCCTCCTATGTAACAAACTGTGCAAGTGTTTCTTATTCTACTTAGGACACCTGGTCCAATTATATTTTAACCCTAATCATCACTCCATTATAAAATTAAAAGGATTTTTTTCCTCAGGTGGTTTTTGCAAATCCAAAAATTAAAGAGTGCAAGAAAGGTAAAAGTTCAATTTCAATAGTTCTCAAGTTCTTAATTCTTGCATGCATAAAAATATGTCTGTTCTTGAGAGAGTCTTTAATTGTAAATGAATTACTAAAGTCATAAGAGTAATGATCTTTTTTATTTACTTTGTGAGTGTTTAGGTAGAATTGCCTTAGATCGAAAATGGTTAGAGTTAACCAGAGTTAAAAGTGTCTTGGAAGTGTTGTCAAGGTGAAGTTGTAGAAGAATTACTACAAGTTGGAGGAACCTATAGTTAGGTTCATTGGAGTCTCTAATCAAGAGTATGATTATAGTGGACTGTTTGAAAGCTTGTGAGGAAACTTTGTGGTTTTTCCTCCTTAAGTAAGGGGGATTCCACATTAAATTTTGTGTCCTTTACATCTACACTGCTTTGTGTTCCTGGTTGGTTTATTGTGTTTTTGCTTGTGATTGATTCTAAGGGACCTCGTACCTCACAGCTATGCAACCCCCAGGGTTTCTACAATTGGTATCAGAGCCAAAATACTTTAAAAAGTTTACACCCAGACTGATTTGGTTAGCATGGCTGTTTCACCTAACATAGAAGAAAAGCTATCTACCACTAATCCACCTTTACTTAATTGGAAGTACTATAGGTGGTAGAAAACCAGGATGTTTGACTTTATTATGGCTTAGGATAGTGAAGTGATGAACATAATTCTTAGTAGTCCTCCTGTTCCTGTTAGACGGGTCAACAAAGGAGAAATAACAAGAATGGCAGTAAAAAGTAGGAGAGAGTATGATGATGAATACAAAAAGAAAATAGAAAAGAATTACAAGGCCAAAAAATTACTAATTTGTGGTATTAGGCCTGATAAATACAACAGGATTTCATCTTGTCATATAACTAAAGAAATTTAAGATTGCTTGAAAATAGCTCATGAAGGGACCACTAATGTGACAGATTTAAAATTTGATATGATAAAAACACAGTATGAAACCGTCACCATGAAAGAATGAGAAGCTATTCAAGAGATGCATATGAGTTTCACTTCTATCACTAATGAGTTGCACTATTTAGGAAAAGTGATTCCTGTATACAAATAAGTGAGAAAAATTTTTTAAGGTTCTGCCTAAATCCTAGGAAAGCAAGCTGAATGCTATATTTGAGGCAAGAAACCAAAAAACTCTTACTAAGGATGATCTTATTGATAATTTGAAGACACATGGACTCAAGAAGCAGTAAAGGCAAGAAAATAAGGATGTGAAAAGGGATTGGCAAGAGAAGAAAAATGTGAAAAGAGAAAAATCCCTGGCTTTGAAGGCTTCTAAGTCAGACTCAAGTAGAGAAGACGTTGATTCTTTCTACTTAGCAAAAAGAATTGTTAAAGAAATAAAGAAAAGTGGTCAGTTTAAAAGATGAGGTAGCAACAGTAAAAAGGGAGGCTCGGTTGAAGTTTTTCATAAATTTGGAAGTCCTGACCATTTAATCAAGGACTTTCCAATGCACAAAATGGATTAGCAGGAATATCTAAACACTGGAGGTGAAAAACGGAAGGGCAAGGACCATGTCCCTATAAAATTAAGCAAAAAACCTACAGCTGATTATGTAGCAAGGTAGGCCTTAGCAATATGGGGAGACTTCTCTAGTGAATCTGAGGAAGATGCAAAATAGGAAGATATTTCCATGCTGGTAGCAGAGGATAAGAAGGTGACCTTTGATTCCATGTTTGATTTTATGGCAAACACTAAAGATAAAGAAAAAAATGAGATAACACTTTCTGACCTTAAAGAAAACTTTGAAAACTACTCTATTAGAATATAAAAAAGCTTGCAAATATATTGATTGATTCTATGTGTGAGACGACTGAGAAATAAATTGCTCTAAAAGGAAAAGTAAAATTTCAAGAACTTGAGTTAATTGATTTAACATTCCAAATAACTAAGGAATAGAATACTAAGCTGAAATTTGAGAATCTTAGCATAGTCAACTAGAGAAAGCTAATAGTACTCAAGAAGGAAAGATAGAAGATCAGGAGCTTCAATTTATAGCCATGAATCTTCAGATATCTAAAACTGGGGAATAACTTACTACGTTTAAATCTGAAAATATAATTTTGGTGAGTCAACTTGAGAAACTAAATGATTCAAATAGTAAAGGGAAGAAAGAAGCCTCAAAATTTTAGATCGAGCTTTAGGAAAAATTGAAGGATTCCCAAAAGCATCTCATGAATGCACTCAAAAAAGAGAAGTTGGAGAGGGACCTGATCCGTCTAAGGAAAGAACTTGAAAAATCCTTACAATGGATTACATCCTCTCAGATCCTTTCTAACTTAACTAGTTAAGGAGTTAATAATGGTAATTCATTGGGTGTCATTACAAAACTCAATAATATGGGACTCAAGGGAAGGTTGTTCTATATGTCAAAAACAAAATAGACAAACCTTTATTCACTCGTTGTGGAATAGATAGACATATCAAAGACGACTGTCAAAGCTGGCTCAAAGCAAGAATGATCAATGTTAGACATATCCAGCAAGATAATACCTATCCTAAAAGTTTAATACCTTTACAAAATATGAAGAATCTCTCATTACCTAGATGGTCAAAGAAGGAGTTGATCACGCCTCTATCTCCTACTGGGAACTCAAACTCAAGCGGGTTCCAAAATATAACAAATGATTTTGTTGTAGGAGGGAGAAGGGGTTTATACTTAGAATAGGTTCACTGATAGTACTTATTCAATGCTTATGACAAAAAGGTTTAATGTAGAAGCGTCTCAGGTGGAAAGGGTAAGATGGATAAAAAATATGTTGTTGATGGGAAGTAACTTACTTTGTTATTTAATAAAAAGATGGTGATTCATGAGATATGTAATTTTCATTTTTCTCAACCAATTGATCTCAAAGGACCTGGTCCTTGGAAAATCAAAGTTGAAACTTCCAAAAGACAAGTCCTAAGTATCAATGAAAAGATTGAATAATCCAGGTTATGATGAAGATTCAGTTTCTGAAGACCTGATCTCTTGTCAAAGAGATGAGAGTGAAGAAAAAGTTTAATACAGAGAAGGGTGATGACAATGATAATTATCCTAGATCTCAGGCACAAACATCAACTCAAGAAGAAGAACCTCATGAGCTAAGGTTGGACAGGGACCTTATGCTGGTGAAATTCACATCAGAAGCATTATTATCCTAAATGTGAGATGAAAGGGTGAAAAATATTCTAAAAGATACTGGATGGTTCAAAACAAGGTAGTCGGGAACCTTGAAAATTCAAAGAATGCTAAGTCTAGGATCTGGTCCTTAAACCTACTTTCAAAAAGACATCTACAATGAAGTTGTGCATTGAAACTAACAATTTATGACTGGGATTGATCAAATCGACCTGGCCTACGAGATAGATCAGCTTTCCTTACAAAATTTTGCTACCAAGAGGCAGAAGGCTGGTATCCTTGGTAGAATAGATGCATGATGGTCAAACTCAGTATCATACCTTTGAAGGTATACACCCATGGTAACAACTTTGGAGGATAAAAATATGACATTCACAAAATTGAAGATTCACTCAAAGAATGATAGGGACCTAGTCCTTTCTCACAGGTTAGTGTCATGAATGAGTATTTTTGGTTTAATCTAGCAAATAAAACCATATCCTCTCTCTTCCTGTGTCAAAAAATTGTCATATTATTAAAAGAAAGGATGAGTCATCCCTAAATTTAGAATGATCATATCTAATTCTTTCAAAAACCCTTTCATATGCTTACTTCTTCCTTTATATCGAAGATTATCCAGTCCTTCTTTTGTTAAAACAAAAATCTAGTCACAAATATTTCATTTGTGGAAAGGACCTTTAAATGTATACTAATTCCTCATTTTTATGACTTCTAAAGGAAATTTAGCATAGCATTGGTAAAATTCCTTTCTCAAATCCTCTTGAAAAACACCCCATGTCTCATAATCTCCCAAAGAAAAATCCTTTCTTCACTCAAACTGTTGATGAATCATCCCTGAGTCCTCAAAGCTTTTTTGATAAAACATTAATGGATAATTCTTAGGTTGCTGAAAACCTCATATTGCTATTAAATAGCTAGGAAAGAATATAGTTTCTCCCAAAAACCATAATGTTAGTAAAAAACTAAGATATTCTTGAGAAAATTCTTGAAGGTTTACTGAAGGACATGGTCCCAGTAAGAGGAAAGTAACTAAAATAAAAATCTATGATCACCTATACTAGAAGGAAAAATAGATAGAGTAGTAAGTTTGTGTAAAAGAAGTAAGAAATAGGTTCTTGAGAAATCAAAAGTTGTTTACTGGAAGGATTTTTGACACAAGTGTGTTAACACAACCTAGAATAATGGAGTTAGTAGAGCTGGTACAACATCAAGGATGGATGCATCTCATAGATGGACCTATTCCCATGGTCTTTGATGAGGTAGTCAGGGAAGTCTATTCCATATTGGATTTCTCTAAAGATAAAATGAAGATGATAGTAGTAGTTTAAGGGATGAAGCTAAATATTGTTATTGCTTTGCTTGGCAGAATTTTAGATGTTTCAATCTGTGGTGTGAGAACTTTCTCAAGGAAATAGCCATCAATAGAGTTCTTTGCAACTGCATCAAAGGTTAAAGGTAAATCATTGACTGTAGTGAATAGGAAGTCACTCAAGAGTGAGTTACAATTAGTTTTTGATTTTGTATACAAATTAGTTTTTCCTTGATCACAAAAAGGGAGCATAGCTTCAGCTACTAACTTGTATGTCATGGAATGACTTAGCATCCTTGAGTTTATCAGTTTACCTGCATTGATGATGGAATACATACATAAAGTGGTTCTTAGGAAAAATGCCAGATATTACATGCCATGTGGTTACTAGTAAAATAAAGTGTTGGGTCACTTTGGTATTGTGTGTAAGAATTAAACTCTTGGAACTGCATTGAAAATGCTTGATATGAAGACACTGGTTAAGACTGAGTGTGTGAAGAAAAAATCAAGTAACATCTCTCAAGTGGAACTTAGCAAGGAAATAACAAGGAAATAGAAGAACTAAAGCTCAACTCAGTTGTCGAAGATAATGAAATTAGCAAACTAAATATGAAAATCTAGTATCTCAGTATTGAGAGACCACATTTCACTGATGATCTTAAAATTCAGAATGATGATCTAAAGAAAAGAGTCTCAAACTTGACAGATGAGGTTCTCTGCTTGAATGCAGAAATAAGGCATTTATCCAAGGAATTATTGCAAAGTCATGCTACAGAAAACAATAAGCTGGCTCTGCTCCTTCAGACCATCCTTTCGAGTCCCTTTCTATTTTAACTTTTCTTTATTCCATTGGATTTTTCTTTAGAACCTTTAAATTATGCACTGCAATGATACTTGTCCTCTACATATGAATGAATCCTTCTTTATGTGTTGTATGTATTTATTTTTTTAAAGATGTTCTTCATGTTAGTATCACCTCAGTGACCATGATTTAACTAACCTATGCTTATCTTTACTCTTAGTTTACTGTTTTCACTTTTTAATAATGCCAAAATAGGAAATACTAATATCATATGTTAAGGACCAGGTGTGTGTGTAAGGTATGTACTAATGATGTTAGGGACCAGATACCAAGTACATACATGGTGATTTGGAAATGCATGATGACATGTTAACAGGGGGAGTATGTAAAAGGCACTAAATAACCAATGGTGCATGAGGACATGAGGAAGTAATTGAAGCTTGATAGCAATTAAGAATAAGGGACCAGGTCCCTAAGTTTTGTGATGATGGAAGCATGGTGTTGCATAATAGGGTGTACATTCATCTTTAGTAGTGGTAATAACACTGATTAAATATGATGAATAAGTATGAGCATTGATGATCAAAACTCTGTGGTTGGTTTGTCATTATCAAAAAAGGTGAAAATTATTGTATCTTGTTTTGATGATAAGTAGCTGACTTAAAGGGACCAGGTCCCTGGATGTTCAAGCATACAGTACAGTTGGCACGCATCTACATAGTTTTATTCTCTTGTGTAACAAACTATGCATGTGATTCTTGTACTACTTAGTGCACCTGGTCTAATTATATTTCAACCATAATCATCACGACACTATAAAAGGAAAAGGATGCTTCTTCATCAGGTGGTTTTTGCAAATCCAAAAAATTGATGCGTGAAATAAAGGCAAGATCAGAATTTCAACATTGCTTGAGTTTTTATTTCTTGTATGCATAAAAAGAGAGTATTTTTAGTGAGTCTTGAATTGTAAATGAATAACTCAAGTTATAATAGTAATGATATTTTATTTTTTCTTTGAGTGTGCTTAGGAGAGTTGCCTAACATAAAAAATGGTTATAGTTAAGAAGAGATGAAACTTGGCAGAGTTGTCAAGGTGAAGTTGTAGTAGAGTTACTTCAAGTTGGAGGAACCTAGAGTTAGGTTCATTGTAGTCTGTAATCAAGAGTTTGATTATATGGGATTGTTTGAGATCTTGTGAGGGCTATCCGTTGTTTTTCCTCCTAGAGTAAGGGGGTTTTCACGTTAAGTTTTGCGTCCTTTATATTTCCTGCACTGCTTTGTGTTCCTAGTTGGTTTACTATGTTTTTGCCTCTGATTGATTCTCAGGTTGGTCCTCAATCTCAGTAGGTGGGCCTTGATTCTTTCTATGAGGTAGTTCTCTAGTTTTAGTTGTAGAACCTCACTTTCCTAATTGATATGCTCAAAATACAAATTTGCACGCTTTAAAATTTCCATCCTTCACAATGTTCCTCAGGCAATTGACTTGATCAGTAATTCTGGCCGCTCTCTGTTTTATTCCCTGAATTTTGTAAGGAGCCAGTCTAATGAAAGAGATTTGTAGGGGATTCTTTGCAATTCAAATAGCATTAATACAATTAACTTAACAATATGTCAAAATAACACAACGGAAATTCCCTTAAAAAGGCCTAAAAGGTTGGCTGCATGTCTTTCCACATCATCAAATTGTCAATCAAGAATTTATTATTGCAGGTGGGAGATGATACATGATCTATAAAATGAGTATTCTTGCCCAAAATTTTTTCTAGACATCATAATTATCTACAGCAGATGACTCGCAACAAATCAACTAGTAAACACCTGATTAGTTCTATGGTCCACGTGGCATCTCCCTCTTTACAATATACAAATTAATTTTATTTCAAATTATTGCATATCATTTTAATTTTATTTCTTAACTATTTCCAGTATGTTGTAGTGTTGAATCAAACATGTACACCGTTTATTAGTGTGAACTTAACACTTTTCCTTTACAAATCTTTTGCATTTCATCGAACATTAAGATTTTACAATTTATAGCAATTTACAAAGCTAATATGATAAGTATGAAATACACGTGCACTTCACGAATTCAAGAATTAGCAGATAATTAGTTTGATAAGATGGAAAGTAATTTTGAAAATAGATGATGATGCAATTAATAATATCATACATGTAAGTTTAATACTTTAGAAGAAAAGTAATATCATTCCTGAAATTCAGACATTTGATATAATCTATTTTTATCTTTGTAAAGGGAGAAAAGGCATAGGATATCCTTGTACATGTACTGATTTACATCTCAGGACCTATGCTCCTCAAAAACTTATGTAAACCAATTTAATTGTTAAAAAATAAAATTTGAAACAACTTTAATTTTTGGAAAAGCCTATGTCGTATCTATTTTTGCAAAGATAGATAATGGGTGTTGTTACACACCACTAAAAATGAGTAACACACAAGCTTCTATGGGTTTAAAATATTTGATTTTGTCGAATTCAAGTGTTTAGATGAAATTTTGAGGGACAATTATCACATATATATGTATCACAATACCTTTTTTTCTTAATTTTTATTGAAACGGAGACAATTCAAAACACTTACATTAAGCAATTACACGGAAGTATATTTCAGAGTCACTTCTACTAAATGAGAACTCTAGATCAGCAACTCCATTTTTTAACACTATAAATGGGGACACATAGAAAAGAAAGATGTTCTTCTTCTACCAATTTATTTCATAATTATTTATTCTACTAAATCTAGTTCCCTCACTAGGTTACTTTATGAAGGAATTGGCTAGTCGAGTCACCATTTCTACTTGTTGGGTTATGGATTTTTTTCCCTTCCTATGTGGATAAATAAACTTCAATTTGGATCAATCCACTTTTTCATATAGGTCCATTTCAATGGGGCATATATACAGATCTTTTTTGGTGTTATTTTACCATCCACAAAAGAGTTTTTAGCAGTCACAAAGAGAGAAAGATGAGCAAATTTTAGCACACCAATTTCAGCCATAGCAGCAAATTTTTAATTGAGATTTTTGCTTCATTCCTTGTCCGGTTGAGATGTTTTTTGAAAATATTGTTCCTATAATCGCAATCCTTTATTAGGAACTGACAGATTTTGATTTGGTGGCTTGTTCCTCCTATTTATCATCCGTGAACAATAGCTGTATTTTTGTGCTTTCGTCCTTCTTTGTTCTCTAGTTTTGTGCAATCTTATTATGCTTTTGCTCGTTATTTGGCATTTGTTTTGTGTCCAATCTATGAGAAAAATATTATAACTCTTGATGATTATAGTAGAGGTTTTGGTCCCATGATTTTTTACTCTTCACATCGAAGGATTTTTCACATTAATTTTGTGTCTGGTGTTATTGATTTTACTCTTAACTTATCGTATTTTGTTTGATTGATTTGCTGCGATGTTACCATTTTGCTTTGGTTTATTTGTCTTCTCTTGGTTCAAACTGAAAGGAAAAGCTTAGACTTTGGAATTTCTTTGTTGCTACCATGTCGTTCACTTTAATAGTGCCCTTGTCTTTCCAAACAAAGTGGTATCAAAGCATTTATTTTAATGATTGTCGATTTGAATTATGGAGGAAAATATGAGAAAAATGGTGTGTTTAAAAGGTAGTAATTATCATACTTTGAAAGACGAGATTAAAGATCTTCTATTTGTCAAGAAAATGCATTTGTCTGTGTTTGCATCTACTAAACCTTAGTCTCTGACAGATGAGTACTGGGAATAACAAACCATATTATGGGTTGAAGATAATTTAAAAAACCATATTATGAATGAGACACATACCAAAAGTTTGTGGGACAAGCTCAAGACATTTTATGCTTCAAAGAGTGGTAATAACAAGTTAGTCCTACTTAAGCAATTGATGAATATCAAATATAAAGAGGATGGTCCTATTTCTGATCATATAAATGATTTTCAGGATGTCCTTGACCAGCTTTCTAGAATGAGTGTAAGGTTTGATGAAGAAATTCAGGGACTTTAGCTTATTAATACTCTGCTAGGCTCTTGGAATATTCTTCTAGCTTCGTGTAACTATGAAATATGCTAAGAGTGATGTCCTAAATGAAGAAATGAGAAGAAGATCTCAAGCCTCATATTCTTCATCTTCACACAGTATTATTTTGGTTACTAAAGAAAGCGACAGAAACAAATCTAGTGGTCAAAATGATATTGATAAAATTTAAAGCAAGTCGAAGTCCAAATTCAAGAATGTTACATGTGTTTATTGCAAAAAAATAGGGAATATCATGAAATAATGTTGCATGTATAAGAGGAATATGAGACGATAAAATAAAGAAAGCGATAATAAAAATCATGTTGTTGTTGTTGCTAATGATGATCTTCTTGTTGCTTCTAGTAAGAATGTTATTAATCCTGTTCGTGATGAGTCTAGCTGGCTTATGGATTCTTGTTCTACTTCTCATGGTACGCTTAAGAAGGAATTATTTTCTTCTTATACTGTAGTAATTTTGAAATATTGAAAAA
>JAPEIP010000010.1:239159619-239199053 GCA_026120095.1 Capsicum chinense | reverse complement strand
GTTACTAAAGAAAGCGACAGAAACAAATCTAGTGGTCAAAATGATATTGATAAAATTTAAAGCAAGTCGAAGTCCAAATTCAAGAATGTTACATGTGTTTATTGCAAAAAAATAGGGAATATCATGAAATAATGTTGCATGTATAAGAGGAATATGAGACGATAAAATAAAGAAAGCGATAATAAAAATCATGTTGTTGTTGTTGCTAATGATGATCTTCTTGTTGCTTCTAGTAAGAATGTTATTAATCCTGTTCGTGATGAGTCTAGCTGGCTTATGGATTCTTGTTCTACTTCTCATGGTACGCTTAAGAAGGAATTATTTTCTTCTTATACTGTAGTAATTTTGAAATATTGAAAAATGGGCAATAATAATAAGGTTAAAGTACTTGGCATTTTGATGGAAAGTAAAACTGGTTCGAGATTAGTTCTTAAATATATCAGGCATGCCCCGGATATTTGCTTGAATCTGATTTCTGTAGGAAACCTTGATGATGAGGGTTATGTTAACATGCTAGGTGTTGTCCATAGAAATCTTACTAGAAGTTCGATGATTGTGTATCAAGGTGACAAGTTGTCTAACTTGTATGTATTTTAGGGCTTCACTTCTAGATGCTTAGTAAACATGGGGGAGAATGATACTTCATCAGAGTTATGACATAGAAGGTTGAGCCATATAAGTGAGAAGGGTATGATAGTTTGGCTAAAAATATTTGTTGTCTAGAGTCAAATAATCAAAGTTGAAGAAGTGTGTTCATTGTTTAGCCTGTAAATAGAAAAGAGTTTCTTTCAGAGTCATTCGCTATAACACCACACATTTTTGGGCTAAAATTTGAACCGTCGTTGCTATGTGTATAAACTCTAATCCAATGATTTGTAAATGAATATAAGTTTTTTGATCATTTACCTAGTGTTTAAAGTTCTTTCAAGATGAAGAATGTTCCTAGAAAACACATAAAGTGAACTTGAGTTAAGAACTTTTAGTTCAACCAAATTATGGTATTCAATCCTACCAGGGACAAATTTGAACGTGCGTAAATTCTTGAAAAAAATAGTATTTTAGAGATTAAGACACACCAAATTATATATAATTGAGTCTTCTTTCCAAAGCATCTGATTTCACATTAATCTTGTACCCAAGGAAAACGTTATGAGCATTTTTGTGAGGTACCAGTGAGGGTGTGCGATTTCATTGTGGCATGTACCTTCTACTCCACGATTTCACCGTGGCATGGA
Organism: Capsicum chinense; assembly: GCA_026120095.1. Classification (NCBI taxonomy): domain Eukaryota; kingdom Viridiplantae; phylum Streptophyta; class Magnoliopsida; order Solanales; family Solanaceae; genus Capsicum; species Capsicum chinense. Next base: position 239,197,818 of record JAPEIP010000010.1, on the reverse strand, counting down.
CCTATTTTCAGAAATGCTAAAACCCATGTTTCTCTTAAATTTTCTTAGAATAAAAAAGTCATTTATGTTCCTAAATCATCTTATAACTAATGTGAACATGATTTTATCATCCCATAACTCAAAATACAAGAAATACACTATCCCTCTTCTCCCTAATCCTCAAGAACACAAAATAAGAGTTCTTGTTCAAAAAATTCAACTTCCAAGGCTCCAAATTCATACTTTCCTTCAAAGAGTCAAGAAATTCAGGTATTTTGGACTATCCTAACTCTCATGGACATAAATTTAATATTTTATCAAGATTTAAATATGTATATATATGTATGTGTAAGAAGTTTTAATAATTATTTGAACGCATCATGAACCCATTTTGATAAACGTATGCATCAATTCTAGTGTCCTTCTATATACTTAAGTTATAATCATGTTGTATACAATATGAGTTTTTAAAATTGGTTTATAAGCATGAGTTATAAAACTCCCTTTTTCATGATGAAATTTATGTCTTAACATGTTAGGAATTGTGAAATGGGTTTGAGAGCATGAATTATAAGTCTACTTTTTTATCATGATATTTATGCATGGCTAGTATTGGGTCTATTTTATGAATGATGATAATTCTTGAGTTTTAAATGTCTCTTTACCTATTATGCATTGTTATTTCTATATTTTTGTAGAGGAGATTCTAATTCTAAATGCTCTTATTTTGTAATCAAGAAATGTATTTGATTTATAGAAGAATTGGCCACCTGACGTTAAAGCCTTCAAAAGAGAGTGTTTGCATAAGTTTCATATGCTTTTTGAAATAAGAACTCTCATGTTATTTTTAACTCTTTTGGTGGTCATTAATATATTTTGAATAAAAGGACTAAAACTACGGCACGACATGATATGATTTGCAAGTCTAGGTATGTGATGCTTATCATGAAATCCCCTTAACATGAAAGCAATTAAAGTTATAAGCATGAAGCACGGTTTTCAGATGTTAAAATTGCATCAAAGAGACCTAAATAGTTACCAGAAGAAGGCACGAGCTCAAATAACTCATTACTGGAAATCATATTTTCCCGATGTAGGTTTTATGAAATGTTATTCGCCATGTGGGATAGCGTGGTAGTCAACAAGGAGGCGTACTTTCCATAACATGGTATGTCAGCAAGGAGACATACTTTTTCATGACTTTCCATTCCTTGTAGCAAACACAGATTGGTGGCTTGACCGCAGAGTTAACAGCAGATTTTATATAGCCCATGGAATTTAAGAAATGTAGGACGTACTATATAAATCAGAAGTAAAATAAAATGTTGAGCAAATGTTATACAAGCATTAGTTGAAGCTCTTTATATTATGCCCATGTGCTTTTACATATATTAAGATAAATTGTTTTCACAATGCTCTCTATTATTTTACATGGAATATTTGTTTTTTTAGGAATGTTTTGCATACCAATCCTTTGCTAGTATTGACCCCCATAAGACATGTTTTGAGGCACAGTCTCGTGGTCCATCACATGAGTAGAATATTTGAATATGACACAATGGGTAAGCCATTCATCTTTCATAAGGAAATTTATTCATAGGTTGACTTATTTCAGTTTATGGTCTAGCCGGGGGCCTTGACCTGTCCTAGACAATTAGTATTCAGTAGAGTCTTCGTAGACGAGATTTGATTATTGTGTTGTCACTACTTTATCAAAAAAAGTTTGGATTATAATATTCCCTTGAATTTTATTATATCTTCTGTACTTTGATTAATGTATGGATTGTGCTTATTATAGTATGCTAAGGGTATCTTGGGCCGACATGATTTGGGATTCCCATTGTAGCTAGGGCCTCGACTCGGGTCTTAACATGTAATACCCTGTATTTTCCTAGCTTAGTATAACTCTCAGTATACGAGTATTCCCATATAAATTTTTTATAATACTCGAAATTTTTTAGTTTAGATCTTACCAATGCATAGGAAATTCAGTCAGTTTTCCAATGATATAAAATTTGCCCAAATATGATACCTGGGTGAAGAGTTATAGAATTTTTAGTAAAATAGTGTACCACCTGGTACTTCACCGCATCACGAAGAGGGTGCAAATGGCACTTGCCAAAATCTAGTGATCCATCGTGATCCCACCTCATCACGCCATCAGCCAATTTCTCAAGTTTCACTTTCCAGTGTGACGCCACGATCAGGGAACATCACGCCAAGCTTCCAATTCCTAGTTGTCCATTTTCTAGTAAGCTGGTGCGATTCCACCGCTTCGCGCCAACATCCGAAATGGGGATTTTAAGTTTCCATGATTTGATTTTAGGGGCTATTTGGTCAATTCTCAAAACCCCTAATCAGCCTAAACATGTAATTAAGCCTCTAAATAACCTATTATATCATTATTTACTCACTTTTCTCAAGAGTAAGAACATTCTCTCTTAATTAGGAAACCCTAGTGTTCAGGAAAACAAGAACAAAGCTCAAGAATTCCTCCAAGAACCTTCAAGAAATTTTCTTCTCAGGTATGTTAGGAGTTCATATATGGGGTCCTTTCACCCATAGAGTCCAAGAATCCATATTTTAAATACTACAAGCTAATTGATTCATGATTTACATTCTTAAAATTGGATTATATTCATGTTCAATACATTAATTGAGTTTCAATCCATGATCAATCATAGGTTCCATGAAATTGAAATAGCATGTATATTGAATTGTGTAATTCCCATGTTACAATCCTTGAATTAGCAAGTTTATGTGTAGTAGTAACAATGTTTGTAAGTTACCCATGATTATATGCATTAAGTTGTGCTCCCCAGGTGTTTGATAGAATCCCCATATGAATTAAATGGTGAAATCATGACATACTAGTATATGTACAAGCTTATGTCCTACAAGTGTTTGATAAAATATCTCTATGAATGAATTATGAATAAATGGACATTGTTATGCTTTTCAAGATTATGTTATGCTTTACTTTCCATGCTATCGAGTCCTGGGGGTATTCAATACCAAAAAATCTAGCTGATTACCTAGAGCTACAATAGTTAGAGAATAGTCTCAGTAAGGTCACGATCAATAGTACTCAGTCATTTATAGAACTCAATGAAACTCAATATCAGTCCAGTTCAATTTAGTAAATAATTAGTGTCATTTAGATGGGAGTAAGATTTAGCACCAAGTGAACCCAAGGATGGGGTCCACCTACCAGTAAAAAGTATGATCCTTAGAAGCATTCCTTGTATTCCAAAACTACGTAGATAGCATAGGTTGAGGCATCAACCTACCAGTTGAGGGTTGATAAGGTGTTTTAACTTTCCAGTTGAGAGAACCACCATTCTCATTCAGGGCACCTGCCAAATGAGGGTGAATCTTTAATTGTCTTTACCCGTGCTATGGTACTGACACCTTTACAACTAGGGTTACGAGTTGGAGCCCAGTTATCTTATTTGGGTCATGTCAGTTAGATGACTACCTCCCACAGTCTCTATTTCAGTCTCAGTTTAGTTCTATAAAATCAAGATTGTCAGACACAGTCAAGCCGTATCAGTTACTCAGTATCAGTAATTCAGTTACTCAATTATCAGAAATCAGTACTCAACTTTAGTAAAAGCTCAGATACAGCATATACTTATATATACACATGTATAGTATTGAATACTCAGTATTTGCAGCAGTTTAAGTTATCCATACTCTCATATTTTGTTACTCTATATTATTTTGTTAGTCATTGTTCATGTATATGAAACTTTGCATTCATTCTTACCTGAGCTATCACACCAGTATATTCCATATACTGATGCATACTTTCTTTTTGCACTATGATGCCTCATATCATAGGTTTGGATGCTCAGATTCTTGATTGCACTTAGACAGATTCAGTCAGTAGTATCATATTTAGTAGTGAATCATTATCTATAGAGGATATTCTCTTATTTCATTAGCACACTAGATTTAATATCTCAGTATTCGGAGTTAGTTGGGGTCTTGTCCCATCAACTACACATTCAGACAGTTCAGATAGAGGCTTTTCAGACTAGACTAGCTCAGACAACATTTTAGATTTCAAATATTTTATCAGATACCATTACAATTGTTATTCTTTATCGGTATTCATATTGTGAATCTTATGGCATTTCAACCTATTTTCCATATTATTAAAGTATTACTATTTAGTGCTCACAGAAGATATCAGTCATGGGTTAGATTGTAGTCCCTCGGATCTTAAGCACCATGTAGTTTTCGGGGTATAGACTCGGGTAGTTACAAACCTAGTATCAGAGCCTGAGGTTTAATAGAGTCCTAGTAAGTCTGAAACCCACGTCTAGTAGAGTTTTGTGCATGGGTGTGTAGGCACCACACTTATGGACAAGAGGCTATGAGGCATTTTTAGGAAAGGTTTTCCTTGTTTCAGTATTTATGTCATACGAGTAAGCATGAGCTCAAGTTAAAATCTCAGTCTAATCCTTTCGTACTTTTGTTTATAGCATATGCCTCCCAAAAATAATTATGGAAGAAGAACAGGGAGTTAGTTAGCACCTCAGCCCATTCAAGCAGATCCCCTTGAAGGCATGTCTCCTATGCAGAATTTAGAGTTGCGTTCACTAATCTAGACAATTCCATAGCAACTCAGAATGAATGGCTAGCTACTTTTTAGGACAACCTAGTGGCCAATACTACTGCATCCAGGATGCGGGACTTCACCTAAATAAATCCTCCCCTATTCTCAGGATCTAAGTTAGAAGAGGATCCACAGGAGTTCCTCGATCAAGTTCAGAAAGTCAGAGATATTATGGGAGTGAATTCAAGTGAGAGTGTTGAGTTAGATGCCTACCAATTACAAGACGTATCTCATACTTGGTTTAAGAAGTGGAAGGTAGATAGGGGTACAAATTTAGAGCCCATAGAGTAGGAAGAGTTTTCTACTGCTTTTCTAGATAGATTATTTCCCTTAGAGCTGAAAGAATCCAAGGTGTTAAAGTTCATCAACCTCAGGCAAGGCAGTATGAGTGTGAAAGAGTATTCCCTCAAGTTTACTCAGTTAGCTAGGTATACTCCCCAAGTAGTAGTAGATAATAGGTTTAGAATGAGCAAGTTCATGTCTGGGGTATCAGAGAGTATGGTTAAAAAGTACAGAGCTGCGATGTTGATCAAGGAGATGGACATAACCAGGATTATAGTCCATGCTCAGATGATAGAAGAAGCAAACAATAAGGAGAGAGAGAGAAGAAGAGAGCTAGAAGAGGTAGCTTTAATTTCACTCAGCCTAAGTTAGAGGGCAGTAACCATTCCTAGTTCCATCCAAAGTCTTCAATTCTAGCTCCATCCTCAGTTGGTTGTCCATTCCCTAAGTTAATAAATAGTAACAAAGATACCGCACCGGGCTCTAAATCTCAGGGTAGAGTCAGCAGTGCTCTGTAATGCCCTGATTTTCTGAATTGGAATGCTACATTGTGCTTATGACCCCGAGGAACCACGACCTAACCCATGACTAATACCCGTACCTGTATACTACAATTCATGACATAATAATACAGAAAATACGTAAAATAGGCCATAAGGTTCAACTGAAATAATATAACATCCATATGGGTGAAAAATACCTAAAAAAATTGAAAACTTAATCTGAAAGCTAAATTTGAGCGTAAATCCGAAAGCATCTAAGTATTGTCTGAAATAAAGAGTTGAAGGAACATGTCTCCAACTAACTTCTTAAAACTAAACTTAAGGAATAAATGAATAAATCAAATAATGTCATCCTCGAATAAAGAGGACTCACTATTACTCTGTATGCTGAATGCGACTACTACTGCTAGTCTGGGACTCATGCCTCTAAACCTATGGTGTAACATGAAAAGAAAGCACCATAGTAGAAATTTTTCAGTACAACTGGAGTACTGAGTATACGAGTGAGGTAGGCTAATGCAAACGGTTTACATGCATGAATAATACTACTGACTGACTGATATGAATGTAAGAGTACAAATATACATATATCATAACTAAGATCGTAAGTATGAAATGGCTAAATCTGTATAATAATACATGGATGGAACTGTAGATCTGATAATATGGATGAATGTATCTGACAGCCCTGAATCCGGTTGAACTCTCTGAGTTTTATGCTATAACTGAATTTGACTGTATCTAACAGTCCTGGTATTGTGATATCTGGAGAACTGTCTGAGCTCTTTACTGAGAATAACACTGAAACTATGGGAGGTAGTTGTTTAGCCGACATGTCCTATGTATACCATTACGGCTAAGCTAGGGTCCAATCTCTGCCCCGACTAGAGGGGTGTCAATACCGCGCCACTGGTAAGGACAGTTGTGAGTGACCCTTATCTGGCAGGTACTCAAACTGAGAACGGTGGTACCCTAAACTGACAGGTTAAGCCACCTCATCAACCTTAATCTAACAGGCTAAGATGTCTCAACCTACGGTGGCTACATAGTTCTGGAACACAAGGATGACTACTAAGAATCACACCCTAAAACTGGAAGATGAGTCACCATCCTTAGGTTCACTCGGTGCTAAATTCTACTTCCATCTGAAGAGACTAAACATGATTCAACTGAATGTACATGGACAGATTAACTGACTCCCGTTGACTGACGGAGTTGTACTATTATCTGAGAGTTAACTAAGATCATGAGATTTCTGAGGTTTCCTGAGTCACATGACTGACTGATTTCTATAGATTATATCTTGACTGAGATTATTATGACAACATAACATGGCTCTAGGCACACAACTATGTTTTTCAGGTACGAATACCCTCAGGAGTCAATAGAAGGAAACTGACACACATGACATGACTTGATCACAAGATTTGAGTCTATAATTAATAATATCATAAGTAGGGGGTATCGTATTTCATATAGTTATTCAACATTTTAAACATTTTAGGGAATGAACGAATATATTTTATGTTCATATTGTAAATCTCCATTATCTTGCATGCTTCATACCACCACAATAGCAATACACAAAAAGCATGGAATTCATATTGAAGTATATAGCAAACATGAACTTGTCATTTAGACATCATAGAACCATACAAACATGAATTTCTAGCATCCTAAGCATTTTATCAAACACCTAGCATGCATTATTTAAGGCATAGGTGGGTTTTATACTTTCACCATATTAAACCACCTAAATTTCATTGTTTTCAATTAACAAACATATATATTCCATGAAAACACGTTTAGACATCACATGGAAACTTAAACAACAATCGTCAACATGTACATACTCATATCACCACAAAAAGTTTACAAAATAAGATTTAAAGAATGGTTCTTGAGCTCTATGAACGGATTGGATCCATAGATGAACACTATGCATACCTTACTAATCGAATCTTGAAAGAGATCTAATGTTTCTAAAGGTTCTTGAAGAATTCCTTGGGCTTGCTCTTGAGAAGCTGATCTTGAGAGAAAACCCTAATCTTATGGTTGAGAGTGTAAGAGAGGATTTTTAAGATGCTTAACTAAAGAAAAAATGGGAAAAATTACGCCTCTTTAGGGTTATAAGTCGTGGAAGCTGAAGGAAAAGACCAAAATAACCTTATAAAATAAATTCCCAGTTGCTGAAAATCATAGCTGACGGCATTTATGACAAGCCATTAAAAATATGGTAAGCCATCAAAATTGTCGTTACACAGGAGCTGGAATTGATGGTTTCTACCTAAGTCTGATGACATTTGTGACAAAGTGTCACAAATGTGGTAAGCTACCACAAATGTCATCACTTAGGAGCTAGTTTCTGCCTAAGGATGACGACATTTGTGACAAGGCATCACAAATGTGTTAAGCTACCATGATTTCATCACTTAGGATCTGGTTTATTCCTAAGGATGACGACCTTCATGATAGGGAATCACAAATGTGGTAAGCTACCACGAATGTTGTCACATTGTTTCCAGCTTAATATACTGGCATAAAAAAAGTAATAAATCTTTGCTCCGATATCGGATTTAGGAGAAATTGGTATCGTTGGAAAGATAATTCAATTATCTATCTGTTGATAGGTCATGAGATCAAAAATTACAAGTATAATGAGAGATATTCTTGTTTAAAGTTGACTATGGAAATATATTTCTCAAGAATTCGATCGGTGAGGAATGTTTTGATTCGTCTAATCTATGGGAGTTATTTGAAGCCTTAATATACATCTAACCTACTCATAAAACTGTAAAAGATCCATGATGTACTATGCATAATCTTGGTACATGGCTCTAATATTGGTTTGGATTTTTTGAGGTATTATAATATGTCCCTCTTAGAAACATTCATCCTCGAATGAATACTGCTTGATAGGGGAGAAAAGATAAAATGATGCATACACTGATCATGCTCAACTGGCATATGATTTTAGAGCTAAATTGAATTCTAAACTGAATATAGCCAAACTGAATATGCATATCTGATGAATGACTGATAAGCTGAACTCATGAATGCATGATAAGCTATACACTGATACTTGATACCAATTTTATACTGGAATTTTGAACATGTAACTAAATAAGATTTAGGAAAATGGTTATCTCGAGCTAAGTCTAAATTAGCGGAGAAAAGATAAGGGTACTTGGTTCGCATGTCTGCTTTAGCTCCCTCCATGGACTGATTCCGCCAAAGAACCTTGACTAGAGAGACTTCTTTGTTCCTCAGCCTGCGAGTCTGATAGTCGCGGATTTCAACTGGAATTTCTTCATAAGAGAGGCCATTCTGAATTTCAATGCTCTAAATGGGGACTACAACTGCTGGGTCACCTATACACTTCTTGAGGAAAGAGACATAGAGGACTGGATAAACTGATGCTACATCTGAAGGCAATTCAAGCTCATAGGCTACCTTGTCGAAGCGACTGAGAATCCTGAAGGGACCAATATATCGGGGACTGAGCTTTCCTTTCATGCCGAATCTCTTCACTCCCATTATAGGAGAGATCTTGAGATAGACATAGTCATCGACCTCGAATTCGAGATCCTTTCTATGAACATCCGCATAAGACTTTAGTCAGCTCTGAGTATCCCAGACTCTTTCTATGATCAACTGAACTTTCTCTAAGGCATAGAATACTAAGTCATGCCCTATGATTGTGGTCTCACTAACTTCGAACCAACCAATCGGAGACCTACATCTACAACAATAGAGAGCTTCGAATAATCTGAATACTGGAGTGATAGCTGTCGTTGTATGCAAACTCAATCAAAGGAAAGTGGTCATCCCAGCTTCTCTTGAAATCAATTACACACCCGTTTAGCATATCTTCTAGATTCTAAATGGTCTTTTTTACTTGACCATTTGTCTGAGGATGAAATGTTGTACTGAGATAAACATAGGTACCAAGACCCTTTTGGAATGCTTTCCAGAAGTGAGAGGTGAATTAGGTACCTCTTTCTGAGATGATAGATAGTGGAACACCATGTAATCTGACCAACTTCCTGATATAGAGTTTGGCATAATTCTTGCCTGAGTAAGAGGTACGAACTTAAAGGAAATAATCTGACCCAAACTGAATCATTCTAATGATGTGTTCTAGGTGAACCCGTCATGAAGTCCATGTTCACTTCTTCCCATTTCCAAGTAGGAATAGTGAACTCCTGCATAGAACCACTAGTTTTCTGATGCTCTATCTTAACCTGCTGACATATAGAGCACTTAGCCACGAACTCTACAGTGTCCCTCTTCATTCCACTCCACCAATAGATCTCCCACAAGTTATGGTACATCTTAATGGCCCCTAGATGAATAGAGTATCGTACACCATGCATTTCTGCAACAATTCGCTGCCTCAAGTCATCTACACCAGGAACACACAGACGACCCTAACAACAAAGAACACCATCTCCCCCTTTGGGATTAAACCTCTACTTCCTGACTTTGAACTGACTCTTTTAGATTGAAAAAGATAGGATCCCTATCTTTCTTCTCTTTCATCTCGGAAACTAGAGATGAATCTAAACTACTCTGAACATATACACCACCCTCTGAAGAGTCGACTAAGCAGACTCCTAGTCTGGTATCTGATGAAACTGCTGAGCAAATTTCTTCTTACTATCCTCAACATGGGAAACACTACCCATGGACAGTCTACTAAGTCCATTGGCCACTATATTGGTCTTTCTAGGATAATAAAGGACACTCATGTCATAATCCTTCAAGAGCTCTAACCACCTACTATGACAAAGATTGAGATCTTTCTGGGAAAAGACATACTAAAGGCTCTTATGATCTATGAAGACATCTACATGAACATCATATAGTTAATGCCTCCAAATTTTTAAGGCAAAGACAACTACTGCTAACTCAAGGTCATGAGTAGGATAATTTTTCTCATAGGGCTTTAACTGTATGGAGGCGTAGACTATGACTCCTGAAAACTCTTCCTGCAAGGTTCTGACCACTGAAACTTAACCTTCTTCTGAGTCAATATTGACATAGGAGATGCAATATAATAAATCCCTTGATAAACCATCGATAATAGCTAGCCAAACCTAAGAAACTCCTGATATCTGATGGAGAGACAAGGGGAGGCTAGTTCCTTACCGCTTCGGTTTTCTGAGGATCTACTCTAATGCCATCACCAAAAATAATGTGGCCAAGGAATACTACTGATCTTAGCGAAAATTCGAACTTACTAAACTTGGTGAAAATCTGGTGATTCTTAAGAGTCTAAAGAACAATTATAAGATGGTCTGAATGATCATGCTTTGTGCGAGAAAAGACCAGAATATCATCTATGAAGACTATGATGAATATGTCCAAATACTGCTTGAAAACTCAGTTCACAAGTCCATGAAAGCTACAGGGGCATTGGTAAGACCAAAGGACATGACTAGAAAATCAAAGAGACAATACCGAGTACAAAAAGCTATCTTTGGAATGTCATATTCTCTAACTCTAAGCTAATGATAGCCTGATCTGAGCTCTATCTTGGAGAAATAACTGGTACCCTGAAGTTGGTCAAACAAGTCGCCTATCCTAGGCAGCGGATACCTATTCTTGATCGTGACTTTATTGAGTTGATGATAATCAATACACATTTTGAGAGAACCATCTTTCTTGTGCACAAATAAGACTGGAGCACCCCATGGGGATACACTGGGCCTGATGAATCCCGTATCTAAGAGATCCTTCAACTGATCTTTCAGTTCCTTGAGTTTCGTTTGTTCTATTCTATATGGCCGAATAGAAATAGGTTGAGTATCTGGGAGAAGGTCTATGCCGAAGTCTATTTCCCTTTCGGGAGGAATGCCTAGAAGATCTTTGGGGAAGACGTTTGAATATTCATTAACCACTGGACTAATTTGAGACTAGGAAATTTGGAACTAGAATCCTTAATATGCATGAGATGATATACACACCCCTTAGACATTATTTTCCTTGCCCGATGGTAGGAAGCAAGCTGACCCCTAAAAGACGAAGTGCTACCCTTCCACTCTAGGATGGGCTTATTCAAGAACTAAAACTAAATATCCGATTTCTACAGTCAACTATGGCATAGAAGGAAGAAGTCAATCCATGCTGAGAATGACATCAAAATCAGTCATCTTTAACTCGACTAAATCTACTGATGTGGATTTCTGAAATATCATAATCGGGCAATTCCTGTATCCCATCAAGCTATGGTGGTTTTACCCACTGGGGTAGAGAATAAAAAGGGTTCTGCTAAAATTTTGGGACTAATTCCAAAATCTACTTCTATGTATGGAGTGACAAAAAACAAGGATGCACCTTGGTCTAGCAAAGCATAAACATGAACATGAAAAAATCTGTAATGTATCGGTAACGACATCAAGAGAATTTTCCTGATCTTGTCAAGTCAGAAAAGCATAGAGACTATTTGGGCATTGCCCACTAGTAGCACCTAAAGTGGCACCCTGCTAGTTCAGGCGATCGGACTGGGCTGTTGAATGATTATGCTGACACTAAGGGCCTAGCTGAGGACACTCCCTATTCTTGTAGCCTGGATTACAACAACCAAAATAAACATCACTACCGGCTCTACAAATACCTTTGTGGTTGTTACCACAAGTCTGACAAAGAGGGTTTGTTTGGGCACTTCTAACACTGCCCTGAGACTTAAAGCCTGGTGCTCTATCTTTATTGCCATCCCTGAACTTAGGCACTGGGGCACTAGTGGAGGAAGGGGCTGGAACTACTGACTTAGGATGAAACTGCGAATGATTTCCTCCCTCTAATTTGGGCTGAGCAAAACTGAAATTGCCTGCTCTTGCTCTCTTGTTCTGCCTCTCCCTATTCTTAACCTTATGCTCCTCTATATGTTGAGTGTGGGTCATGATCCTGGCTAAAGTCATATCACTGTTCACCATCGCAGACCTATACTTATTTACCATGCTATCTTCTACCCCTGACACAAACTTGCTCATCTTAGCCCTGTTGTCTGCAACCACATAAGGGGCATATCTAGCTAGCTAAGTAAATCTAAGAGAATACTCTCTAACTATCATATTTCCCTGCCTGAGATTAGTGAACTTAAGAAATTTGGCCTCTATCAGCTCTTGGGGAAAGAATCTATCTAAGAAAGCTGTGACAAATTATTCCCACTCAACAGGACTTGCATTCTCTAACCTTTCTGCTAACCACTGCTTGTACCAAGTGTGAGTGACATCCTGCAATTAGTATGTGCCTAACTCAGCACTCTGAGAAGAAGTGACTCCCATGATATCAATGATCTTTTATACTTGGTCAACAAATTCCTTAGGATCTTCATCTGGCTTAGACCCAAAGAAGGACGGAGGGTTTATTCGGGTGAAGTCTCAAATCCTAGCTACTATTGAATTGGCCACTAGATTGGTCAGAACAACTGCTGGTCATTCATTCTGGGCAGATACAAATTAAGCAAGAGCGGTGAATGCAGTCCTGAACTCCGCATGAGAAACATGTTCACCCAAAGGATCTTTGGGCTGAGGAGCTGGCTAATTTCTTCTCTTTGGAGGCATGTTTCTAAAATAAGAGAAGAGTAGATTAGACTAAGAGATTGACTTGAAATTATGCTTACTAGCACGACATGAATACTAAAGAAAGGGAACTGTTCCAAAACCATCTCATAGCCTCCTATACATAAATGTGGTGAGTAACACACCCATGTACAAGACTCTACTAGATGCGGCTTTTAGACTTCCTAGGACTCTATTGAACCTTAGGCTCTGATAACAAGTTTGTAATGCCTCGATTTTCTGAATCGAAATACTACATGCTGCTTATGACCCCAAGGGACCACAAGCTAACCCATGACTGATATCTACACCTGTATACTGCAATTCATGACATAATAATGTAGAAAACATGCACAATAGGCCATAAGGTTCAACTAAAATAATATAACATCCATATGGGTAAAAATACCTAAAACAACTTAAAACTAAATCTGAAAGCTAAATCTGAGCGTAAATTTGAAAGCATCTAAGTACTGTCTAAAATAAGAAGCTGAAGGAACATGTCTCCAATTAACTCCATAAAACAAAACTGAAGGAATAAATGAATAAATCAAATAATGTCATCCTCGAATGAAGAGGACTAACTACAACTCTTTATGCTGAATGCGACTGCTACTATTGGTCTGGGAATCATGCCTTTGAACCTATGGTGTAATATTAAAAGAAAGCACCATAGCATAAATGTGTTAGTACAACTGTACTAGTGAGTATACCAGTGAGGTAGGCTACTGCAAAAGGTTTAAATGCATGAATAATACTACTGACTGACTGATATGAACGTAAGAGTGCAAACATACATACATAGTGACTAAGATCATGAGTACAAAATGGCTAAATCTATACGTTAATACATGGCTGGAACCATAGTTCTGATAACATGGATGACTGTATCTGACAGACCTGAATCTAGTTGTACTCTCTGAGTTTCGTGCTATAACTAAATTTGACTGTATCTAATAGTCCTGGTATACTAGTATCTGAAGAACTGTCTGATCTCTTTTACTAAGACTGAGACTAAAAATATGGGAGGTAGTTGTTTAACCGACATACCCCATGTATACCATTACAGCTAAGCTAGGGTCCAATCTCTACCTTGACTGGAGGGGTGTCAATACCGCGCCACTGGTAAGGACAGTTCTGAGTGACCCTTATCTAGCAGGTACTCAAAGTGAGAATGGTAGGACCCTAAACTGACAGGTTAAGCGACCTCATCAATCCTAATCTAATAGGGATGACTGCTAAGTATCACACCCTAAAACTGATAGGTGAGTCCCCATTCTTGAGTTTAATCGGTGCTAAATTCTACTCCCATCTGAAGAGACTAAACATGATTCAACTGAATATACATGGACAGATAAACTGACTTCGGTTGACTGACAGAGTAGTACTATTATTAGAGAGTTAACTGAGATCATAAGATTTCTGAGGTATCCTGCGTCACATGAAAGACTGAGTTCTATAGATTATAGCTTGACTGAGATTATCATGACAACATAACATGGCTCTAGGCATACAACTATGTTTTTCATGTATGAATACCTCCAGGACTCGATAAAAGGAAACTAACACACATAACATGACTTGATCACAAGATTTGAGTCCAAAATTCATAATATCATAAGTAGGGGGTATCATATTTCATATAGTTATTCAACATCTTAAACATTGTAGGGAATGCATGGATATATTTCGTGTACATATTATAATCTCCATTATCTTGCATGCTTCATACCACCACAATAGCAATACACGAAAAGCATATAATTCATATTAAAGTATATAGCTAACATGAACTTGTTATTTAGACATCATAGAACCATACAAACATGAATTTCTAGCATACTAAGCATTTTATCAAACACCTTGCATTCATTCTTTAAGGCATAGATGCGTTTCATACTTGCACCATATTAAACCATCTAAAGTTCATGGTTTTCAATTAACCAACATTTATATTCCATGAAAACACCTTTAGACATCATATTTAAACTTAAACAACAATTGTCAAAATGTACATACTCATATCACCACAAAAAGTTTACAAAATAATATTTAAAACATAGTTCTTGAGCTCTGTGAATGGATTGGATCCATAGATAAACACAATGCATACCTTAGTGATTGAATCTTGAAAGAGATCTAATATTTCTGAAGGTTCTTGAAGAATTTATTAGGCTTTCTCTTGAGGACATGATCTTGAGAGAAAACCCTAATCTTATGGTTGAGAGTGTATGAGAGGGTTTTTAAGATGCTTAACTGAAGAAAAAATGGGAAAAATTATGCCTCTTTAGAGTTATAAGTCGTGGATGGTGAAGGAAAAGATCAAAATACCCTTATGAAATAAATTCCCAGGTGCTGAAAATCATAGATGATGATATTTATGACAAGGCATCAAAAATGTGGTAAGACGTCAAAAATGTCATCACACAGGAGCTAGAATTGATGTTTTCTGCCTAAATATGATGACATTTTTTGCAAGGCATCACAAATGTGGTAGGCTACCAAGAATTTCATTACTTAAAAGCTGGTTTCTACATAAGGCTTATGACATTTGTGACAAGGCATCACAAATATGGTAAGCTACCACGAATGTTGTCACTTAGGAGCTAGTTTTTGCCTAAGGCTGATGACATTTGTGACAAGGCATCACAAATATGGTAATCTACCACGAATGTCATCACTTAGGAGCTGGTTTCTGCCTAAGGCTAACAACCTTTGTGATAGGGCGTCACAAATGTGGTAGGCTACCATGAAGGTCGTCACATTGTTTCCGGCCAAACATACTGGAGTAAAATAGGAAAAACTCTTTGCTTCGATATCAGATTTAGAAAAAATTGGTATCATTTGAAAACTAAGTCAATTATATATATGTTGATAGGTCATGAGATAAAAAATTCCATGTATAATGATAGATATTCTCATTTGAAGTTGACTATGGCAATATCTTTCTAAAGAATTTGATCGATGAGGAATGTTTTGATTCGTTTGATAGCTGGGAGTTATTTGAAACCTTAATATAAATCCAACCTACTCATAAAACTATAAAATAACCATGATGCACTATGAATTATCTTGGTACATGGCTCTAATATTGGTCTAGATTTTTTGGGGTATTACATGCTCGAACAAATCCCCTTTGTCAGAAATACAACAGAAACCATTAGGGTGTCTGCAGGGATGGCAGTGATACTTGTTTTGGGAGTGGAAAGCCAGGCCATACAATCAGAGATTATCCTCATTCAGGTTCTTAGGTTAAGTTTAGTCATCTTTTGCCTCAGTTTGGTCACTTGAAGTATCAGGGTGCCGCTTCCAGTGCCACCAATGGGCAATACCTAAATAGGCTCTATGCACTTCAGTCCCGACAAGATCAAGAAAATTTTCCATACATGTTCACTAGTACATTAAAGATCTTTCACTTATATGTTTATACCTTATTAGATTCAGAAGCTTCTCTGTCTTTTGTAACTCTTAACATAGCAGTCAATTTCAAAGTCAGACCAAAAATTTTAGCAAAATCTTTCTCAATCTCTACCTCAGTAGGCCAGTCTATCATAGCTTGGAGGGTATACAGGTTATGTCCTATTATGATATCTCAGAAAGTTACTTCAGCAGACTTAGTAGATTTGGAGATAATAAATTTTGACATCATTCTCGGCATGGATTGGTTCTATTCATGCTATGCCTTAGTTGATTGTAGAAACTAAATTATTCATTTCTAGTTTCCAAATGAACTATTCCTTGAATGGAGAGGTAGTACTACAGCTCTTAAGGGTCACTTGATTTCATACCTTAGAGCAAGAAATTAATATCCAAGGGATGTATCTATCATCTTGTGCGAGTCAAAGACTCTAGTTCAATGACTCCTAGTCTTGAGTCAGTTCCAGTAGTAAGTGAATTCTTAGATGTGTTTCCCAAATATCTTCCCAGAGTTCCTCCCAAGAGGGAAATTGAGTTCAGAATAGATCTTCTTCCAGATACTTAGCCTATATCCATTCCACCATACAGAATGGCTCCAGCTGAATATAGAGAATTAAGAGAGTAGTTAAAGGACCTTTTAGACAAGGGGTTCATCAGACCCAGTGTTTTCTCATAGGGTGTACCGGTATTATTCAAGCATAAGAAAAACGATTCTCTCACAATATGTATAGACTACCTTTAGTTGAACAAAGTCACAGTCACGAATAAATACCTACTTCCTAGAATTGATGACTTGTTTGACTAACTTCAGGGTTCCAGTTACTTTTCTAAGATAGACCTCAAATCAGGCTACCATCAGCTCAGAGTCAGAGAATGTGAAATTCCAAAAATAGCTTTTCAAACCTAGTATGGTCACTTCTAATTCCTAGTCATGTCCTTTGGGCTTACAAATGCCCTAGTAGCCTTCATGGACTTCATGAATCGAGTGTTCAAGAAGTACTTGGACATTTTAGTCATAGTCTTCATCGATTGCATTCTGGTTTATTCTCATAGCAAGAATGATCACCTCAGAATTACACTTCAGACTCTCAGAACTTATCAATTGTTCGCCAAATTCAGTAAGTGAAAATTTTGGATAAGATTTATACTGACCATTGTCATATTATTTATGGTGATGGCATTAGAGTTGATCCTCAAAAGATCGAGGTAGTGAGAAACTGGCCTAGACCTATTTCTTTGATAGATATTATGAATTTCTTTGGTTTAGTTGGTTATTACCATCGGTTTGTTAAAGGGTTTTCATCTATTGTATCCCTCATGTCCAGATTGACTCAGAAAGAAGTCAAGTTTCAGTGGTCAGATTCTTGAGAGAAGAATTTTCAAGAGTTGAAGACTCGACTTACCTCATCCCTAGCTTTAACCCTACCAGAGGTTCGAATGGGTTTGTTGTGTACTGTGATGCATCCAAAGTAGGTTTGGGTTGTGTCCTCATGCAGATAGGTAAGGTCATATCCTATGCCTCTAGACAGCTTAAGCCTCATGAGAATAATTACCCTACCAATGATCTTAAGTTAGTAGTGGTAGTTTTCACCTTAAAGATTAGGAGGCATTATCTGTATGGGTTGCATGTTGATATGTTCATGAATCATAAAAGCTTGTGGTATGTCTTTTCTCAAAAAGATTTGAATTTGCATCAGAGAAGGTGGCTAGAGTTATTGAAAGATTATGACTTGAGCGTTCTGTATCATCTAGGCAATGCTAATATAGTTGCAGATGCTCTCAGTAGGCTATCTATGCGTAGTGTTGCTCATGTTGAGAATGGTAAGAAGAAGTTAGTTCAGGAAGTTCATCAGCTTACCCAACTAGGTTTCCACTTTGTCAATTTAGTAGAGGGTAGTGTGTAGGTACAGAATAGCTTAAAATCAACTCTAGCTTCTGAAGTGAAGCAAAATTAGGATAGAGATCCCAGCCTAATTAAGCTAAAAGAATCAGTCAGTGATCAAAAAGTAGAGTTTTTCTCCCAAGGGGGAGATGGTGTGCTGTATTGTCAGGGTTGGCTATATGTTCCAGGTGTAGATGACATAAGCAAAAAAATTCTTGCAGAAACGCATGGTACGCGTTACTCAATCCATCCAGGGGCAATAAAATATACTGCAATTTGTGGGAGATCTATTGGTGGAGTGGGATGAAGAGAGATATTGCAGAGTTTATAGCCAAGTTCTTAATATGTCAGCAGGTTAAGATAGAGCACTTGAAACCTAGTGGGTCTATGAAAGAGTTTAGTATTCCCACATGGAAATAGGAAGAAGTAAACATGGACTTTGTGATGGGTTTGCCTCATACTCGTCGTCATCATGATATAATTTGGGTTATCATAGACAGGATAACCAAATCTGCTCATTTCTTGCCAATCCATACTTCCTATTCAGCCGAGGACTATGCCAAAATCTATATCAGGGAGTTGGTCAGGTTACATGGAGTTCCAGTAGCTATCATCTCAGATAGAGGTACTGCGTTTATCTCTTACTTCTGGAAAGCATTCAAAAAGGGTCTTGGTACCCAAGTGTACCTCAGTACAGCCTTCCACCCTTAGACAAATAGTCAAGTAGAGAGGACTGTTCAGACTCTAGAAGATATGCTAAGAGCCTGCCTTGTTAATTTTAAAGGTAGTTGGGATGACCGCTTGCTTTTGATCTAATTTGCATGTAAGAACAGCTATTATTCTAGTATTCAAATGGCTCCATTTGAGGCTATTTATGGTAGAAGATGTAGATCTCTAATTGCTTGGTTCGAGGTAGGTAAGGTCGCGATAGTAGGGTCTGATTTAGTATTGGATGCCTTAGAGATGGTTTAGTTGATCAGAGAAAGGCTTATGGAAGCCCAAAGCTGATAGAAATCATATGCAGATGTAAGGAGAAAAGATCTTGAGTTTGAGGTTGATGATTTTATGTACTTGCAAATCTCTCCCATGAAGGGGATGAAGAGGTTCAGCAAGAAGGGAAAGCTTAGTCCTTAATATGTCGGCCCTTACAAAATTTTCAGTCATTTTAAAAAGGTAGCTTACGAGCTTGAGTTTCCTTCAAATCTAGCTTTAGTGCACCCAGTATTCCACGTCTCCTTGCTAAAGAAATGCATTGGTAACCCAACAGTCATAGTTTCCTTAGAGGGCATAGATATTCAAAATGATCTCTTATTTAAAGAGGTTCCATGCTAAATCCTTGATCATCAGATTCACAGACTGAGGACCAAAGAAGTTCCCTTGGACAAAGTTCTTTAGTGGAATCAGTCCGTTGAGGGAGCTACTTGGGAAGAAGAAGAAGATATACAGACCAAGTACCCTCATATCTTCTCCGTAAACTCAGATTCAGCTTAAGGTAATAGTCTTCCTTAGATTTACCCAGTTCTATATTCATTTATAGATAAAAACTTGGTATTCATTACCATTTCATATCATCTTTATGACAGTCATTCATTCATTAATAAGTTCAGCCATATACTCATGCATTAGATATGCATGTTCAGTATGAAAACTAACCTTATCAATAGCTTCAGTCACATATTCCATGCATCAGACATGCATTTTCAGTGTGTAAACTCATTTTATTAGTGTTTCTTAGCTTAATAAATCTCATTCGAGGACGACTGTTCCCAAGGGGGAGATATTGTAATACCCCATATTTTCCTAGCTTAATTTGATTCTCACTGTACAATTATTCCCATATAAAATTTTTATAATACTCAAAATTTTTTATCTTATATTTTACCAATTCATAGGAAATTCAATCAGCTTTCCAATGATATAAAATTTGCCCAAATCCAATACCTGAGTGAAGAGTTATAGCATTTTTAGTAAAATAGTATACCACCTGGTACTTTACCGTATCACGGAGAGGGTGCAAATGTGTCACGACCCAAACTAAGGCCTGGCCATGACGGACATCCTGAACCATAAAGAGCCGAAACGCCCTTCTCTATCAGGTAATCATGCACAACATTCTATAATAAAAGAAGATGCAAAAACATAATCTTCTACGGAAATATGGTTAATTCTGAATTCATCATAAGTATGGAAACTGTAAATCAACTACATCGAAAAAATATTAGACTCAGTCTGCGAAATCTCTACTACATACAAATCTGACAACTATCTGAAACTGGGACAAGGCCCCCAGTAGACCGAAACTATATCTAATAATAATTGTCTGAAAGTAAACAGTCCTTTTGGAATAAAGAAGGCTCAACAACTGGGCACTGTAACTCTGTCTGATAAAAAATCTATTGCTTTTCTGGACCTCTAGACTAAGCCTCATAACCTAGAGGGAGGAGGGGGTTCAATAAAGCTGTACTGGTAGACAAATTAATCCAAAATAAAACTTTTATATAAGAGAAATAGTGGAGAGCAATTTATTAAAACATCATGCATAAACAGTTCTCAAAAACACATGGGCACTTTCTGAAAATCATAAGTCATTTTTGTCAATGCACTGTCTGTTCTTCATATTACTTTTGAGTTAAGTGGTACACCCCTACAATTATAAAATCCCATGGGCTATATGGAATCTTCCATTGACTCAGCCGGGAAGCCCCAACCCGAGTGGGCCACAAGGGTGGGATTTTCTATTTTTGATATGCCACATGGCACAAGGCCAGAATAATATAATATACCTGGATCGGCAAATCATGGTTTCGGGCAATGAGTTGTCTGAACTCATACCTCCTTTGGGGAACCACCTAACGTCTCTTTATGCCCAGTTTTAACCACTTCTAAAATATACATCATTATAAATCTTAAAATCTGGAAGTCTGATTTCAAGCATGCATTTTATTCTATTCTGAATTATCATGGCATAATCTGAATTGGTGTCGTCACACTAAGAGTTGAAAGTCCTATTTCTGATCCATATTATGATAAGCATGATCTTTCATTAAAACATATTTCAGACCACCCAAACATGAAAATAGTACAGGAGATTTCATGTTCTGAAGCATAAATCAAAACTATGCAAAAATCCTTTAAACATATGGTGGTCATGTGCTTTTGGCAAAATCATGCACTCTTTCCTTATATGTATTTTCAACATTTATCAACACAACTACCCTATCTTTTGGAATCAAAATCTTAATCCAATCGTTACATAATTCAAGGCATTTTAAACCATGCTTTTCAAGGATGCATTCAAAACATCTATAGCTTATGATAAGTAAAGGAAAATCAAAACAAGAGATGGATTTTACCTAAGTCATGATCTCAATTAAATCATCAACCTTAAAACACAAGCATAAATATATATACAATTTCGAATCAATACAAGGGAAGGCCAAAAGACCAAAACAATACCGTCAAGATTTCTTAAACATGAATGTATTAGTAAATCTAAAAACCTCTTTCTTAAAATCATGGTTTCTATGCCCATGAAATTTTAGGAAAACCCTGTGTACCTCTATTTCGAATATAATGAATGATTCTTGAAGCTTACGGATTAGGGATTCCAAAAATTATCTTCAAAAACTCATGATTGAATCTTGAGATACGAGGATTTTTAGTCTGAAACCCTAATAGAGTTTCTTGAGAGATTTTGATGAAAATAATCTTACTTTGGTGTTCTTGGGATTAAATCCCGTGTTAGAGATGATAAGGTGTTTGAGAAGTACCATTTTACCATTAATAAGATGGAGTAAAAATATAACTAGTGCCCGATTTTATAGGCCACCGCAACACGCCACTATCACGGTGGCTCACTAGAAATTGACGAATGCAAAATTGAAATCCTCCATGACATGCCACTATTGTGAGGTTCCACTGGAATTGGACAATTGCTAATTAACCTATCTCCATGATGCACTAAACACCAAAATGATTATGTTTTACGACTAGCACATAAAATAGCCATAACTTCTTCACCGAGTGTCCATTTTGGACAAATCTTATATCTATGGAATGATTATTCAGTCATTTATGTAATAAAAGTTGAAATCTACAAAATTCCATAGAGAAATAAGTGTAAATCATTCTAGAAGCCAAATCTTGACACTCTAGGGACAAAATTTAGCTAGGAAAAGTTTTAGAGGGTTACAATATCCCCCCCTAGGAACATTCACCCCCGAATGTTGACGCGGGAAACAGACAAGCCTAATTTCAAGCATATTAAGGCATAGAAAGAATAAGGCAAGGATTGTACCTTCCATTTCGTCATCCATTGGATCAAACAGGTTTGGGTATCTAGATCTCATGTCAACTTTTTATTCCCAAGTTGCTTCTTCAATTTTTTGGTTTCTCCATAACACTTTAACTAAGGTTTTCTCTTCGTTTCTGAATCTTCTAACTTGGCAATCCAAAATTTCTACAGGCTTTTCTTCATAGGACAAGGAGTCTGTCACTTTGATTTCTTTGGTAGGCAATACTGAAGAATGGTCTCCAATAGACTTCTTCAACATAGATATATAAAATACCGGATGAACAGCACCCAAACTAGCTGGTAATTCTATCTTATACGCAACCCCACCTATCCTTCTAACAATATGATATGGTCCTATATAGTGAGGACTCAACTTATCTTTCTTCTCAAATTGCATGACTCCCTTCATGAGAGAAACCTTGAGAAACACCCAATCTCCTACCTCAAACTCTAGATCTCTTCTCTTGACATCGGCATAGGATTTCTGATGACTCTGAGCTATCTTAAGTCATTCTCTAATGACTTTTACGTCCTCCATTTCCTGATGAGCAAGATCAGGCCCAAATATCTGCATCTCACTTACTTCATACTATCCTATTGGAGACCTACATCTTCTCCCATACAATGCCTCAAAAGGTACAATCTTAATACTGGAATGGAAACTGTTTTTATATGCGAAATCTATCAATGGAAACTTCTCTACCCAACTACCTTTAAAATCAATCATGAAGGCCTTAAACATATCCTCAAGGGTCTAGATGGTCCGCTCATCTTGCCCATCTATTTGAGGGTGGAAATTCATGCTCAAATTCACTTGAGTACCTAAACCCTTATGAAATAATCTCCAAAACTGTGAAGAAAACAATGTACCTCAGTTAGATATGATAGACACAGGTTCCTCATGGAAATGAACTATTTCTGCAATGAAAAGCTTGGTATAATCCTCTCCCGAATAATTAGTCCTAACAGGTAGAAAATGAGCTGACTTGATCAGCCTATCTACAATCACCCAAATAGAATTATATTGGTTTTGGAACATCGAAAGTCCTATAATGAATTCAATATTAATCATCTCCCACTTCCACAACGGCAAGTCTATCTCTTAGGAAGAACCACCTGGACTCATATGTTCTACTTTAACTTGCTGACAATTCAAACACTTGTCAACATAGTTAGTCACATCATACTTCATATTATTCCACCAATACATAGATTTTAGATCATGGTACATCTTAGTAGAGCCTTGATGAACAAAATACCTCAAAGTGTGAGCTTCGTCAAGGATTCTCTTCCACAAACCATAAATATCTAGCACACACAACCTACCCTGGTATCTCAAAATACCATCACCAACAATTTAAAAGGACATTAACTTCTGTTGACCCACATCTTTCTTGATCTGCATCAAGATGGGATCTTCAACCTGCTTCTCCTTAACTTCTGTACAAAAGAAAGATTTAGCTATCTCATGAACAACCATTTACCCATCTTTGGAATACAAAATTCGCACTCCTAGATTTGGAAGTCGGTGAATACCCTTCACCATCTCCCTCTTTTCTTTCCCTACATGAGAAAGGCTACCTATTGACAACCTGCTAAGGGAGCCGGCTACCATATTTGCCTTGCTCGAATGTTAGTACAAGCCCATGTCATAGTCTTTTTGCAATTCCATTCAGCGCCTCTGCCTAAGATTCAATTCTTTCTGTGACAAAACATACTATAAACTCTTGAGGTCGGTGAAATATCAATGTGTACCCCATACAAATAGTGCCGCCAGATCTTAAGTGCAAAAACCATAGCTGCTAACTCTAAGTCATGAGTAGGGTAGTTCCGCTCATGCACCTATAACTTCCTAGATGCATAAGCCACTAACTTACTGTGCTGCATAAGAACACACCCAAGTCCTACTCGGGATGCATCACAGTATATAACAAAACCTTCTGTACCCTCCAGAAGAGTCAAAATAGAAGCAGTAGTCAACTTTTCTTTTAACTTCTCAAAACTATTCTCGAAAGAGTCAAACCACAAAAACTTCACCTTTTTATGAGTCAACTTAGTAAGTGGTGTCGCTATGGAAGAAAACCTCTCTATGAACCTTTTGTAATAACCCGCCAAACCCAAGAAGCTCCGAATGTCACTTGGAGTCGTGGGTTTGGGACATTTCCTCGCTGCCTTAACCTTTTGGGGATCAACTTTTTCCCCTCACTAGACACAATATGCCCCAAGAAATCAATAGCATTTAACCAAAATTCATACTTGGAGAACATTGCTACAACCTATGATTTTTGAGAGTCTGGAGGATAATTTGGAGGTGATTGTTAGGGTCCTCCTCACTTTTGGAATAAATCAAGATATCATTAATGAACACTATGACAAATAAGTCTAGAAACTGACAAAAAACCCCATTCATTAGGTCCATGAAAGATGCAGGAGCATTAGTCAACCTAAAGGACATGACTAAGAATTCATAATGACCATATCTAGTTCGAAAAGCTATTTTAAGAAGGTCTGACTTCCTAACTTTTAACTGATGATATCCTAAATTAAGGTATATTTTACAAAAACACTTAGCACCCTGAAGTTGATCAAAGATGTCATCAATCCTAGGAATAGGATATTTATTCTTAACAGTGACCTTATTTAGCTAACGGTAATCTATGCACATACGCAGGGAACTATCTTTCTTTCGCACGAAGAGTACAGGTGCACCCCAGGACGAAACACTAGGTCTGATAAAACCTTTATCTAGGATATCTGCTAGCTGTTCTTTCAACTCTTTTAGCTTTGTAGAATCCATTCTATATAGGAACACATCAATGCCAAAATCTATCTCCATATCAGGAGGTATTCCTGGGAGATTATCTGGAAAGACTTCTGAGATTTTATTTACGACAGGGACAGACTGAAGAGGAAGACTTTTGGCATTAGAATCTTTAACCTGAATAAGATGATACAAGAAACCCTTGAAAATAAGTTTATAGGCTCTGAGGTAAGATATGAAGTGCCCTCTAGGTGCTACAGAGTGCCCTTCTCACTCTATTGCTGGATCATTTAGAAAAGAAAAGGTAACCTTTTGGGTTCTACAATCTCGTGTGTCATAACACCGATGGAGCCAGTCCATCCTTAGGATAGAAACAAAAGCAACCATATCAAGTTCTATAAGGTCTGCCATAGTATCTCTACTAAGAATAGACACAACATATTTTTTATACACCCTTCTAGCCACAATCGAATCACCGACCAGAGTGGAAATAGAGAAAGGTTTAGAAATCACATAGGGCTCAAACCCAAAAATAATAGCCATATACGGGGTCACATAAGATAAGATAGACCCAGGATCAAGCAACACATATACAACACAGAAAAAATTTATAATGTACCAGTTGCGACCGCTCCCGGCAGCTGATGTGGCACCCTTACAAGGTGGTGGTGGTGCGGAGTAATTTGCCTGAGATTTTGTCCCACCAACATTATTCCTAGCATATGGAGAATCCCTCTGAAAGTGACCCGTCTGACACAAGAATAACACATATATGCGCCTAGCTGACACCTTCTCGGATAATACCTACCATAAGTCTTGCACCATGGATAAGAATGGTACTACAGAGCCATACTGCGCTGTGACTGGGTATCTTGAGTCCTGGGTCTGCGACTAGCCTAAAAACTCTGTGATCCTCTATCAACAGGGGGTCTGGGCGGTAGGGCGCTGGATGCAGACTGTGTGTTACTCCAAAACTTTTTCTTTTGCCATTTACTACCCCAGTTACCGCTCTGTGGATGACTGTAGATATGATCCGCTATTCTGGATCTCTTTGTTTGCCTGTCCTTCTCTCTGGATTCAGCAATTTTCTTTTTCTTCTCTTCTACATGCTGCATGTGGACTGACAGCCTAGCAAAGTCCATATCCCTATTTAGTATCGCCCCTTGGAATTCAAGAGATAGATCATTAGAAAGGTCGGATGCAAACATTCTCATTCGGTCTATCATATTACTTGTCATTTCTAGTGCATAATGATCCAGTTAGTTAAACTTTAGAGTGTACTCCTGGACAGTTGTTTTCCCCTATTTAAGATTCATAAATTCCTCTACCTTGGCTTTCCTAAACTCTAGAGGAAAGAACTAGTCAAGAAAAGCTTCCACAAATTCTCCCCAAATTGTGCGCTCAACACTCATACCCTTTGCCTCATCCCACTCATTATACCATTGGTTTGCTACATCTTTACATTGGTACGCTGATAACTCAACCCCTTCCACCTGATCCACATTCATTACTCTAAAAATCTTCTCCATTTCTTCAACAAACTCCTGTAGGTCCTCTTCTGCCTTAGTTCCAAAAAATTTGGGTAGGTTTATCTTCATAAAGTCGCCTACCCTAGTAGCCTCCGATGTAACAGATCCATACCCAGTATCCTCCGACCTCTGAGTCTGTACGGCTACCAGTTGTGAAAATATTTGAATGGATTGCCTGAATTTTATATTCGATATGTCCATCTGAGAAGACTGAGGATGGTTAACATTTGTCCTTGGAGCTCAAGGAGGAATGGTCGGGACTAGAGGACTCCTGGAGTAGAAATAGGTTCTGGGGTGTGCGCTCTATTTTGGGTCCGCATCCCATGGGTGGGGCGGACTTCATCATACTGAGTATCCTAGTTGTTGGAACAATGAGGACGCAAGACTATTTTCTAAAATATGATAGATCACTGATTAGGGGACTATTCTATCTCATCCTCTAAAGCACGAACTAAATCACAAAGAGAGGAAACATTCCTAAACACCCAGTAGCCTCTTGCTTACAAGTGTGGAGCACTACATACCCATAAACAAGACTCTACCCAACGCGATTTTACAAATACCCTGGGACCATGACTCGTGCTCTGATACATATTTTGTAATGACCCAAACTAGGGTCTGGCCATAAAAGACATCCCGAACCATGAAGGCCGGAATGCCCTTCTCTATCTAGTAATCATGCACAACATTTATATTATAAAATAAGATGTGCAAATATAATCTTCTACAGAAACATAGTCAATTCTGAATTCATCATAAGTATGAAAACTATAAATCAACTACATCTAAATAACATCTGACTCAATCTTGCCAAATCTCTACTACATAAAAATTTGACAACTATCTGAAATTGGGACAAGGCCCCAGTAAACAAAAACCATATCTAATAATAGTTTTCTAAAAGTAAACAGGCCTTTTGGAATAAAGAAGGCTCACCAACTGGGCACTGCAACTCTGTCTGATGAAATCTATTGCTTTTCTGGACCCCTAGACTGAGCCTCAGAACTTGGAGGGAGGAGGGAGGTCAATATAGATGTACTGGTATGCAAAGTAATCCAAAATAAAACTTTTAGATAAGTGAAATAGTGGAGAGTAATTTGTTAAAACATCATGCATAAACAGTTCTCAAAAACACATGGGCAATTTCTGAAAATCATAAGTCATTCTTGTCAATACACTTTCTGCTCTTTGTATTACTTCTGAGTTAGGTGGTACGCCCCTACAATTCGAAAATACCATAGTATGTATCGAATCCGCCATTGACTCAACGGTGAAGCCCCCAATCCGAGTGTGCCTCAAGGGTTGGAGTTTCTATTTTTGATACGCCACACGACACTAGCGTAATATAATATACCCGGATCAACAAAACATGGTTTCAGGTAATGAGTTGTCTGAACTTATGCCTCCTTCGGGGAACCTCCTAATATCTATTTATTCCTATCTTTAACCACTTCTAAAACATATATCATTCTAAATCTTAAAATCTGAGAGTCTGATTTCAAGCATGCATTCTATTCTGTTCTGAATTATCATGGCATAATCTGAATTGGTGTCGTCACACCAAGACTTGTAAGTCCTATTTCTGAGCCATATTATAATAAGAATGATCTTTCATTAAAACATAGTTCAGACCACTCAAACATACAAATAGTACAAGAGATTTCATGTTCTGAAGAATAAATCAAAACTTTGCAAATATCTTTTAAACATTTGGTGGTCATGTGATTTGGGCAAAATCATGCACTCTTTCCTTATATGAATATTTTCAACATTTATCAACAAAACTACCCTCTCTTTTGAAATCTAAATCTTAATCCAATCATAACACAATTCAAGAAATTTTAAACCATGCTTTTAAAGAATGCATTCAAAACATCCATAACATATGATAAGTAAAGGAAAATCAAAATAAGAGAGGGATTTTACATAAGTCATGCTCTCAATTAAATCATCAACCTTAAAACACAAGCATACATATATATACAATTTCGAATCAATGTGGGGGAAGGTCAAAAGACCAAAACAATACCGTCAAGATTTCTTAAACATGAATGTATTCATAAATCTGAAAATCCCTTTCTTAAAATCATGACTTCTATGCCCATGAGATTTTAGAAAAACCCTGCGTACCTCTATTTTGAAGAATAATGAATGATTCTTGAATCTTACATATTGGGGATTCTAAATCTCTAATTATCTTCAAAAACTCATGGTTGAATCTTGAGTTATGCGGATTTTTAGTTTGAAACCCTAATGGAGTTTCTTGAGATATTTTGATGAAAATAATCTTACTTGGGTGTTTTTGGGATTAAATCCCGTGTTAGAGAGGATGAGGGGTTGGAGAAGTACCATTTTACCCTTAATGTGATAGAGTGAAAATATAACTGGTGCCCAATTTTATGGGCCACCGCGATGCGCCACTATCGCGGTGGCTCACTGGAAATTGACAAATACGAAATTGGAATCCTCCGCAATGTGCCACTATCGTGAGGTTCCACTGGAATTTGACAATTTCTAATTAAACCATATCCACGATGTGTTAAACAGCAAAATGATGATGTTTTACGACTATAGCATAAAATAGCCATAACTTCTTCACCGAGTGCCCATTTTGGACGAATCTTATATCGATGGAAAGCCTACTCAGTCATCTACATAATAAAAAGTTGAAATCTATGGAATTGAATAGGGAAATAAGTGTAAATCATTCTATAATACAAAGCTTGATGCTTTAAGGAAAAAATTTGGCTAGGAAAAGTTTGGTGGCATTACAAAATGGAAATTGTAAAAATTCAGTGAGCCATCGTGATCCCACCGCATCGCGCCAATAGCCAATTTCCCAAGTTTCACTTTCCAATGTGACTCCATAATCATGACACATCATGCCAAGCTTCCAATTCCCAGTTGTCCAGTTTCCAGTAGGCTAGCGAGATTCGACCGCGTCGCGCCAACATGCAAAATTTGGATTTTTAGTTTCCGTGATTTTATTTCAGGGGTTGTTTGGCCAATTCTCAAAACCCCTAATTATCCTAAACAAAAAATTAGGCCCCTAAATAACCTATTGTATCATTATTTCCACACTTCTTTCAATATTAAGAACAATCTCGCTCAATTAGCATACTTAGTTTTCAAGAAAACAAGATCAAAGCTCAAGAATTCCTCCAAGAACCTTCAAGAAAATTTTTTCTCAGGTATGTTAGCTGTTTATTTATGGGTTTCTTTCACCCATAGAGTCCAAGAATCCATTTTTCAAAAAACTACAAACTTATTGATTCACGATTTACATGCTTAAAATTGGATTGTATTCATGTTCATGACATTATTTGAGTTTCAATCCATGATTAATCGTAGGTTCCATGAAATTAAAATAGCATGTGTATTGAATTATGTAATTACCTTGTTATAATCCTTAAATTAGAAAGTTTGGGTGTTGTAGTTCTAATGTTTGTAAGTTACCCATGATTATATGGATTAAATTGTGTTCCCCAAGTGTTTGATAGAATGCCCATGTAAATTAAATGGTGAAATCATGGCATGCTAGCATATGTCCATGCTTATATGCTACAAGTGTTTGATAAAATGTCTCTTTGAATGAACTATGAACAAGTGTACATTTTTATGCTTTTCAAGATCATGTTATGCTTTACTTTCAATGCTATCGAATCCGGGGGGATTTTAATACCCAGATAATCTAGCTAATCACCTAAAGCTACAGTAGTTATAGAATAGTCTCAGTAAGGTCACGATCAATAGTATCACTTAGTTATAGAACTCAATGAAACTCAGTATCAGTCCAGTTTAGTTTAGTATAATAACCAGTGTCATTCAAATGGGAGTAGGATTCAGCACCAAGTGAATCCAAGGATAGGGGCCCACCTGCCAGTAGAGGGTGTCATCTTTAGAAGCAGTCCTTGCTTTCCAAAACTACATAGCCAGCATAGGTTGATACATCAACCTACCAGTTGAGGGTTGATGAGGCGTTTTAACCTACCAATTAGAGGTACCACCATTTTTATTCAGGGCACCTGCCAGATGAGGGTCAATCTTCAGTTGTCTTTACCTGTGGCATGGTACTGACACTCTTCCAACTAGGTTTATGGGTTGTTGGTCCCTAGTTACCTTATTTAGGGCATGTCGGTTAGATGACTACCACCCACAGTTTAAGTTTCAGACTCAGTTTAGAACTCAGTTCAGTTATACAGAATCAAGACTGTTAGACATAGTCAATCAGTATTAGTAGCTCAGTATCAGTAATTCAGTTACACAATTCAAAAATTAGTACTTAGCTTCATTAATAGCTCAAATACAATATTTACTTATTTATGCACATACACGGTATTGTATACTCAGTATTTACAGCAATTTCAATTATCCATGTACTCTCATATTCAGTTACTCTATATTATTTAGTCAATTATTGTTCATGCATATGCACCTTTTCATTCATCCTTACCTTATCTAGCATACCAGTACATTCCACGTACTGACGTATACTTTCTCTTTGTACTTTAATGTCTCCTATCATAGGTTCTAACGCTCAGGTTCATGACCGCGCTTAGACAGATTCAGTTGGCAATATTACATTCAGTAGTGAGTCCTCATTTATTGAGGATATTCTTTTATTTCATTATCGCAGTAGATTTTGTATCTTAGTAGTCAGAGTTAGTTGGGGGCTTATCCCATAAACTCCACATTCAGACAGTTCAGATAGAGGCTTTTCAGACTAGACTAGTTCAGACAGTATTTCAGATTTCAAATGTTTTATCAGATATTATTACAGTTGTTATTCTTTAATTAATATTGTGAACCTTATGGAATTTCAGCCTATTTTTTGCATTATTATAGTATTATTATTTAGTGCTAACTGCAGATATCAGTCATGGGTTAGCTTGTGGTCCCTTGGAATCGTAAGTACCATGTAGCATCGGGGGTACAGACTCAGGGTGTTACATAATATCTGCCTTTAAGAAAACTTGATTTGCTGGAGTTCGAACATATTATTTTTTGAGTTCCTTTTAAAGTAAGGTCTCATGGTGTAACACTTTACTTTGTTACTTTTATTGATGATCAATCTCACAAACTCTAGATAGTTTCTTTTATGTCCAAAAATCAAGTACTTGATATGTTCAAGGGTTTTTTGGCCTTCTTTGAGATACAGACGGGGAAGAATTTAAAATGCATCTACTCAGATAATGGTGGTGAGTACATTGGTTCTTTTGATAAATATTACAAATAACAGGTGTTTAGCATTCAAAAACTTCTCCAAAGACTCCTCAGTTAAATAGTTTATCATAGAGGCTAATAGAACTCTAGTTGAGAGGGTTAGATTTATTCTTTCTAATAATAAGATGGCATATATATTCTCTCAAACAATATACTATAGAGAAAGTACCTTCATCTTGTTATTCTCCCAATGAGTATGTACTCTTAATTGATGGAAAAGAATTTGAGAGTCTTGATGAGGCCATAAAATGTAAAGAAAAAATGATTTGATGCTATGGAAGATGAGATTAAATATTTGCATGATAATCATACCTTTGATTTAGTTAAGCTACCTAAAGATAGAAAATCATTGAAAAATAGGTCGGTTTTTTGGGTGAAACATAAAAATGGTAATCTTGTTTCACGGTGCAAGGCTAGACTGGTTGTGATGGGATTTAGCCAAAAAAAAAGGGAGTTGATTTTTATGAGATATTGTCTCTAGGTATGAAGATGCCATCCATTCATGTGGTTTTAGGTTTATCTGCAAGTCAAGATTTAGTGGTTAAGAAAATGCATATTAAAACTACTTTTCTCTATGGTTACTTAGATGAAAAAAATTATATGGAGCGGGTAAAAGGTTTTGAAGTCAGGCCAAAAGAGAATTATATTTGAAAACTAAAGAAGAGCTTGTATGGTTTGAAACAAGCTCCTAGGTAGTGGTACAGAAAGTTTGATTCCTTTATGAGTAATTTGGGCTTCAAGAATACTACTTAAGACCATTGTGTTTTTGTACCAAAATTCTCTAATGGTGAATTTGTTATTATGTTGATTTATGTTGATTACATAGTTGTTCATAATACTTTCATGATTCAAAAGTTGAAGTAAGAGTTGAGTTATTCTTTTTCTATAAAAGAGTTAGGACCAGCATTCTTGGCATACAGATTATCTGTGATAGAAAGGACAAAAAGTTATGGTTATCATAAGAGAATTAAATTCAGAAAGTACTTTGATGGTTCAATATGAATAAGGATAAGGTTGTCATTACACCTTTAGTTATACACTTCAAATTGAGGATAAAGCAGTGTCCTTCCAGTGATAATGAGAAGTAAGATATGAAGAAAGTTTCTTATGCTTCAACCTAGTTTGATGTATGAAATGGTTTGTACAAGACCGGATATTTCTCATATTGTTTGTATTATTAGTTATTTTATTTTTAATCCAGGAAGACAATAGTAAAATACCATGAAGTGTAATGAGATACCTTTGTGGAACTTCTAGTCCGAGTTTGTGCTTTGGTACATGAAATCCTTTTCTTTGTGGTTATACAGATTTAGACATGTATGGTGATGTTTATAGTCGTAAGTCTACTTCAGGGCATTTGGTTACTTTTGCAGGAGGAGCTATGTCTTGGCAATATAAGTTGTAAAAATGTGTTACTCTATCTACTACAGAAGTTGATCTTATTGTTTCTATTGAAGCTTGTAAAGAATTTCTTAGGATAAAGAGATTCTTGGGGGAACTTGACTGTTCTCAGGAGAGTTATGTGCTTTATTGTGATAGTCAAAGTGTTAGCCATCTTTTCAAGAATTCTACATTTCAGGGTCGGTCTAAATATATTAATGTGTAATACCATTGAATTCGAGATGTGTTGGATTCTAAGATGCTTGAATTTGAGAAGATTCATATAAATTATAATAGTTCTGATATGATGACCAAATCATTTCCAAGAGGAGAGTTCGAAGATTGTTGCATCATTACCAGGATGGCGATCTCCTTCACATAGTCGTGAGGGGGA
The DNA here is from genome assembly GCA_026120095.1 of Capsicum chinense. NCBI lineage: Eukaryota > Viridiplantae > Streptophyta > Magnoliopsida > Solanales > Solanaceae > Capsicum > Capsicum chinense. The sequence continues at coordinate 239,163,985 of JAPEIP010000010.1, read as the reverse complement.
GCATTGTTGGGTTATAGGTATTTTCCCTACTTATGTCGATAAATAAAGCCTAATTTTGACCAACTCACTTTTGCCCATAGGCCCATTACTATGGAGCATATATATAGATCTTTTCATGTCTTATTTCACCATCCATAGAAGAGCTTTTAGCAGTCACAAAGTGAGGAAGAGGGCAGATTTTTGAGCCCCAATTTCAGCCATAACAATCAACTTGAAATTGTGATTTCCTCTTCGTTTCTTATCCGATCGAGTTGCTTTTTGGAAAGACAGTTCATATCATCTCAATGTTTGATTAGAAGATGATGGAGATGGATTTGGTGGCCTGTAGCTTCTATTTTTCATCCATCAATAGTAGCTATATTTTTGTGTTTTTACCCTTTTTTTAGCTCTAATATTGGTGCACTATTGTTGTGTTGTTTCTCATTGTTTGGCGGTTGTTTTGTGGGAAATTTTGAAGAAAAATATTATAACTATTGGTTATTATAGTGGATTTTTTGTTCTCATGGGTTTTTACTCTTCACATCGAAGGGGTATCCACGTAAATTTGGTGTTCCATGTGATTGATTTTATTCTTATCTTAATGTATTTTATTTGGTCGATTTATTTACAGCACTATTACCATTGTGCTTGATATTTTTTGTTTTTATCATGGTTCAAATTGGAAGGAAAAGTTTAGACCTGGGTATTCTTTCATTGCTATCTTGTTGTGCACTTTAATAGTGCTCTTTCTTTCCCAACATTACTCACTATAAGAATCCATATCCCCATGCTCAATTTGGTCCTTAATCTCAGTGGATAGACCTTGATTATTTACATTGAGGTAATTCTCAAGTTTGAGAAATAGAACCTCACTTTCCTATTTGATATGCTCAAAGCACAAATTTGCACACTTTAAATTTTTCATCCTTTCACATTGTTCCTCATGCAATCAACTTGATCAGTCACTCTTTCAGCTCCAAAGTCTATGTTTTATTCCCTGAATTCAGTAAGGAGCCAGTCTTTTGAAAGAGTATTGTAGGGGTGTTATTGTAGTTCTAGCACCATTATGACAATAAACTTAACAATATATATAAAAAAAATAAAACACAAATTTCCTGAAGAAGAACAGAAGTGTCGGTTGCATACCATCCAATCTAGAATTTATTATTATGGGAAGGAGATGACACGTGCTCTGTAAAATTATTTGTCTTACCCAAAAGTTGGTCGAGACAACATAATTATCTATAGAAGATATCTCACAACTGACAAACGTTTAGAAAACTGACTAGTTCTAAGAGGCACGTGGTATCTCACTTCTCACAATATCCAAATTAATTTCAATACAAATTATTGTATATCATTTTATGTTTATTTCTTACCTAGTTCGAGTAAGATATGTGATGAATCGAAGATGTTCACCATTTATCAATTTGAATTTACACTTTTCTATTTCAAATCTCATGCAATTCATCGAACATAAAAATATTACAATTTATAACAACTTAGAAAGTTTATATGATCAGTATGGAATAAAGGTGCAATGCACGTGTTCAAGAACTACTAGAGAATTAAATTGACAAGATGGAAAATAATTTTGAATAAAGATGAGGATAAAATTATTAATATCGTACATTTAATTTCAACACTTTTAGAAGAAATATAATATCATCCGTGATATTCAGACATTTGTTCAAACCTTATTTAATATTTGTAGAGGGCAAAAAGGTGGAGGAGATCCTTCTGCACATCCTTCCATGATATCTATGGCCCACCCTCAAAGTTTTATCTAAACCCATTAAATTATACAAAACTAATATTTGGAACTACTTTAATTAATGGAAAATCCTATGTTGCATTTATTTTTGCAAAGTTAGATAATGTGTATGATTACACACCACTAAAAATGAGTAACACAAGCATCTATAGGTTTAAAATACTTATTTTTGTCGAATTCCGTTGTTTAGATGAAATTTCAAGGTACAGTCATCGCATATATATGTGTCTCAAAATACCTTTTTTTCTTAATTTTTATTTGAAACAGAGACAATTCAAAACACTTGCATTAAGTAACAATACAAAAATATATTACAACATCACATGACCAAATTGAGAACTCAAAAATTAGAAACTCCTTTTTTTCAACACTATAAATAGGTATTAAAAAAAAGATTTTCTTCTTTTTCTGCTTCCAAGTTTTTTTCAAAATTATTTAATCTGGTAATTCCAATTCCTTCACTAACTAACTTCACCAAGAATTGTTTAGTCAAGCCACTATTTCTACTAAATGTAAGAATCCATATCCTCATGCTTAGGTTGGTCCTCAACTAAGAAGGCGGACCTTGATTCTTTACCTTGTGGTAATTCGCTAGATTGAGTTGTAGAACCTCACTTTCCTATTTGATATGCTCAAGAACAAATTTTTATGGTTCAAAATTTCCATCCTTCACATTGTTCCTTATGCAACCGACTTCATCAGTCACTCTTGTAGATCCAAAGTCTATGTTTTACTCCCAGAATGAAGTACGGAGCCAGTCCATTAAAAGAGAATTGTATGGGAGTTCTTGTAGTTCTAGTACCATTAAGACAACAAACTTAATGATTTGTCCAAATAACACAACGCAAAGAGTGCCGGCTACATACCTTTCACTTTTTGAAATTGCCAATCAAAAATTTATTATTGTAGGTGGGAGATGACACATGATCTATAAAATGAGTTATCTTGCCCGAGCTGGTCTAGAATAATAATTTTCTACAGCAGGTATCTCATAACAAACTAACTTGTAGACAACTAACTACTTCTATGTGGGGCGTGTCATCTCCCTCCTCACAATGTCCAAATTAATTTCAATATAAATTATTGTATAAAATTCATCTTTATTTCTACCTATTTATAGTATGATATAGTGATGAATCAAACCTGTTCACCATTTATCATTATGAACTTACACTTTTCCAATTCAAATCTCGTGCATTTCATCGAAGATTAAAATATAACAATTTAGAAAGTTTGTATGATTAATATAAAATACACATTTAACACATGGGATCAACAACTATAAGAAAATTAAATTTACAAGATGAAAAGTAATTTTTAGTATAGATGAGGATGAAATTAATAATATCAAACATTCAAGTTTAACACTTTTAGTAGAAATATTATGTCATGTGAAATATCCAGACATTTGGTCAAATTTTATTAAATATTTGTAGAGGGAAAAATGGCAAAGGAGATCCTTCTACATGTCCCGGTTTGACATCTCTAGCCCTATACTCCTCGAAGTTTTATCTAAACCCATCAAAATGTTTGAAACTAAAATTTGGAACAATTTTAATTATAGGTAAAGCCTATGTTGCATTTCTTATTGCAAATTTAGATAATGTGTGTGGTTACACGGCCCTAAAAATGTAACACCCCGCCAAATTGTCCATGCGTTATTCTACTTTATTTTGACTTCCTAAGTAAGGCTTAAACCATATAGAATTTCCTTAATTTTGACTCTCTATCAAGTGGAAAAATAAATGAGTTTTCCATTGATATAAGATTTATCCAAATTCAATATCCAGGCAAGAAGTAATGGTAAATTTAAGTCCTAGTCATAAAACACCATCATTTTGGTGTTTGGCGCATCATGGATGGGGTCTATTTAACAATTGTCAAACTCCAATAGCCTAGCACGATTGTGGCACATTGCGCTGAAGTTCCAGTTCACAACCAGTGGGACAACTCGATGGCCTCGTGTTGTGGTGATCCAAAGAATTTCATTCGTCAATTTCCAGTAAGCCACGTGATAGTGGCGCATCTCGGTAGCCCATAAAATTGGGCTTCCAATTATTTTATTTTGTCTCATTAAGGGTATATTAGGTATTTTTCACCCCCTTATCAGCTTAAACATGGGATTATACTCCCAAGTGACAACATTATTCATATTTTCTTCAAAAATTTACAAGAACACTCTCAAGGATTTTAAACTAAAAACTCACTTAACTCAAGATTTAACCGTAGGTTTTCAAAATTGTGGTATGTGGGATTTATCTTAAAACTACATGGGCTTGTTGAAAACACCCAATTATGATTTTAAAAATCATCAAGAATGAATTTGTTAAAGGGGTTTTGAGATCCATGATTTTATTATGCTTTATACATGTTTAATGATATTGTTATTTTGGCCTTTTGGCCTTATCGCCTTAAATTGATTTACACATATAAGTATATGTATGACACTTAAAATTGAAGATTTGTTTGAGAGCACAAATAATGAAAACCCTTCTCTTGAGATAACCTTATGTTTATGATCTTATGGTCATTGATTGAATTGCATGATTCACTGCTTGAAAATAGTTTACTCAAATACCATAGTATTTTGAGCATGATTTAGAGATTTATGAG
>JAPEIP010000010.1:239124205-239156803 GCA_026120095.1 Capsicum chinense | reverse complement strand
TAGGGATACACTTGATGGGAGCCCATCACTTAAAGGTCTTTTGGTCTTTTTAGCTTTCATTTTGAAATAACTATATAAGTAACATGCTAGGGCTTCCATTAGGGGTTTTTTGGATATTATTGTAAGTCTTGTAAGACTTGTAACTCCATAGTTAGGGCTTGGAAAATCCACCAACCAAAACTAGGTCAAGATCAAGTGTGGAATCACTAGTGATTGTGTTTGCTTGGAAACATTGATGCTTGGGAGGCGGAACCAAACTTTTATCTTTGTAAGAGATAGTTTTATTGTTGTGTGTAGTGTTAAGAGTCCAAGATTGTTCATTCTTGGTTTCTTAAGATTATACCTTCATGTGGTCTATCTATCTATCCTTTTACCTTCATGTAATCTTGTATATTATTGTGTTGTAATCTTGTGTTCTTGTTGTTATTGTTAAATTCGAATCTTGTGTCTTCTTGTTCATCATATTTGTTGTTAATATTTGTTTGGACTGCTGATTTGGTGTCAAATACACCACTATATCTTGTAATCTTATTGTTGGTAGTGAATCCGAGAGTGGTCTCCATCTTGGTCCTCGAATCCTTAAAATTTGTGGACTGATTTGGAGTGTTTTTCGTGCCTTTCTTGTTAGTCTTGTATCATTTGGTATCAAATCTATCTTTGGTTTTTTCCTTACAATACCAATCTTTGGCTTTCTTTCTAAGAAAATAAAAAAAATGGAAAGAAAGACGTGTTCTTGAGCTTGAGATCTTGGCCGAGAAGTTGAACTTGTTGTTGTATCTTGGCCGAATATTGTGTTTCTAGGTCTAGGATTTATTTTTCTTGTGTTTTTGTTTCAATTGTTAGTATTCTTTCCCATTAACACTTTGAGTCAATCTTGATGTGAGCTTTAAAAAAATTGATGTTGTTGTTGTGAACAAGACCATGGCCTGTGTTGAAGTTGTTGTTCTTGGCCATGTGAACTTGTTGTTATAGTCTTGGTTGGAAGTTTTTGGTGGTGTTGTTGCTCTTGATAAAGTGTTTTTAGAGTGCTTGATATTTATCACAACCTTCACCCTTTCTAAAATCGAAATACAACACCAAAAAGAACCTTGGTTGTATGTTGACACTAAAATTGGCCGTGATATGTGTTGATGTTTGCCGTGGGGTGGACATTGTTGTTTTATTCTTGATGTGTTCTTGAAGGTTTTTGTGGTTTTCATCTTTTTCTTCATCTCATCTTACAACTTAAGACAACCAAAAGTGTAACATAGATTCAAAAAGGTGAACCTACTAGTTGTAAAGTTGTTTGTGAGAAGACTTGATCCATCACTTTCTTGACATCTACTTTTCAACCACTTTCCTTGTTTAGGGACCTTGTTTTGTTGGAATTGTAGAAAGTCGAGTCTTTCCTTTTGAAGATTAGACTTAAAGGATATTTCAAACATATACTTTCCATCCAAAACCAATTGCTTCCATTACATAGTAACTAAAGTTTGTAAACTTCAACTAGTGACTAATTGTGGGGCCGTGACCAATGGTATGCAGCCATGTCACCCAAGTTACTGTTCACACAAAAATTTTAAGATCAAAATTTGATCTTCTAGTTTCATTGTGTTGTTTCTTTAGTTTCCTTTGTTGATTCCATTACTAACTTACAAGCTAGTTTTAGATTGTAAGTTAGTTTTGAAATCGTCCTTTGTGTATATGTTCCTTTGTGTGTCTTATTCTTTTGAGTCATTGTAATATTTGGTCCACCTCTCACTGCCTCATGGAATACAAGTAAGGTTATGACACTTGTGAGATCAAAGTTAGGGAAAAAAATCTGAGAGACAAAACAATAGAGAGGGAGTGTGATGACCATTCTTGTACAACTAACTTATTTGTTGTTTTATAGGTAACTTTTTGGCCATAATGGAAACCATTTTGGCCCTCCTTGATGCTTTGTCCAGACACCTTGCTAGGGCAAATGCGGGTCTTGAAAAAATTGACTCGAATGTGGTAACTATGAGTGAGAGGTTGGATCTAATGGAGAGTCGAAGGAACTCTCGTGCTTTTACTCCCAAAACTTTACTTCCAATGACCAATCCTCCAAGACCACCACATAATGCCACAAGCCAAGCTCCAAATACCCCTCAAAACCGAGAACAAGATAGACCACTTCCCCCGCAATTTGATCAAGTCCAACAATAAGGACTTAGAAGCCAATTTCCTCTAATCCAAGCTCCATAACCGAAGCTCCACATTACCAAATCGAGCCTCTCAACCGAAACTTCCCTTTCCAAAAATCGACACATCCAAGAAGAGGAACAAAGTAGAAAGGAACATGAGGTACATGGAGTTTACAATGATGCTTCTATGATGGAAAGAAAATTCAGTCGGGTGAAATTGAAGGCAAGTCTTAAGATGGAGAGGAAGCCAAGGTGCAAAATGAAGTTGTTGACCGATACTTGTTGTATTGAGCTCTCGGGTTCCTCCTATTTTGCGGACTATTTTATGTTGTTTCATATTTTTGCGGGTTGTTTTGTGCCGTGAATTTGTGAGGATGATACAAGAATAATCCCAGACATGGATTTCTGAGAGTGCGTGTTGGATCCGAGACTTGGTGTGTTCAATTGAAGAGCCAAAGAGGACCTAATTATGCACCCAAAATAGTCCAAAAACTACACTAGGGATACACTTGATGGGAGCCCATCACTTAAGGGCCTTTTGGTCATTTTTAGCTTTCATTTTGAAATAACTATAAAACTAACATTCTAGGGCTTCCATTAGGAGTTTTTTGGATATTATTGAAAGTTTTGTAAGACTTGGAACATCATAGTTAGGGATTAGAAAAAGCACCAACCGAAATTAGGGAAAGATCAAGTGTGGAATCACTAGTGATTGTATTTGCTTGGAAATATTGATTCTTGGGAGGCAGAATCCAAACTTGTATCTTTGTAAGAGATAGGTTTATTGTTGTGTGTAGTGTTAATGGTCCAAGATTGTCCATTCTTGGGTTCTTAAGATTATACCTTCATTGGTCTATCTATCTATCCTTTTACCTTCATGTAATCATGTATATTGTTGTGTTGTAATCTTGTGTTCTTGTTGTTATTGTTAAATTCGAATCTTGTGTCTTCTTGTTCATCATATTGTGGTTAATCTTAGTTTGGACTGCTGATTTGGTGTCAAATACACCACTATATCTTGTAATCTTATTGTTGGTAGTGAATTCGAGAGTGGTCTCCATCTTGGTCCTCGAATCTTTAAGATTTGTGGACTGATTTGGAGTGTTTTTTGTACCTTCCTTGTTAGTATTGTATCATAGTGGCATATCATGAATCCTTCAATTAGTCACAATTTAGCTATATTACATGATTTCTAGTTTCTTAGGCATTTTATCAAACACCTTGCAGGCATAGGTGTATTTCATAAATTTGCACTATATTAAACTACCCAATTCACGGGTTTCAACTAACATGATAATAACCTTCATGAAATACAATCAAAATACTATTCTATAGCACAAATAGCAAACACCAACATGGGTATGATCAAACCACCAGAAAAAAATATAATTTAGTATTTAAAGATTGATTCTTGAACTCCATGTACAAAAGGGATCCGTGGATGAACACTGCGCATACCTTAGTTCTTGATTTAGTGAAGATTGACGGATAGATTCTTGGAATTTGATGGTAGAATTTGCTTGAACTTGAATCCCCCAGTTGAAACCCTAATGTGTTCTTGAGAGGAATTTTATGAAAAAGAGTATGTTTTGGTGAAATAATGGCTTAATTCTGTGTTTGGGAACTTATATAGGGATAGAAAAATGACCCAAATACCCCTATATATGTGTCACTTAATTACTGTGAAAATTACCTGATTTGGGCCCTGGCACGATGCGAAGACATCGCTATACAACTTGTTTATGACCTGAAAGCTCACTGCGACATGATGGAATCGTGGAGAGACACTGGAAATTGACAATCGTCATTTTGGCTTATGGTGTGACGTGCCACTGACTGAAATGACACTGCTGAAACTTTAAATCTCCATAACTTCTTCACCGGGTGTCCATTTTAGGCGAATTTTGTATCTAAGGAAATCTTATTCAATTATATAAAATTTGGAGGGTATAAATCTGCCAAAATACCACCTATAAACCAAGTTATTCTCATTTAAATATGACCTATGTGAAATCACACATGAAAATTTGGTGGATTCAAAAGTTCTTAGCTTCACTTACTCTAAGTGACTCTTATGAACATGCTTAACACATAATAAGCTCTATTATAACTAGGATACTCATCCTAATTCATATACTCAAATATGAATCACAGGATAGGAGGTTTCATGCGTAGGAACAATGGTTCATTTTCTAGCTTAGAAATATACAGGGTATTACAACATCTCCCCCTGGGAACATTCATCCTCGAATAAGACTGATTGAGAGGGGAGAAAATATAAACTGGAGTACGTACAAGACATACACTAATGAAACCTGGGTTCATGACTGACATGACTGAAAACTGAGCATATTGTACTGAACATGCATATCTAATGCATGGATAACTGATTCATGAATGAAGGACTGAGTGTTATGATGAGCTAATTTTCTTAGAATAAGAATGCATATGTGATTCAAAAATTGATTAGTTGAATCCATGCATATCTGATGCATGATTATATGACTGACATGATACATAAGTGCATGACTGGAAGTACTGATAAGATGATCACGCATATCTGATGCGTGAATACATAACGGAACTGACTCATGAACATGTAACTGAATATACAATGTTAAAGGTACCAAATTTGACCTGACAACTGAGCATGGAATAGGATACCAAGTTTGGTACTGAAATTTTAACATGAGAATGAGTAAGCTCAAACAAGACTGTTACCTTGAACTGAAAGTACTGATGAGTCTGAGATTAATTACTCAATATGTATGAGCGAAAACATAAGAACATAACCGAGTATGGAATGTGATACATGAACTGAACTGAGACCTTGAGTACATGGCTTACTGCTAATTTTTGAAGTTAGAGGGTCAGCTCGTTAGTAATACTTCCTCCAAGATAGATTCATCAAAGAAAATGGCATGTTTAAATCATAAAAGTTTGGGGGTTGTAGTATATCTCTACCTTAGGACACCATGTCCCTTGAATGCTGGGTATGCAAGGATGAATGATACTTAATCTAAATAACTGAATTGAAATTATAGAGTATCATACATAGGGGTAATAGCTGACTGAGTAATATGAGGAGACTGAACATGGACTTCGTGAAAACTATTTTACTTGAAAATGGAAGACCAATCATATTGCATGATTTGGAAACATTCCATAGACTGAGGTATTGAATACCTATAACTGAGTAGCTGATAACTGTATGCTATGGTCAAGCAAGTATAAAACTAAACTAAATTTATGAGCTGAATACTGATCTGAAGCTGACACTATAACTTAAGACTGTAACTGGGATCCATACTGGACCTAAATGTTGGGTCCTGATAACTTAATACTGAAACTGAGGTTTAGACTAATACTGAAGTGCTTAATTTTGAGATTGAACATTAATTACTGAGTGTTGAGTACTTAAACTGTAACTGAGATGGCAACTGAGTTATGATAGTCGCATAATGAAGGCCGACATAAGTCAAGGATCTGAATACTCATTCACACTCTAAAATTTCCCAATCTCTAATTGCTACCTCTTGTTAGCCCTTTGCTTGAATACTAATAGGATACTCAAGCCTATTTTCATATCTACATCCTCGTATAAAACATGCATGCATCAGTCTTCCCTTAACATGAAACATTAACTTTCTCTCATCTAAGTGACTGCTCACCACAACACTATTCCACAAAGAGAGCTTACTGAAGGATTAAATCACGAGGACCTGAAGCATAAATGGCTACTGACTGAATTTGGCACATGACTGAAACTTGAGGAATAGAATGTCAACAACATATATTTTCCAAATATGTCTGAACTGAGTATATTCATGATATAATCTAAATTTATTGATCAGTAGGGGTGTAGCATGAGTCATGAAAACTGAGTATACTGGGAAGTACGATACGTGTACATGAGTCATGAGCTGCATGACTTGAGTCTGGAATTTCTGAGTTCATGGAACATGATTCGTAACATAGAGTAAGCTGGAATTGAACTCCCTATACTGGGAACTGAAAACACACACGATTCTATGGAAGGCGTGTAAACATAATTTTTATTCATAGAATCTGATACATGAAGCATGCATAGGCATTATGCTGACTGAAGTATGAAGCTTTATGTTGAGATAATGATGGGTCCGGAATCATCTCCCCTAACTACTTTTCTGTACATAATGACGCTACTACTGGAATTTGAGAGCCTAACTGGGTTACTTGATCTATCATCTTACCCTTAGCTTAAAGCCATCATCATAAGCCTATGAACACTAAACTAATCTCTGAACTGAACTATAATCTTAATCACATACTTATACTCTGTCAAACACATGCTTGCCTTACTAAGCCCATTATCTACCTTTGTTTCCTAAAATACTACTAATATCAAATTCACACATTTATGCTTAATTTTTAAGTCAGTAAACTTAAATTTCTAACTCACACAACTCAAGCCTACTGATTCATTCTGGCACAACTATTCCCATGAATACATAATCTGATCAAACTAGATAATACTATCCCAACTCTACCACTGCTAACTCCTGAGTTCATGCTTAAAAATTCTAGGTCTATGCTGTCATAGAATTCTGAGAAGGGATCAGATGGAATATCTAAATCTGGGTTCAAGAATAAGTTCTCATGATCATGAATAAGATCCTTACAACTTTGGAATATAAGGGAACTGAGGCATACTATCTGAGAAGGCCCTATCTTTAGGACTTGAGCTTTACTATTTTTGTTACCTTGGAAGTAAGGTAAAGTTGACATGAGGGAAGAATGATGTAAATCTGTATAGGTTCCTTAGAGAACCTTGCTATAGCATGATCTAAGACATGAAAGAAGGGAAACTATTTCTAAAACATCTCACATCCTCCTGCACATAAGTATGGTGCACAACACACACATGTACAAGACCACTAGATATGGCTTTTAGACTTCCTAGGACTCTATTGAACCTTAGGCTCTGATACCAAGTTTGTCACACCCTGATTTTCTGAACCAGAATGCTACACGATGTTTATGACCCTGAAGGACCACAAGCTAACCCATAACTGATATCTGTACCTGTATACTGCATAATATACTGAATAAATGTGGAAATAAAGATTGTAAGGCCATAAGGTTCAAATCTTATAAAAACATAACATATGAGTTGCATATGAAATACCTAAAACAACTAAAATAAATTGTCTGAACATGATAATCTGGAAGCCTCTAATTGTCTAAATAAGGTGTTGATGGGACGTGTCCCTAATTAACTCTAACTACTGAAATAAACTAAAAATTAAAATAGCAATGAAATCATTATGTCCTCAAAATATGAGGACTTACTTATAACTCAGACTGCTGATACTAGATCTATCATTGATCTAGAGCTCGTGCCTCTAAACCTATGGTGTAACATAAGAGAAAGCACCATAGTGCAAATATATCAGTATGATTGAATTTACTGAGCATATGAGTGAGGTAGGCTAAATGCAAAGGGTTATATGCATGAACAATACAGACTAATATGAACGTGAGGATACATACATGCATACGTAACTGTAACTAAAATCGTGATGATACTGACTACTGAGTTTGAATATAGATAACATGAGTGTACTGATACTGAGATACTGAATAGATGAATGACTATTTTAGAAAGTTTGAATTATGAAGAACTGGTCTGATTGACTGTATCTAACAGTCCTACAATTGAATACTGAGTATGTAAATCACTAATAAGTGAGGAACTGATACTATATTACTAAATACTAAGGGACTAGTACTATGTTACTGATACATGAATAATTGTATATGACAGTTCTGATGAAGGACTGGTCTGGTTGACTGTATCTGAAAGTCTAATTATAAAGTATTAATCTGATTAACTGTATCTGGCAGCCATCAATATGAGGAACTAAAATGCTTGACCATATCTGACAGTCATAAAGATGGATACTGGTAGTATGAGTTCAAAGAACTGGTAATAATGATAACATGAGTGACTGTATCTGACAGTCATGAATGTGGAGGAACTAGCTGAGCTCCATATTGTATCTGAGTTGGTTATATTTGATAGTCCTAATATTTTGAAGAACTACCTGAGTTTGCGACTATGGTAGGTAGTTGCTTAATCGACATGCCCCAATAACGTATATAGCAAAGTTGTGGTCCAATCTCGGCCCTGATAGGAAAGGTGTCAATACCGTGCTACTAGTAAGGATAGCTGTGAGTGACCCGACCCTTAGCTGGATGGTACTCGAATGAGAACGGTGGGAACCCTAAACTGACAGGTTAAGCCACCTCATCAACCCTAATCTAGTAGCTTAAGATGTCTCAACCTACGCTGGTTGTATTGTTCTGGAACACAAGGATGACTGCTAATAATCACACCCTGACCTGGCAGGTGCGTTCTCATCCTTGGGTTTACTCGATGCTAACTTCTACTCCTATCTGAAGGATACTGAAATGAATAACTAAGATAAACTAAATAACTAAACTGAACTGATTAGCTGAACTGATACTAATTAACTGGACTGATACTAGTGGTATTCTTTAGTGGAGCTAAACTAAGTTTACTGGATTTCGATGACTGACGTAATATACTGAGCTTTGAGGACTAGTTAAGAGTACTGAAGTTACTAAGATTAACTATGAATACTAAGGTTTCTGAGGTTATTAAGTACTGAGATTACTAAGATTACTTGACTACTGAGATTACTGAGATTGCTGGACTACTGAGATTACTGAGATTTTTGAGTTTTCCTGAGTCACATGACTGACTGATTTCTATAGATCATGGCTTGACCGAGAGTATCATGTAAACATGACATAACTCTAGGCATACAGCTATATTTTTTGAGTACAAGTACCCCCAGGACTCGATGGAAGGAAACTGACACACGTGACTGACTTGAATATATGATCAACATCAACACTCCATAATATCATAACTTGGGGAATTTCACGAGGTACATGGTTATCATACATCTTGTACATAAGTTGGATTCTCAAATAAGCATATCATAACCTCATAAGACTAGTTCATAAACAATCCAACAACATTTACAAGACTCCATATCAACACGGAAGTCATTGGAACATAGTGGTATATCATGAATCCTTCAATTAGTCACAATTTAGATATATTACATGATTTATAGTTTTTTAGGCATTTTATCAAACACCTTGCATGCACTCTTTAAGGCATTAGTGTATTTCATAAATTTACACTATATTAAACCATCCAATTCATGCGTTTCAACTAACATGATAATAAACTCCATGAAATACAATCAAAATACTATTATATAGCACAAATAGCAAACACCAACATGGGTATGATCATATCACAACAAAAAACATAATTTAGTATTTAACGATTAATTCTTAAACTCCACCAATGAAAGGGATCTGTGGATGAACACTGCGCATACCTTAGTTCTTCATTTAGTGAAGATTGATGGAGAGATTCTTGAAAATTGATGGTAGAATTTGCTTGAACTTGAATCCCCCAATTGAAACCCTAATGTGTTCTTGAGAGGAATTTTATGAAAAAGAGTATGTTTTGGTGAATAATGGCTTAATTCTGTGTTTGGGAGCTTATATAGGGATGGGAAGATGACCCAAATACCCCTATAGATGTGTCACTTAATTCTTGTGAAAATTACCTGATTTGGGCCCCCAGCGTGATGCGGAGACATTGTGTTACCACTTTTTTATGACCTGGAAACTCACCGCGATGCACTGGAATCACAAAGAGACACTGGAAATTGAAAATCATCATTTTGGCTTACTGTGCGATGCGCCACTGACTAAAATGAATGCTAAAACTTTAAATCGTCATAACTTCTTCACCGGGTGTCTGTTTTAGGTGAATTTGGTATTGACAGAAAGCTTATTTAATTATATACAATTTTAAAGGTATAAATCTTCCAACATACCACCTATAAACCATGTTATTCTCATTTAAATATGACCTATATGAAATTACACACAAAAATTTGGTGGATTCAAAAGTTCTTAGCTTGGCTTACTCTAAGTGACTCTTATGAACATGCTTAAGACATCATCAGCTCTATTATCACTAGGATACTCATCCTAATTCATATACTAAAATATGAATCATAGGTTCAGAGGTTTCATGCATATGAATAATGGTTCATTTTCTAACTTAGAAATATATGGGGTATTATAATATCTCCCCCTTAGGAACATTCGTCCTCGAATGAGACTGACTTAGAGGGGAGAAAATAGAAACTGGAGTACGTACAATACATACACTAATGAAACTTGGGTTCATGACTGATATGACTAAAAACTGAGCATATCGTACTGAACATTGTTATGAAAGGAAAAGAGAGATGGTAATGGATACTCACCAACTTGAAATATTGGAGTACAACTCTAAGATTCCAAAGATGGAGGGGTGGTTGTTCATGAGATAGATAAATTATCCATTTGTGCTAAGGTAAAGGAAAAGTAGGTTGAAGATCCCTTCTTGATATAGATCAAGAAATATGTGGGTCAATAGAAGGTGATGTCCTTTGAAATTGGTGATGATGATATTTTGAGATAGTAGAGTAGATTGTGTGTGACCGATGTAGAAGGTCTGAGGGAGAGAATCCATGACGAAGCCCACACATCGAGGTATGTTGTCCACCCAGGATCTACTAAGATGTATCATGACTTAAAAGCTATATATTGATGGAATAATATGAAGCATGATATGTCTAACTATGTTGCTAAATGTTTGAATTGCCAACAAGTGAAAGTAGAGCATATGAGGCAAGGTGGTACATCCCAAGAGATAGCTTTGCCCTTGTGGAAATGGGAGATGATCAATAAGGACTTCATCACGAGACTTCTAAGGTCCCGAAACCAGTATGACTCTATTTAGGTAATTGTTTACAGGCTGACCAAGTCAGCTCACTTCTTGCCTATGAGGAATAATTATTCGGGAGATGTCTATTCCAAGATTTACATTGAGGAGATAGTCCATCAGCATGGAGCACCTGTGTCTATCATATCTGACCGAAGTATGCAATTCTATTCACAATTTTGGAGATCTTTGCAGGGGTTTAGGTACTCAAGTGAACTTAAGTACGGTTTTCCACCCCCAGATCGATGGGCAAGCTGAGTGTACTTTTTAAAAACTTGAAGATATATTATGGGCATGTATGATTGACTTCAAAGGTATTCGGGTAGATCACTTGCCCTTGATAGAGTTTTCATATAATAATAGCTACCATGCCAGTATTAAGATGGCTCCTTTTGAGGCGTTGTATGGAAGGATATATTGGTTGCCAATAGGGTGGTATGAAGTGGGCGAGACACAGGTGTTTTGGCCTAACCTTGTTCACCAGGAAATAGAGAATGTGAAGATCATTAGAGAATGACATAACAAATCCCAGAGCATACAGAAATACTATGCTGATGTTAGAAGAAGAAACCTAGCATTTGGGCTTGGTGATTGGGTTTTTCCTAAAGTTTCTCCTATGAAGCGAGTCATGCATTTTGGAAAGAAAGGGAAGTTGAGTCCTCGCTATATAGGACCATACCATAATATGATAAAAATAGGTGAAGTTTTGTATGAGTTAGAGTTTTCTACAAATCAGGGTGAACCCTAGTCATAAAACACCATCATTTTGGTGCTTGGCGCATTGCGGAAATGGTCTATTTAACAATTGTCAAATTCCAGTAGTCTAGCGCAATTATGGTGCATCACACTGAAGTTCCAGGTCCCAACTAGTGGGATAACGCAATGGCCCCGTATCGCGGTGATCCCAAGAACCCCATTCGTCAATTTCCATTAAGCCACCGTGATAGTGGTGCATCGCGGTGGCCCACAAAATCAGGCTTTTAATTATATTTTATTCGATCTCATTAAGGGTATATTAGGTATTTCTCATCCCCTTATCAGCTTAAACACGGAATTATACTCCCAAGTGACCACATTATTCATATTTTCTTCAAAAATTCTCAAGAACACTCTCTAGGGTTTTAAACTAAAACCCCAATTAACTCAAGATTCAATCATGGGTTTTTTAAACTGATTAAAAATATGGAATCCCCAAACCATAGGCTTCACGAATCATCCATCAAATTTCTAAATTGAGGTATGTGGGGTTTATCCTAAAACTACATGGACTTGTTGAAAATATCTAATTATGATTTTAAAAATCATCAAGCATGAATTTGTTAAAGGGATTTTGAGATCCATGATTTTATTATGCTTTATACATGTTTAATGATATTTTTGTTTTGGCCTTTAGGCCTTATCGAATTAATTTGATTAAACATAGAAGTATATGTATAAAACCTGAAATTGAAGATTTGTTTGAGAGAACATATAATGAAAATCCCTCTCTTATGATAACATTATGTTTATGATCTAATGGTGATTGATTGAAATGCATAAGTCACAACTTGAAAATAGTTTACTTAAATACCATAGTATTTTGAGTATGATTTAGAGACTTATGAGAGGGAGTTTCTTGATGTAAATATATTTTATTAAAAGAAAAAGATTTGCATAAGATCAAGAGCTTTGACATGGCCACCTTGCATCATTGAAAGTTTGACAAAGAGAGTTGCATATATATGTTTACATGAGTTTTAAAGAAAGATTTCTTTAAAATAATTTATTGATATGGTGGTCTCGAATTTATGTTATGGAAACAAAGAGTGTAATATGTCAATAATGGCTCAGAGATGTGACTTGCAAGTCAATGGTATGACGATACCATAAGTATGTATGCCATAACGGAGTATGTTTTTCAGAGTTTGATTTCAGAGAATACATGTTTTAAAGAGTTAAAACTAGGCTTAAAAAGAGTTAGGTGGTTTACCAAAGAAGGTTTGAGTTCAAGTAACTCTTAATCTAAAACTGTGATTTGCTAATTCGAATATATTATTTTATGCTAACGATGGTCGTGTGGCGTAGTAGAGTCAGAGACTTCAACCCTTGCGGCACACTTGGGTTTGGGGCTTCCCCGCTGAGTCAATGGCGGATTCCATATAGCCCATTGAATTTTAGAGTTGTAGGGTATACCACCTAGTGCAGAAGTAAAAGAAAGAGTGTCACAGAGTTCAGATGATTTTTTAGAATCTTTCAAAAATGCCCATGTGATTTCTTACCATATGATATGTTTATTAACTATTCTAAATTGCTCTCATATATGTGGAATATAAATTATTATTTTGGATTCGCTCTATATACTAATACAATTGTATTGACACCCTACATCCCATGTTCGAAGGCTTAGTCTAGGGGTCCAGCTAACCAGTAGAGTATTCCAGAGAGAAGTAATCTGTGCAGTGGTGAGCCTTCTTTATTCTAGAAGGCCTGTCATCTCAGATTATGTTATTCCTTTGTTTTTGTCTACTAGGGGCCTTGTCCTAGCTTTTCATACAGTTATCTTTAGATTATGTAGTAGAGATTTTGCAGACTATTCCATAAGTTGTTCAGTTGGTTTTGGATTTCATTCTGTATAGTTAAATTGAATCCAGAGTATGACCATGTTTCTGTATTAGATTATAATTCTGTATTTTTTTAATTATATGAATCTTATGTATGATTACCTGATCATATAGAGTAGGACGTCCAGGCCTTCATGGTTTGGGATGTCCGCCATGGCCAGGACCTTGTTCAGGTCGTGACAAATTTAGTATCATATCGTGGTTCATGGTCCTAGGGTATCTGTGAAATCATGTCGGGTATAATCTTATTTATGGGTGTGAAGAGTGACATACTTTTAAGCAGGAGGCTACTATACGTTGAGGAATGTTTCTCTTCTTTGTAGTTTATTTTGTGCTTCATAGACTGAATTGTCCCCTGATCAATGGTCTCTTGTGTTTCAGAAAAACAATCAGGCCTCTCTGTCGTACTATCGATTAGAATGCACAGACAGATGAGGATCATCCCACTCATGGGATAAGGACCCAAAACATAGCTCAAACTCTAGAGATTGATGCTACTCTGGGAGTCCCACCTACTCAGACCATCCCACCTTGGGTATTTAGAGCTTCTCGGAAAGGGACTAACCGCACTCAGCCTTGCAAGAGAGAGGTATTTAATATAGAATTTAGGCATTCCATTCACATGTTTGAAAAGTTGATATCCACAAAGACTCAATGGTTGGAAGATATTGAGTCTACATCTGTTACGTCTGAGCCTACAAGAGTAGGCTAGTTCATGAGAATGAACCTGCCCAAGTTTATTAGTACCAAGGTAGAAGAGGATCCACAGTAGTTTATGGATGAGATAGAGAAGATCATTAAGGCAATGCTTGTAGATGAGGTATATAGGGTTGAGTTAGCAGCTTACCAGCTTAAAGATGTAGCGAACCAATGGTATAAGGAGTGGGAAGATTCAAAGGGTGAGAGTGTTGATCCCACAGTTTGGGTCGAGTTCGTGGAAGACTTTCTCGATCTGTTCTTTCCTCTCGAGCAGAAAGAGGCCAAAGCTAAAGAGTTAACGAATCTAAAGCAGGGAAAGATGAGTATCCAGGAGTACACTCTGAGGTTCAACCAACTAGCCCATTAAGCTCCAAAGATTTCTAGTAACATAAGAGCCCGAATGAGGAAATTTACATCCGGCCTTTTGGATGACTTAGTGCTTGAATGCCTGGGAGCAATGCTGAACCGAGACATGAATTTTGCCAGACTATCAGTCCACATTCAGTAAGTATAGACAAATAAAAAGAAAATTATTGAATCTAGAGAGAAGGACAGGTAGGCAAAGAGAACCAAGATAGCAAACCAGAGCCACAGTCAGCAGCAGAGTGGGAATTGGGGAAACAAATGGCAGAAGAAGAAGGTTTGGGGTAATGCACAATCTGTAGCCAGTGCTCTGGTGTCCAGACCCCCAGCCGAACAGTGCCCCCAGGATTTTTCGGTCCAGGTAGGGGTCGAGAATGCAGGGTTCGTAGTCTCAAGGAAGTGTAGGTCAGACCTCTTGGACATACCTACATTGTGAGAGATGTGGGAGGAATCATCAAGGGAGATATCAGTTTTGGCGTTATGGTGTGTTATTCATGCGGCCATCCTGGCCATATCCAGAGAGAATGTCTGGCAGTAAAGGGTAATGTTGGTGGAGCCAAGTCACAGGCTAATTCTTTTACACCACCACCACCTCAGAAAGGTGATACTTCATCTGCCGTAAATGGACGCAACCAGTTGTATGCCTTGACCAACCTTCAAGGGACAGAGACCTTACCGAATATAATTACTGGTACATTGTAAATTTTTTCCTGTGATATGTATGTGTTATATTATCCCCAGTATACCCTATCGTATGTGACCCCTTATGTGGCTGTTGGTTTTGAGTTTGAACCTGCTGTGATTGTTGAGCCTTTTTCTTTTTCCACTCTGGTGGGAGATTCTATTGTGGCTAGAAGGGTGTATAGAAATTGTGTGGTGACTATTTATGGGCGGGATACTATGGCAGATCTCATAGAACTTGAAATTATTGACTTTGATTCTATCTTAGGTATGGATTGGCTCTATTCGTTCTATGCCACACTAAATTGTATAACCCAAGGAGTCACTTTTTATTTCTCAAATAAACCAATAGTAGAGTGGGAGGGATATTCCTTAGCACCTAAAGGGCACTTTATATCTTACCTCAGAGCCCGTAAACTCATTTCTAAGGGTTTCTTGAATCATCTTATTTTGGGTTAAAGATTCGAATAACGAAAGCCTTTCTGTTTAGTCTGTCCCTCTGGTGAATGAGTTCCCAGAAGTTTTTCTTGATGATCTCCCAGGTATACCACCTGATAGGGAAATAGATTTTGGTATTGATTTGTTGCCTGATACCCATCCCATCTCTATTTCTCCTTATAGAATGGCTTCTGCAGAACTGAAAGAGTTGAAAGAACAGCTAGGAGATCTTCTAGACAAAGGTTTTATTCACCCTAGTATTTCTCCCTGGGGTGCACCTGTGCTCTTCGTGTGAAAGAAAGATGGTTCCCTATATATGTGCATTGATTACCACCAGTTGAATAAGTTCACTATTAAAAATAAATCTCCTCTTCCTAGAATTGATGATCTTTCTGACCAGCTTCAGGGTGCTAGATGTTTTTCAAAGATAAACCTTCATTCGGGATACCATCAATTGAAAGTTAGAGAGTTTTACATTCCCAAAACAGCTTTCCAAAGTAGATACGGTAATTATGAGTTCTTATTCATGTACTTTGGGTTGACTAATTCCCCTACAACATTCATGGACCTTATGAATAAGGTATTTTGTCAGTTTCTAAACCTGTTTGTCATAGTTTACATTAATGACATCTTGGTGTTTTCTAAGAGTGAGGAGGACCATGCCAATCACCTCTAAATTATTCTTCAGACTCTCAAAGATCATAAGTTGTATGCAAAAATTTTTAAGTGTGAATTTTGGCTTGATGCTATTGGTTTTTTGGGGCATGTTGTGTCTAGTGAGGGAATTAAGGTTTATCCCCAATAGGTTGAGGCAATAAATAAATGGCCTATACCCATGAATCGAATCGATATTCGGAGCTTCTTAGGTTTGGTAGGGTATTATAGGAGATTTGTAGAAAGCTTTTCTTCCATAGCTGCTCCACTTACCAAGCTGACGCAGAAGAAGGTGAAGTTTGTGTGGTCTGACTCCTGTGAGAATAGTTTTGAAAGTTTGAAAGTCAAGTTGACCACTGCTCCAATTTTGTTTCTTCCGAAAGGTATAGAGGGTTTTGTTGTGTACTGTGATGCATCCCGAGTGGGACTCGGATGTGTGCTTATGCAGCATGGTAGAGTGGTAGCTTATGCATCTAGGCATTTAAAGGTGCACAAGCAAAATTACCCCACCCATGACTTAGAGTTAGTGGTTGTGGTGTTCGCACTTATAATCTATAGGTATTATCTTTACGAAGTTCACGTTGATATATTTACTGACCACAAAAGTTTGTAGTATGTTTTCTCGCTGAAAAATCTTAATCTCAGGCAGAAAAGGTGTTTAAAATTGCTAAAAGATTATAAAATGCGCCTGCATTATCATCCAGGCAAGGTGAATGTGGTAGCGACGCCATCAGCAGGTTCTCTATAGGCAGCTTTTCTCATGTTGAAGAAGGGAAAAGAGAGATGGTAATGGATATTCACTGACTTGCAAATCTTGGAGTGCGACTTTTAGATTTTGATGATAGATGGGTGATTGTTCATGAGATAGCTAAATCATCCCTTTGTGCAGAGGTTAAGGAAAAGTAGGTTGAAGATCCCATCTTGATGCAAATCAAGAAAGATGTGGGTCAACAGAAGGTAATGTCCTTTGAAATTGGTGGTAATGGTATTTTGAGATATCAAGGTAGATTGTGTGTGCCAGATGTAGAAGGTCTAAGGGAGAGAATCCTTAATAAAGCTCACACATCGAGGTATGTTGTCCACCCAGGCTCTACTAAGATGTATCATGACTTAAAAGATATATATTGGTGGAATAATATGAAGTGTGATGTGGCTAACTATGTTGCTATGTGTTTTAATTGTCAACAAGTAAAAGTAGAGAATATGAGGCCAGGTGGTACTTCCCAAGAGATAGCTTTCCACTCGTGTAAATGGGAGATGATCAATATAGTCTTCATCACGGGACTTCCGAGGTCCCGAAACCAGTATGACTCTATTTGGGTGATTGTTGACAGGCTGACCAATTCAGCTCACTTCCTGCCTATGAGGACTAATTATTCGGGAGATGTCTATGCCAAAATTTACATTGAGAAGATAGTCCGTCAGCATGGAGACCTGCATCCAACATATCTGACCGAGGTACGCAATTATCTTTGCAATTTTGGAGATCTTTTTAGAGGGGTTTAGGTACTCAAGTGAACCTAAGTACGGCTTTCCACCCCCAGAACGATGGGCAAGCTGAGCGTACTATTTAAACCCTTGAGAATATTTTATGGGTATGTGTGATTGACTTCAAAGGTAGTTTGGTAGATCACTTGCCCTTGATAGATTTTGAGTATAATAATAGATACCATGATAGTATTAAGATGGCTCGTTTTGAGGCATTGTATGAGAGGAGATGTAGGTTGCCAATAGGGTGGTATGAAATAGGCGAGACACAGCTGTTTGGGCCTGACCTTGTTCACCAGGCAAGGGAGGACATGAAGATCATTAGAGAATGACTTAAGATACCCAGAGTAGATAGTAATCCTATGCTAATGTTAAAAGAAGGGAGCTAGCAACTGGGGTTTGTAATTGGGTGTTTCTCAAAGTTCCTCCAATAAAGGGAGTTGTGCGTTTCAGAAAGAAAAGGAAGTTGAGTCCTTGCTATATAAGACCATACCAAATTATGAGAAGAATAGGTGAAGTTTTGTATGAGTTAGAGTTGCCTGCAAATCTGGGTTCTGTTCACCCAGTGTTTCATATATCCATGTTGAAGAAATGTATTGGGGACCACTCTCTAGTGTTACCCGTAAAATAGATCAGAGTGTCAGACTCCCTATCTTATGAAGAAGAGCCTATTTCTATCTTGGATCATTAATTCTGGAACTTGAGGAGCAAAGAGAAAGTTTCGGTTAAGGTGTTATGGAGAAATCAGAAAGTTGAAGAAGCAACTTGGGAATCAGAAGAGGACATGAGAGCAAGGTACCCAAATCTATTTGATCCGGTGAATGATGAGACGGAAGGTATGATCCTTGTTTTACACTTTCCATGCCCTTAATATGCTTGTAATCGCATTTTTCTATGCCCCACGTCATCATTCGGGTATGAATGATCCGAAGGGGGGATAAAGTAACACCTCGGCAAATTGTCCATGTGTTAGTCTTATTTATTTTGACTTCCTAAGTGAGTAAAGTTTAAACCATATAAAATTTCCTTAATTTGGACCCTCTATCAAGTGCGAAATTAAATGAGCTTTCCATTTATATAAGATTTGCCCAAATCCGATACCCGGGCAAGAAGTTATGGCTAAATTTAAGTCCTAGTCGTAAAACACCATCATTTTGGTGCTTGGCGCATCACGGACGAGGTCTAGTTAACAATTGTCAAATTCCAATAGCCTATCATGATTTTGTCATGTTGTCACAAAGATCTAGGTTCCATCCAGTGGGACAATGCGATGGCGCATCGCAGTGACACCAAGAATCCCATTCGTCAATTTCCAGTAAGCCACTGAGATAGTGGCTCATCACGGTGGTCCATAAAAGTGGGCTTTTAGTTATATTTAATTCCATCTCATTAAGGGTATATTAGGTATTTTTCACCCTCTTATGAGCTTAAACACGAGATTATACTCTCAAGTGACCACATTATTCATCTTTTCTTCAAAAAATCACACGAACACTCTATAGAGTTTTAAACTAAAAACCCAATTAACTCAAGATTCAACCATGGGTTTTCGAAACTGATTGAAGATTTGGACTCCCCAAACAGTAGGCTTCAAGAATCATCCATTAAATTTCTAAATTGAGGTACGTGGGGGTTATCCTAAAACTAAATGGGCTTGTTGAAAACACCCAATTATGATTTTAAAAATCATCAAGCATGAATTTGTTAAAATGGTTTTGAGATTCATGATTTTATTATGCTTTATACATGTTTAATGATATTCTTGTTTTGGCCTTTATGCCTTATCCCATTAAATTAATTTACACATATAAGTATATGTATGAAATTTGAAATTGACGATTTGTTTGAGAGCACAAATAATAAAAATCCATCTCTTGTGATAACCTTATGTTTATGATCTTATGGCGATTGATTGAAATGCATGTCACAACTTGAAAATAGTTTACTCAAATACTATCGTATTTTGAGCATGATTTAGAGATTTATGACAGGGAGTTTCTTGATGTAAATATATTTTATTAAAAGAGAAAGATTTGCATGAGATCAAGAGCTTTGACATGGCCACCTTGCATCATTGAAAGTTTGACAAAGAGAGTTGAATATATGTGTTTATATAAGTTTTAAAGAAAGAATCTTTGAAATTATTTATTGATATGGTGGTCTCGAATTTATGTTTTGAAAATAGAGAGTGTAATATGCCAATAATGGCTCAGAGATCTGACTTGCAAGTCAATGGTATGACGATACCATAAGTATGTATGCCATAACAGAGTATGTTTTTCAGAGTTTGATTTCAGAGAATGCATGTTCTAAAGAGTTAAAACTAGGCTTAAAGAAAGTTAGGTGGTTACCTAAAGAAGATTTGAGTTCAAGTAACTCTTAACTTAAAATCATGATTTGCCGATCCGGGCATATTATTTTACACTGGCGACGGTCGTGTGGCGTAGAAGAGTCAGAAACTCCAACCCTTTTGGCACACTTGGGTTGGGAGATTCCCCACCAAGTCAATGAAAGATTCCATATAGCCCGTGGAATTTCATATTTGTAGGGTATACCACCTAGCGCAGAAGTAAAACAAAGATCGTCACAGAGTTCAGATGATTTTGCAGAGTCTTTCAAAAATACCCATGTGATTTCTTACCATATGATATGTTAATGAACTATTATAAATTGCTCTCATATAAATTGAGTATAAATTATTATTTTGGATTTGCTCTGCATACCAGTACAATTGTACTGACCCCCTACCTCTCAGGTTCAGAGGCTCAGTCTAGGAATCTTGCTAATCAGTAGAGTATTCCAGAGAGAAGTGATCCGTGTAGTGGTGGGCCTTCTTTGCTCCAGAAGGCCTGTCATCTCAAATTATGTTATTCCTTTGTTTTTGTCTACTAGGGGCCTTGTCCTAGCTTTTCAGACTGTTATCTTTAGATCATGTAGTAGAGATTTTGAAGACTGTTCCAGAAGTTGTTTGGTTGATTTCGAATTTCATTCCATATGGTTAAACTGAATTTAGAGTATTGTCATGTTTCTGTATTAGATTATAATTCCATATTTTCTTTTATTATATGAATGTTGTGCATGATTACCAGATCATATAGAGTAGGATGTCCGGGCCTTCATGGTTTTGAATGTCCGTTACGGCCAGGCCCTAGTTTGGGTCGTGACAAAAAATGAGTAACACACAATCATATATGGGTTTAAAATATTTGTGTTTGTCAAAATTAATTGTTTACATAAAATTTCAAGGTACAATCATCACATATATATGTTTCTCACAATATATGTTTTTCCTTAATTTTTATTTGAAACAGAGACAATTCAAAACACTTTCATTAAGCACTAACACGAAAGTATATTACAAAGTCACTTAACCAAAATGAGAACTCAAGATCAATAACTCCATCTTTTAAAACTACATATAGGAATACAAAGAAAAAAAAAGGGTTTTCTTCTTCTTCATCTTCCAATTTATTTCCCTAATTGTTTAATCTACTGAATCCAGTTCCTTAACTGACTAACTTCCTGAAAGCATTGCCCAGTCGAGCCACCATTCTACTTAAGGTAAGAATCCATATCCCCATGCTCAGGCTGGTCCTTAATCTCAGTAGGTGGACCTTCATTCTTTATGAAGAGATAATTCTCCTATTTGAGCTGTAGAACCTCACTTTCTAGTTTGATGTGCTCTAAACACAAATTTGCATACTTTAAAATTTATATCCTTCTAATTGTTCCGCATGAAACCGACTTGATCAGTTACTCTTGCATGTCCAAAGTCTATGTTTTATTTCTTTAATTCAGTATGGAGCCAATCTATTTAATGAGAATTGTAGGGGTGTTCTTATAGTTCTAGCACCATTAAGACAATAAACTTTACAATAAGTCAAAATAACGCAAAGCAAATTCCCTAAAAAAAGCTTGAAGTGTCGGCTGCATATCTTTCCACTTCATAAAATTGTCAATCAAGAATTTACTACTGCAAGTGGGAGATGACTCTTGATCTATGAAATGAGTGGTCTTGGCCATAAGCTAGCCTAGACATCATAATTATCTATAGAAGGTATATCACATCAGGTCAACTAGTAGACACCTTACTAGTTTTATGGGTCACGTAGCATCTCCCTCCTCACAAAATCATAATTGATTTCGTTACACATTCTTGTATATCTTTTCAACTTTATTTCACACCTAGTTCCATTAAGAAATGGTAATGAATCAAACATGTTCACCATATATCAGTATTAGCTTACACTCTTCCATTTCAAATCTCATGCATTTTATCGTACATTAAAATTTTATAATTTATAGAAGTTTAAAAAAGTCTATATGATCAGTATGGAAAACACGTGCAATGGGTGTATTCAAGAACTAGTAGAGAATTAGATTGACAAGATGGAAAGTAATTTTGATGATAGATGAAGATGCAATTAATAATACTAGTATACATACCCACGCTATGCGCATGCGTGGACAATTCTAATGATAAGTATTCATGAAAATAATATCCATGAAAAATCGTAAAGACATAATAACTCTTTCCACAATTAGTTTTGCATTATTATTGAGAAAATAAATATTTTCCTTGTGATAACCTGTCACCGTCTATATGACTTCAGTTGACAATATTTATCATATCATCCATAACCAACAACTCATACTACACCAAACAACTACATAAGGTTCAGCAGCAAGATAGATCATAATCATGTATTATCTTTTAATGCCCAGGATAAAAATCACTCTTACAACTCATCTTAGAATATCTTGACAACATGATTATTGATCTGTAAAACTCATTATAGAAACAATTCATCATTCTACAAATCGGACATATGTACTATGCTCCAATAAACTCTCAAGAGCACCCTAGACAAAAAAAAATCAAAATCAGGAAAAAAATCATAAAGTAAAATCTTGATAAATTAGTCAATGACTGAGGAAGATCAACATCTACTGTACAAACTCAAGCATTTGCTACAATGAATCGCGTTATTGTAGACTGGGCTCCATGAAATAAGAATATCAACATCAACTCTACAACTGAAACAATTACTATAATGAATCACATTACAGTACACTGAGCTTCATAAAATATAGAGATATTTCTTTTATGACAAATAAGATATGGATACATATAAATAAGGCAACATCAAAATCATTTGGTCAATGAATAACTGCATATACAGAGATTTCAATGATATTCACAGTCTATATTTATCTAAACCAACCTTAGCAAATGGTGAAATTTTAGTCAGATCTGCAACAATTACACCTTTAAACTCATGAACATGATCAAATTCAAACATTACAACGTCCTTCGATCTTCTTATCCACTACGTAGAGTAATATGTATCAAAGGATATCCTTAATACAATAGGTTCAAAAAAAATTCAAATTTTTTGAAAACTTGAACCTCAAAATTCATTTTTCCATGTCTTCTACTGAAAAATAAAAAAGTTTAGATATGACCAAATCGTTGAAGTTTGAGATATGCTCTAAGCGGCAAGAGACACTTAATTAAAGAAGTACCCATCTAAGAGTTGTAGAAAAAAATTTGTATAATAATTTAAATAAATAATTCAATAAATGAAAATGAATGCTAAGTCTGCATCGTATGCATGTTAATTGAAAAACTATAATTACAAATTATATATCCATAAATACAAAGAACAAAAGAGTTAAAACAACTAATAACAGAAGCGATAACTTAAAAGTGGAGAAAAATATGGAATGTACTATTTTCTTGAAATTCTTGGACATAAGAGAAAAAACACAACTTTTAGGAAGAGAAAAATAGGCAAGGGTTGTTTCTTTAATGGACACAATTTTTGAACTTTTTCATGAATTATTTAAGCTAGTTGAACAATGTGTTCCTGTACAGATTCTTTATTCATTATTTGGGAGATTATAATTTATGATACTATTCAGTAAGTAATTTCAAGAAAATAAAAGAGAGTGAGAGAGAGATATGTACTAGAGATTGAACTTGGCTTGTTTTACCTTTGTGAATAGCCAATGACACTCAGAAGAGTTCAGGTTACACGGTCAAGTTTTATACTACCTCCTCTATCCAGCACCCAAAGATTTCTACAAGTAGGTAAATTTTTCTTAATCAAATCATATAATTTCTTGAAATATAGTTGTATGTTTTGCATTATATTTTGCCCGTATATTATTATTGCTGTTGATGATAGCGAAAATTAAAAGTTGTATTTTGAAAATCTCATATGTTTAAATATGAAAAATGTACATATGAAAGAAAGTTAACAGACTAACAAATATACAATCGGTCTTAAGCCAACACTAATCATGAATTGCATCAAAATAATTCCAAAATTTTATCACCTGAATTGGGTAATATATAACTTGGTTAGCTTAGTTAAAATAAGATAAAAAAAAATCAACATTTGATTTGAAGAAGAATTCTTACAAATTTAGGATCTAAATTACTCAATAGACTATTATATCAACACAAATCATTATTGAGGATATAAAATTTTTCCTTGTGATAAATGTCACCGTCGATATAATTCTATTTGACATCATTAATCATATCAGCCATAACCAACACTACTACAACATCAAACCACTACATAAAGTGCAGTAGCAAGATACATCATAACTAGAAAGTTTATGTGATAGGTATGGAATACACGTGCAACATACATATTCAACAACTAGTAGAGAATTAGATTGACAAGATGGAAAAAAATTTTAAAGATTGATGAGGATGGAATTAATAATATAATAAATGTAATTTTAATACTTTTAGATGATATATATCATTATCCGCGATATTAGATCACTTGATAAAATCTTTTTAATTATTTGTAGAAGGAGAAAAGGTAGAGGAGATCCTTCTACATGTCCCTCTTTTTCATCTTTGTCGCTATACTCCTCAAAAATTTATCTAAACCCACTAAATTGTTCAAAATTAAAATTTGGAATAACTTTAATTATTGGTAAAGCCTATGTTGCATTTATTTTTAAGCGTGTGTGGTTACACGCCATTAAAAATGAGTAACACACAAGCATCTATGGGTTTAAAATATTTAATTTTGTCGAATTTATATGTTTAGATGAAATTTTGAGGTACAATCATCACATATATATGTGTTAGACAATACCTTTCTTTAATAATTTTTATTTTTAATAGAAACAAATCAAAACACTTGCATTAAGCAACAACTCGAAAGTATATCACAAAGCCACTTGCATTAACCAAATACAGTTCCTTTACTGACTAACTTTATGATGGAATTGCCTATTTGAGCCACCATTTCCATCACTATAAGAATCCACATCCCCCTGATAAGGTTGGTCCTTAATCTTAGTAGGCGGACCTTGAATCTTTACCTTGAGATAATTTTCCAGTTTGAGTTGTATGACCTCACTTTCTTGTTTGATAGGCTAAAAACACAAATTTGCACGCTTCAAAATTTCCATCCTTCACATTGTTCCTCATGAAATTGACATGATAAGTCACTCATGCAGCTCCAAAGTCTATGTTTTACTCTCTGAATTCTGTAAGGAGACAATCTATTAAAGAGAATTATAGGGGTTTTCCTGTAGTTCTGGCACGATTAAGACAATAAACTTAACAATATGTCAAAATAACACCATGCAAATACCCTAAAGAAGGACCAAAGTATTGAATGCACACCTTTCTACTTCATGAAATTGCAAATCAAGAATTATTATTAAAGATGGGTGATAACACATGATCTATAAAATGAGTAGTCTTGCCCGTAAGCTGGTCTAGGCATCATAATAATCTATAGTAGGTATCTCACGACAGACCAACTAGTAGACTCCTGACTAGTACTATGGGCCATATGGCATCTCCCTCCTCACAATATCCAAATTAATTTCATCGTATTATTGTATATCATTTCAATTTTATATTTAAACTATTTCCAGTAATATATAGTGATGAATCAAATATGTTAACCATTTATCAATATGAGCTTACACTTTTCCATTTCAAATCTCATGTTTTTCGATGAACATGAAAATTTTAGAATTTATAGAAATTTAGAAAGTTTATGTGATCAGTATGGAATTCACCTGTAAAGCATGCATTGAAGAACTAGTGGAGAATTAGATTGACAAGATGAAGAGTAATTTTGAAGATAAATGAGGATGCAATTAATAATATCATGGTGGAGAGGTGGTGTAACAACCCGAAATCACCCCCTGGGACGCTACACGGTGCCTAGGGTCACAAGCAACCTCAAGCTAACCCTTCTATTGGCATAACTCATAAGCAACTGAACAAAGTGCATAAATCTAAAAGAATAAGGAAAAAATAACTCTATTATGAATTGACTCAATATAAAACTAAAGTCACAAGGTTACAACTCTGTTTGTACAATAAAAATGAAACTCAATGCATCAACTCCTACTGACTACCTATGAAACCTCTACTAGTACTGAATATAGGTAGATAGGTCATGACACCCAATCACCCCAACTCAATACGTAGAATAAAGAAAATATGACATGATTCAATCGTATCACTGACTCGAGCCCTTGAATAAAAATGGGACCCATCACTTGCTGACTGGAAGTTGCGAACTGACTGGATATGGTGCATGCGCTACAAATCTTAGCACCTATATTTTAAGACAATGTAGCACATAAACGTATATGTGGATCAGCACTTGGGAATGTACTGAGTATATGGGGGTGAATGCATATATATAAAACAGTATCAATCTTCTTCAATCAAATCATGCATGCAATATGGGATGACTCACATGGCTTGAACAAGTAAAAAATATAAAGCTCATAAGTCATGCAAAATGAAGCATGTAACACAAATCTCGTGAGTTATCACACTTTAACGTTGAAATCAGAAATCCTCTTTGATTCTCAATTCTCAAGGCTAAAAAAACTTTAAACAGTACTTTGAAATCATTCATATAGCTCATGGAGGGTAGAACTTCTTTAACGCTCAAGATCTCATAACTCTTTTAAACTCAAATACCTGAAATTAGAAATCATATAACTTTGAAACATACTTGAAGGCATTTCGTTCACTTTAGGAAAGGATCTCATTTCAAGTTTTAGGAAAATCATTCAATCTCAATGGAAAGATATTTTAGTTTAAGGAAATAACTTATCTCAAAGCTTCATGGAAAATACCATATCAAGGAAGAATACTTTCGTTTAGATAAACAACTAATATCAAGGAAATGTTTTAGTTAGGGAACCATTTTGCAACTTTACCATTAGGAAAATAGCTTATAGGAAGGGAAAATACTTTAGTTTTCAAGGAAGTACTGATCTCGATGTATAAAGGGCAAGGGAGGTTCTCTTAACCGACATAAACCATGCGAGATACATGGAGTTCAACGTTTTGTCCTCCTAAGGAAGAGACCCCACATTGGAAAGGAGCGTCATACTCTTTGCCAGGGAGTATAACCTAGGTCTAGTGATCACTAAACAAACTCGGCCTCGGGCTCAATATCAACTTGGCCTTAGGCCTAGTAAAAATCATAAACTCGGCCTCAGGCCCATCCTACGGTGGCACGTAGTGTTGGGATAAGAAACCATAGTAACTTGCCCACTCGGTGCTAAATACTACTCCCTTTAGATTATCTGCACTTATCTCATAAAAATCCACTTTTAGAAATAATCTTATTCTTCACCACGAACCCAATAATCAAATCTGAAATTTCATGTAGCAGAGTGGATTTCAAAACTCAATGACCATTAGGTCAAAACATTTCTTCAGAATACTAAAATCATGGGTCCTTATAGCACAATAGTTCATAAAATCTCAAGTCTCAAGTCGGGCTTAATAACCCATAATTCAATCTCAAGTTAAAACTCATCAAAAGCATAATAGATAGCATATAGATTCATAACTCATGTAGAAATCTAGAAATTTCACCAATTTATCTCAAAATCTTAACATACTCATATACTTTAATGTTTCAAACATTTCAACTATTGACTTCTCAAGGATTAAAATAATGGGGTATAGACCCAGCTGTAATTTCTCAAGAAAACATGCAGAAATCATGTCATTTAACTCTTAATTCATAGGAAATATCAAGATAATGCATTCAATAATAATGGGTGAAAAACCCTAGTTCAAATTAATGTAAAACCCCATAGATTTCTGGAAAATCAAGATTTGAATAAGCCTTTGGGAACAAGGGTGAAAGGGTTACCCTTGTTCAAAACTCTACATGCCTTAGATTATGGAATTGGATGAACAAGCTTGCTCTAAACTTCTTCTTCTTACTCTTGGGAGAGGGTTCTTAAAGCCCTTGACTTGGAAACTTTGAATCTTGACTCAATTTAGAAAATCTATGATGGATTCTTGAGATTCTTGGAAGAGGTTTTGGATACATACGGCTTTTGTTGAGAGAAAACTAGAGAAAAACTTCATAGAATGCTTGTAAATGACCTTGATTTGGTGTTTGCGCGGTTTAAGAGGCTTGAAAAAGGTCCAAAATGCCCTTTTTAACTTCTGTACGAAGCTGGAAAAATTAAACTGGGAACCCAATTTTATGGGCCACCGCAACGCGCCAATATCGCGGTGGCTCACTGGAAATTGACCAATGGGAAATTGCTAGTCATCGCAATACAGAGACATCACGTTGTCCCACTAGTTGGGATTTGGAACTTTAGCGCGACGCATCATAATCGGACTAGGCCACTGGAAATTCACTATTGAGAAATTGGGGTCTTCCGCGATGCACCACTATCGTGGAGTTTCATTGAGATTTGACAATTGTCAAATAGACCCTCTCTGCGATGCGTCAAGCACTAAAATGATGCTTTTTTACGACTAGGACTTAAATTAGCCATAACTTCTTACTCGGGTATCGGATTTGGGCGAATCTTATATCGATTGAAAGCTTATCAAATTTTCCAAGTGATAAAAAGTCGAAATTATGGAAATTCTATCTGGTTAACATGATACTCACTTAGGAAGTCACTTCTCAATCTTTTAGGCTAGAATCGCACCTTACTTAACACGCCCTAAGACTCATTCTACGAGAAAATTTTGCGAGGTCTTACAATATCTCCCCCTTGGAAACATTCATCCTCGAATGTCGCTAGCTAGACTAAGAACACTGGAAAAACTGAGTATACATAGCCAAAGCAATTTGCTAAACGGGCTCAGAATCTTTCTAAACTCTTTAATGTCTCAAAAATTGCAAGAACTCATGTAATAATAGATACATAGCTGCACTTTTGTTTAGAAGGGCTGAGTTCTGATAATCATGGCTCGACTAAAATTATCGCAAAAACTGACACGGCTCTAAACGGCAGCTAAATTATCGAGTATAAATATCCCTAGGACTCGATAACATAAAAGTAAAACATAACCATTCTTGAATAATCAAGACCACTGACATTCATCCACCACCACAATCAATAAAGCATCACTTCACACATTTAGGAATCCTAAACATGTAATAACATAGGGGGACATGTTATTGAATCATATTCCACTCAACAAGGTCGTGCATCAAACACTTAGAACATAATTAAGACTTGGAATATATCGGAGAACACATAATTGGGAAATATCATACTACCATTTCACAATTCATTCACTAAGGCTTTTCAACAAACACTTTCCATGCATGAGCTTACACACAATTGGGGATTCCTAGTCAACATGCCATAATGGCTCTAATTCCCTCACATAAGCATTTTATCAAACTTATGGGGAGCATGCTTTGCTTGTTTAAAAATTTCCACACTTAATTAACATGAACATATCATTTAGAAAGCAACTTGAAGAGGGTTCATCGTGAACATCACATGAGCATCACATACTAGGATCAAAGCTTGAAAATCTTGTAAGTAAACATGAATCACAACTTAATCATAGCATTAACATCGATTTTAACTCACATGAATCTCGAACAACTCATAAACATATAATCTTTGAATTTTAGAAAAAGGGTTCTTGAGCTTCTCGGATAGTAGGGACTCAAGAATAAATACCTACATACGACTATCCTCTCCAACATGACTCGTTCACTCTCTCCTACTGGCATCACTGTTCATTATATTTATCGTGACCTAAGGAAGAGGTCATTGAAAAGTTAGAACATGAGGACCTGGAGCATGAAGGGACATTGTACCTACCTGGCCCTCAACTGATGCTTAAGGTATTTAACATCATGAATTGTCAAAGCGGTCTAACCCAAGGACATATATGATATAAATATGGACTTTGCGAATCACTAAAAGTATTGCTCGAGTACTTAAGTCACGAGTTGAATGACCTGAATTTGGAGTTCAAAATTTATGGGATGTGATCCCGACTACCGAATGAACCAGAACTCCTCATTTTAGGAACTATGAGAGTACATAATTCTCTATCATATGCACGAACATGAATTAAGATCTTAGAACCGAAACATAAAACATGAGCAGGTAATAGGAAAACTGAAATTGCTAAAATGAGATTGGGTCAAGCATCAATCTTACTCAAAGTTATTCTATAGCTCACTGGTACATCTACTAGAGTCTTAAGGTTTGACCCGATTACCGGTTCTATAATCTCCCCCTTAGACTTAAGCCATCACTCCAAGGTAGTGAAACACCACATGAATTCTAGTCTGGCTATATTCACTTTGCTCTAAAGTCGAGGATATAACAATGCATATGAACAGAAGAACTTGACCCAAATGACTACACTTTAAAGCGTAAAACATCAACAACAACAGCAATAAAAATAACAAAAAACCCAGTATATTACCACATAAGTGGGGCCTGGGGAGGGCAGATTATACGCAGTCCATACCACTACCTCTAGAAAAGTAGAGAGGCCACTTCTGATAGGCCTCCAGCTCAAGAAAAAGGCAGTATACCAAAAACATCAAAAGCATAAGACACTATAAAAATGACATAGGTACGACATCCATAACAAATTGCACATTGCCAAGCCGAGGACAGCAAAGTCCACCCAATTACTAACTACGACTCATCCACACCCCTAGCCCTCTACCCTAATGTTTTTCCTTAAAATCTTCCTATCCAGGGTCATGTCCTCAGTCAGCTGTAACTGCTCCATGTCATATTTAATCAGTTCACTCCTCAAAGCGTAACACCCACTCATAATACTACCTTCTGAGACACATATCATCCTTTTATGGCCCCAATAGTCATCATTTAATGCTCAACACTTAGAATGGGTACCTCCAATCCTATTGACAGTCCATACAAATGATGTCATAGCCTACCACTAGATCGCCTATAAACTTTATTTCTAAACCATGAGAATCAAAATCATACTCACCATCTTCATTCACAACTTCTTACCTCATCTATCAAGGATATCATTGATTATCTCACTAGCTCTACCTAGCAACTTAACGTTACTACTAACCAAATAACATGCAGTAATCCTCAAAAATACTAGCCCCATAGAACCTTGGGCGCACTTCTACATCACACATGCAACATCAAACTTAATTAAGAATCAAACAAACTTAATCTCTTGCATACACTATTCAAGCCTATTAGATCACTCCTCTATAACTAGTACTATTAAACAAGAAATCGTCGCCTACACTTTCACTACCACCAATCATTCAAACTTAGTGTCTAGCGCTAATCTCACTCAGAAGCTATGAAATAAAACATCAACAATAACCAAAACTTCATATAGCCCACTCGAACTTCATAATCAATAATAATCGATCGTAATCATATGGCCCATCTATTCCCAATTCATTAATACATCCTCCTTCTAAACGTCATTACTATCCACCTACTTATACAGCCCCAACTTAGCTCATAGCTCTATAAGTCTCGACTAAACGATATCTTTCAAATCTCAACGACGAGTAAGTTAACAACACCCATCCATTGAGTACTTCCATCAATAACCTATACTTTCCAACACAACAATTGTCATCAACAACTTTTTATACTTCAAACAAACAATATTTTACCTTAACTAATGACCTCTTCTCCACCTCTCACTAACAAACAAGCAAGGAAATAACACTTTATTACTAGCCCAAACATGTGCAAAAAAATTTAGCTATACATATATGCATATAAATTTAATAAATGGCCCATACCACCTTTCTTGTTACTACAACTCTAAACCCCTAGTTTCAACCAACACAAGAATAACAGGATGCATAACAAGTTGCTAATGAATCAAAATAGGCCTCACACGACTTCACTAGACTTTGGTTTTGTTTTTTGAACATGAAAATGAGATGAAAAACAAAGCAACTATGCTAGTGAATTGAAAGAGCCCCACATGGCTTCACTAGACTTTGATTTTTCTTTTCAAAAACTCAATAATAACAAGGTTACATATTGTAAGAGATAAAAACTTAACACGCAATATTCAATGATCTAAGAATATGCATCTCACTGTGTCTCACTTGCATGACTCATAATAGTGAGGCAAAACTTTAAACACGCGGTACTCATGACACACCAGAAGGCTCCTATCGAGCTGCTTTGTGCGACTTCTGAAGCTTCTTGCTATCCAATCTGAGAACATTATCTGGAAAGGAACTAGAACTTACTAATCATGAGATCTCAAGAATAATACATGGGTAAGGAAGCATAGCTTCACATTATGGATTCTGAGGAGGAATCTGAAAGTACCTCAAACTTGGGCTTAGTGCCTAACTTTCATGAATAATGAATAAAGAACTTCAAT
>JAPEIP010000010.1:239102543-239122439 GCA_026120095.1 Capsicum chinense | reverse complement strand
AGGAAAGGATCTCATTTCAAGATTTAGGAAAATCATTCAATCTCAATGGAAAGATACTCTAGTTTAAGGAAATAACTTATCTCAAAGCTTCATGGAAAATACCATATCAAGGAAGAATACTTTCATTTAGAGAAACAACTCATATCAACGAAATGCTTGAGTTAGGGAACAATTTTGCAACTTTACCATTAGGAAAATAGCTCATAGAAAGGGAAAATACTTTACTTTTCAAGAAAGTACTGATCTCAAAGTTTAAAGGGCAAGGGAGGTTCTCTTAACCGGCATAAACCATGCGAGCTACGTAGAGTCCAATATTTTGTCCTCCTAAGAAAGAGACCCCACGTTGGGAAGGAGCATCATACTCTTTACGAGGGATTATAACCTAGGTCTAGTGATTACTAAACAAACTCGGCCTTGGTCCCAATATAAACTCGTCCTTAGACCCAATAAAATTTATAAACTCAGCCTCAAGCCCATCCTACGGTCGTACATTGTTTTGGAGTAAGAAATCGTAGTAACTTGCCCGCTCGGTGCTAAATACTACTCTCTTTAGATTGTCTTTACTCATCTCATAAAAAACCACTTTTAGAAATAATCTCATGCTTCAGCACGAACCCAATAATCAAATATGAAATCACATGTAGTAGAGTGGATTTCAAAACTCAATGACCATTAGGTCAAAACATTTCTCAATAAATCTAGGAATAGTCAAATCATGGGTGCTTATATCATAATAGTTCATAAAATCTCAAGTCTCAAGTAGGGCTTAGTAACCCATAATTCAATCTCAAGTTAAAACTCATCAAAAGCATAATAAATAGCATATATATTCATAACTCATGTAGAAATATGGAAATTTCTCCAATTTATCTCAAAATCTCAACATACTCATATACTTCAATGTTTCAAACATTTCAAATATTGACTTCTCAAGGATTAAAATCAAGGGGTATAGACCCAGCCGTAATTTCTCAAGAAAACATGCAGAAATCATGTCATTTAACTCTTAATTCATAGGAAATATCAAGATAACTCATTCAATAATAATTCATGAAAACCCCAAGTTTAAATTCACGTAAAACCTCATAGATTTCAGGAAAATCATGATTTAAATAAGCCTTTGGGCACAAGGGTGAAAGTGTTACTCTTGTTCAAAACTCCACATACCTTAGATTATGGAATTGATGAACAAGCTTGCTCTAAACTTCCTCTTCTTACTATTGGGAGAGGTTCTTGAATCCCTTGACTTGAGAACCTTGAATCTTGACTCAATTTAGAAAATCTATGGTGGATTCTTGAGATTCTTGGAAGAGGTTTTAGATACTTAGGGTTTTTGTTGAGAGAAAACTTGAGAAGAACTTCATAGAATGCTTGTAAATGACCTTGATTTGGTGTTTGCACAGTTGAAGAGGCTTGGAAAAAGTTCAAAATGCCCTTTTTAACTTCTTCTACGAAGCTGGAAAAATTGAACTAGGAACCCAATTTTTTGGGCCACCGCAACACGCCACTATCGCAGTGTCTCACTGGAAATTGACAAATAAGAAATTGGTAGTCACCGCGATGTGGAGCCATTGTGTTTTCCCACTAGTTGGGATCTGGAACTTCAGTACGACGCATCATAATCGCGCTAGGCCACTGGAAATTGACTATTGAGAAATTGGGGTCCGCCGCAATGCGCCACTATCGCGTAGTTCCACTGGAATTTGACAATTGTCAAATAGACCCTCTCCACGATACGTCAAGCACTAAAATGATGTTGTTTTATGACTAGGACTTAGATTAGCCGTAACTTCTTACTCGGGTATCAGATTTAGGCGAATCTTATATCGATTGAAATCTTATCAAGTTTCCTATGTGATAAAAAGTCAAAATTAATGAAATTCTATATGGTTAATACGATACTCACTTAGGAAGTTAATTCTTAATCTTTTAGGGACAGAATCATGCCTTACTTAATATACCCTAAGGCTCATTCTATGAGAGATTTTTGTGGGGTCTTACAGTTTGATTCCCAGGATATTTGTAAGAGGGAAAGTTTTATGTATCTTAGGTTTATGATTCAGGGGAATAGTGATATTGATGAGGATGTCTCTAAATGTATTGGAGTAAGTCGGATGAAGTGGAGGCTCACCTAGGGAGTGTTGTGTGATAAGAAGGTGTCCTTAAAGCTTAAAAGCAAGTTCTACAGAGTTGAAGTTCATCCGGCCATGCTATATGGCACGGAGTGTTGGCCAGTCAAGAACTCCCACATCTAAAAATTAAAGGTAGCAAAAATGAGAATGTTACATTGGATATGTGGACTTACTAGAGAATATAGATATAGGAATGAGATTATCCGCGAGAAGGTAGGAGTGGCTTCAGTGGAAGACAAGATGCGGAAAGAAAGGATGAGCTAGTTTGGGCATGTGAGGAGGAAGGGCACGGATGCCCCAGTTCGTAGGTGTGAGAGGATAGATTTGGATGGTTTTAGAAGGAGTAGAGGTAAGCCAAAGAAATACTAGAAAGAAGTGATTAGGCATGACATGGGTCTATTACATCTTTCTGAGGACATGACTCTAGACAGGAAGGTATGGAGGTCGCAGATTAGGGTAGAAGGTTAATGCATGTGTAGGTTATAGCTAGTAGTTAGGGAGATTTGGTGTATCCAACTTAGTAAGCCTACGACTGTGCCTACTGGTAGTAGCCGTAAGTGTATGCTATTATGAGGGGGTGGCCTTTTCTTTTTTCTTATTTATTATTTTTTTTTACTTTTGTATTGCTCTTATTTTCATGGCTCTCTTTTCTCCATTTGTATTATTTCTCATTTCTTATTTCTGTTATGCCATCCATTCTACTTCAGATATTACTATGACCTTGTTAACTATTTATTATCTTGAGCCAGGGGACTATCAGAAACAACCTCTCTACTTTTTCGGAAGTAGCGTTATGGACTGCGTACATTTTACCCTCCCCAGACCCTATTTGGTGGGAATTCACTAGGTTTGTTGTTGTTGTTATTGTTGTTTCAATTAATAATATCACATGTGTAAGTTGAATCCATCTAGAAGAAATATAAGGATGCAATTAATAATATCAGTTCTTTCACTGACTAACTTCGTGAAGGCATTGGCTTGTCGAGCCACCATTTCTACTCACTGTAAGAATCCATATCCCCATGCTCAGGTTGGTCCTTAATCTCAGTAGGCAGACCTTGATTCTTTACCTTGAGGAAATTCACCATTTTGAGCTGTAGAACCTCATTTTCCTGTTTGATATGCTCAAAACATAAATTTACATGCTTCAAAACTTTCATCCTTCAAATTTTTCCTCATGCAATCGATTTGATCAGAAACTCTTGCAGATCCAAACTCTATGTTATATTCCCTGAATGCAGTAAGGATACAGTCTATTGAAAGAGAATTGTAGGGGAGTTCTTTTAGTTTTAGTACCAATAAGACAATAAACTTCAAAATATGTCCAAATAACGCCACACAAATTTCGTAAAGAATGCCTGAAGTATCGGTTGCATACCTTTTCACTTCAAAAAATTATTAATCAAGAATTTATAAGTGTAGGTGAGAGAGGACACATGATCTATAAAATTAGTTTTCTTCCCCAAAAATTGTTCTAGAAATCATAATTATATATAGCTCATATCTCGCAATAGATTAACTTGTTGACACCTGACTTGTTCTATGGGCCACGTAGAATCTCCCTTCTACCAATATCAAAATTAATTTCTTCAAAAACTATTGTATATTATTTCAACTTTATTTCTTCTGTCACGACCTGAGCCGCGGCCCTAGCCGTAACGAGCATCCCAAACCATGAAGGCTTGGGTGCATTTCTAAATCTAGTAATCATGCGCAACATTCATATAATATAAGAAAATGTGCAGAAAACAATACATGATGAAACCATGGTCAAACTCATAACTTGAGCAATTTGAAAAGGAAATTCTAAATATTCTAAACATATGACAACCGTATGCAAAATCTCTAACATTACAATATCCATCATAAATCTAAAACAAAACTGGGACAAGGTCCCTAGTAGACCATAAAAAGAAACAAGCAATGAAATCTGAAAATCAGGCCTTCCAGAATAGAGAAGGCTCACCAACTGCAACTTCTGAAACATACGGATCTACTGTTGGATGGGACCGCAGGACTGTGCCTCAAATCCTAATATACAAGGGGTCAATAAATATGTACTTATACGCAGGACTATCAAAAAACAAAATACTGATACATAAATTAAGTGAGAGCATTTCATGAAACAAAACACATTACTATAAAACACTTGAAAATCCATGGGCATAGCAAATAGTTCTTTAGAAATAGTTCTATAAATCAACTCAACATCTTTGTCTTAGTTCTGAGTTAGGTGGTACACCCTACAAGTATGATATTCCACGGACTTTATGGAATCTCTCATTGACTCAATGGGTAAGACCCCAACCCAAGTTTGCTGTAAGAGTTAGAGTTTCTGATTCTGATACGCCACAGGGCACTAGGCCAATGTATAATCACTCTTTGGGAAATAATAACCCATATCAGAAAAACATAGTTTTGGGAAATGAGTTATCTAAACTCGTACCTTCTTCGGGTAACCACCTAATATCTCTTAACCCAATTTTTAGCCTTTTCTAAACATACATCTATCTAAAATCAATTTCTAAAAAATCTGAATGAAATCTGACTTATGTTCTGTTCTGAGTTTGTTATGGCATTATCTGTTTTGTACCATCATAACAAGACTTGCAAGTTATATTTATAAGCCATACATTATCATGTTCCAGTCTTTTCTTTCAAAACACTATTTTAAGACCACCAAACTAATCAAACAGCATAAAAGGATGCATATAGAAAAATTCGTGAAAACATAGTCAAAGATCCTTAGTTCAATTCACAAACACTTAGTGGTCAAGTATCTTGTAACAACCAACGAAAACTCTTTAAATCATCACTTTGATTTGTATAGTTAGGAAAAATTCCCTCTCTCCAAGTCATCACCAAAACCAAGTCAATAAACAATAGTAAAAGCATTTAGATCATGCTTCTCAATATACATTCGGATAATTCATAAAAAGAGAGGGAGTATAAATCTTGATGCTCTTAATTAAATTTTCAAAACTCAAACCACATGTATACGTATATATAACACAGATCAATTTTAAGGGGGAAATTCCTCAAGGCCAAAACTTTATCATCAATAAGGTTTCATAATGCATAATTGGAATTGTAAATCCATACCCCTTTGTAAATTCATGATTTCTAAACATTTAAACATGATTAAGATGATTTCACTATGCGCATGTAGTTTAAGAAAACCCCACGTACCTTAGATTAATTGATTTGAAGAATGGAACCCTAACTTTGACTCTGTTCTTGAAGATCTTTACTTAGAAGATGAATTCTTGATTTATGATAGGGAAGTTAAGGTTTTGTTTTCATGGAATTTGAGTGACTTTTGGTGTATTATGCCTTAATCACGACTAAATTTCGTGTTATGGCTAAGTTATGATGAGGGGAAAATACTAAAATACCCTCCTGGACCCGAGGACAAGAAAATAAAATGAACAGGGCACCCGACGTGATTAGTGACGCGATGCATCGAGATAGCATCGAGACACCGGTTTAGCCGATGCAATTGCCAATGTAGTGCGTCAATATCGCATTGAGCTACTATTTTGCTCACCCAAACATATGTCTAACATTGCCCAAAAAGATTGAAAATTCCCCAAGACATCTCCTTTACTCCCCCGAACATGAATAACTTAGAAATCCATATCTCATGATTGGAAAAATTGATTTAGAAATCACAAAATTTTAAGAGTTTAAAATATGGCTAAGTACTTTTGACACTTAGGAAATTTTAAGATGATAACTCTTTAAAAAAGCTACGAAGTGAGGTATTAAATCAAGGATAACATGGGGTGTTACATTATCCCCCATTGGGATCATTTATTCTGAAATGATGGCTCAGAACACAAGCAAGCATGACTTCAAGCATACTAAGAAAAAGATAAAGTGAGTAGGATATAACTTGTACCATTTATGTCGCCATCTATAGTCTTAAAAAGGGTTGGCTATCTGGTCTGCACATTATCTTCTAACTCTCAAGTAGCTTTCTCAGCTTTTTTATTCCTCCAAAGCACCTTAACTGAAGCTATGTCCTGGTTCCTTAGCTTCCAAACTTGGTGGTCCAAGATACCAATAGATTCTACTTTATATGATATGGAGTCTGTCACCTTGATCTCTTCTACAGGCAACACTAGGGAATGATCTACAATGTACTTTTTCAACATGGACACATGGAATACTGGATGAACAGAAGCCATATTTGTAGGCAATTCTAACTCATAAGCAACCCCCCCTATCCTTCCCACAATCTTATATAGTCCTATATAGCGAGGACTCAGCTTTCCTTTCTTCTCGAATCGCATAACTCCCTTTATAGGGGAGACTTTTAGAAATACCCAATCACCAACCTCAAATTTAACTCCCTACTCCTAACATCTGTGTAGGATTTCTGGCAACTCTAAGCTGTCTTAAGTCATTCTCTAATGAGTTTCACCTTCTCTTTTGCCTGATGAATAAGGTCAGGCCCAAACAAGCGGGTTTCACCCACTTCATATCAGCTAATTGGTGATCTACATCTCCTTCCATAAAGTACTACAAAAGGAGCCATCTGAATACTGGCATGGTAGTTATTGTTGTAAGCGAATTCTATAGACGGTAAATAATCTACCCAACCGCCTTTGAAGTCAATTACGCAAGCCCTCAACATGTCCTTGAGAGTCTAAATAGTAAGCTCAAACTTCCCATCTGTTTGAGGGTGGAAAGCAGTACTCAGGTTTATTTGGGTACCCAAACCTCTCTAAAAGGACCGCCAAAACTACAAAGAGAATTGCATACCTCGGTCAGATATAATGGATACTGGTTCCCTATGCAAGCGAACTATTTCCTTAATATATAGCTTAGCATAATCATCTCCCGAATAGTTAGTCCTCACAGGCAGAAAGTGAGCT
Organism: Capsicum chinense; assembly: GCA_026120095.1. Taxonomy (NCBI): domain Eukaryota; kingdom Viridiplantae; phylum Streptophyta; class Magnoliopsida; order Solanales; family Solanaceae; genus Capsicum; species Capsicum chinense. The sequence goes on along the minus strand of JAPEIP010000010.1, from coordinate 239,115,427 downwards.
GACTTGGTCATACGGTCTACAATCACCCAAATGGAATCATATTGGTTTTGGGACCTTGGAAGTCTCGTGATGAAATCCATATTGATTATCTCCCATTTCCACATTGGCAAGACTATCTCTTGGGAAGTACCACCTGGCCTCAAATGCTTCACCTTTACTTGTTGACAATTTAAACACTTAGAAACAAAATTAGCAATATCTCATTTCATATTGCTCCAAAAATATATAGTCTTAGAGTCATGATACACTTTTGTAGAGCCTGGGTGCATAATATACCTCGATGTGGGGGCTTCATCAAGAATTCTCTCCCACCAACCATCCACATTGGGTACACACAGCCTACCCTGATATCTCAAAATCTCATGTCCTCTAATTTCAAAAGCTATCACCTTTTGTTGACCAACATCTTTCTTAATCTGCATCAATATAGGGTCTTCGTCCTTCTTCTCCTTAACCTCAGCACATAAGGAGGATCCAGCTATCTCATGAATAATTACTCCTCCATCTTCGAAATCCAAAAGTCGAACCCCAAGATTGGCAAGCCGGTGAATATCTTTTACCATCTCCCTTTTTCCATTCTCAATATGGGAAAGATTGCACATTGACAACCTACTAAGGGCGTCGGCCACCACATTGGCTTTGCCCAGATTATAATGTAGGCTTATGTCATAATCTTTTAATAACTCCAACCACCGCCTCTTCCTGAGATCCAATTCTTTCTGTGAGAAGACATATTGTAAACTCTTGTGGTCAGTGAAAATATCCACATGAACCCCATAAAGATAATTTCGCCAGATTTTAAATGCAAATACCACAGCCGCTAATTCTAATTCATGGGTGAAATAATTCTTTTCATGCACCTTTAATTGCCTTGATGCGTAAGCCACTACTTTACCATTCTACATAAGCACACACCCAATTCCTACCCAGAATGCATCACAATATACAACAAAACCCTATGTACCCTCAGGAAGAGTCAAAACTGGTGTGATAATCAACTTATCTTTTAGATTCTCAAAACTACCCTCACATGAATTAGACCACAAAAACATTGCCTTCTTCTGAGTCAATTTGGTAAGGGGAGCGACTACGGAGGAAAAATTCTCTACAAACCTTCTATAATACCCTGCCAAACCCAAGAAACTCAGAATATCGGTTGGAGTCGTGGATCTAGGCCACTTTCTCAATGCCTCAATCTTTTGGGGTCAACCTTAATACCCTCACTAGACACAATATGCCCCAAGAAAGCAATATCATTAAGCCAAAATTCGTACTTAGGGAACTTTACATATAGCTCATGATCTTTGAGTGTCTAAAGGATGATTCGGAGGTGGTTGGCATGATCCTCTTTATTCTTAGAGTAAACCAGAATATCATCGATGAAAACTATCAGAAATAGATCAAGAAACTGATGGAATACCCTATTCATTATGTCCATGAAAGCTATAAGAGCATTGGTTAGTCCGAAAGACATAATTAGGAATTCATAATGGCCGTATTGGGTTTGGAAAGCTATTTTAGGAATATCAACCTCCCTAACCTCCAACCGATGATACCCCGAATACAGATCTATCTTTGAGAAACACTAGCACCCTGAAGTTAGTCAAAGAGATCATCAATTCTAGGAAGAGGGTATTTGTTCTTAATAGTGACCTTATTAAGTTGACAGTAGTCTATACACATACGGAGGGAACCATCTTTCTTATGCATAAAGAGTACAGGTGCACCCCAAGGAGAAACACTAAGACCGATAAAGCCTTTGTCAAGAAGATCTATTAGTTATTCTTTCAACTCCATCAGTTCTGTAGAAGCTATTCTGTATGGCAGAATAGAAATAGAACAGGTGTCTGGCAACAAGTCAATGCCAAAATCTATCTTCCTATTAGGAGGTATCTTGGGAGATCATCAGGAAATAGTTTTGGGAACTCATTAAATATGGGAACAGACTGAAGAGAAGGACTTTTAGCACTGGAATCTTTGACTCAGATAAGATGATACAAACAACCCTTGGAAATAAACTTATGGGCTCTTAGGTAAGATATGCATTTCCCCTTAGGTTCTACAGTATATCCCTCCCACTCTATCACTGGTTCATTCAGAAAGGAAAAGGCAATATTTTGGGTTCTACAGTATAGTGTGGCATAACACGAATGGAGATAATCCATTCCCAAGATAGTATCAAAGTCAATCATATTAAGTTCTATAAGGTCTTCAATAGTATCACAATCACAAACAGACACCACATAATTTTAATACACCCTTCTAGCCATAATAGAATCACCAACCAGAGTGGAAACAGAGAAAGGTTCAGGAATACTTTCAGGTCCAAAACCAAAATCAACGGCCACATAAGGGGTCACATAAGACAAGGTAGACCCGGGATCAAGTAATACATACACACCATCGGAGAAAATCTGTAACATACTTATGACTGCATTTGGTAAAGCCTCTGCCTCCTAGAGATTAGATAAAGTGTAAAACCAGTTATCACCACCCCCGGTAGCTGGAGTAGTACCCTTGGGAGGTGGTGGTGGCACTGAGGAATTATATTGGTACTTGGCACCATCAAAGTTCCTTCTAGCGAAAGGATAATATCTCTGAAAATGGTCCGACTGACCACAAGTATAGCACACCAACCTTCCCAGCTGGCACCTCCCTAGGTGATCCTTATCACAAGTCTCACATCTCAGAAAGAACCGATGTGGCGGAGCTATGCTGCCTTAGGACTGAGTACCCTGCACTCCTAATCTATCTTTAGGCCAAAAATTCTGAAACTGTCGGTCAACTAGAGGTCTGGGCGCTGGAGCGCTGGCAGAATACTGAGCATTACCCCAAAACTTTTTCTTCGACCAACTATTACCCCAATTACGACTTTGTTGCTGACTTTTGTTCTAGTCAGCAGATCTGGCCCTCTTGGCCTGATGGTCTTTCTCCCTTGCTTACGCCACCCTTTTCTTCTGCTCCTCTACTTGTTATATATGAATGAATAGCCTGGATAAATCCATGTACCTGTTCAACATTGCTCTTTTTCTCTCCAATACCAAATAATCCAAAAGACCAGACGCAAGCTTTCTCATACGTTCTCTCAAGTTACCTACCAATTCTGGAGCATATAGAGATAGTTGGTTGAAACTCAATGTGTACTCCTTAACGCTCATTTTCCCTTGATTTAAGTTTATAAATTTTTTTGCCTTCAATTTCCTCAATTCCTGGGGAAAGAAGCAGTCCAGAAATGCTTTTACAAAATCACCCTACACGGAAGGCTCAGTATCACTACCTTTTAGATACCCCCAATCATTGTACCATTCATTCACCATATCCTTCAGTTGATATGCCACCAGTTCTACACCTTCAACCTCATTCATAGTTATGACTCTAAAAATATTCTCCAACTCATCAATAAACCTTTAAGGGTCCTTTTCAACCTTTGTGCCAGTTAACATAGGCAGGTTCAGTCTTATGAATTGACTAACCCAGGTATTTTTAGATGAACCCAATATAGAACCCACATCTTTAGACCGATGGGTTTGCGAGGCTACCAGCTGTGCATATGTATGGACTGACTGGACTCAACATTCAAAATATCCCTTTAAGCGGGCTAGGGACGGTTAACATTGGTCCTTAAAGCTCGAGGTGGACTGCTCAGGACTGGAGGAACTCCTGGAGTAGGGACAAACTCTGGGGTGTGAGCTCTATTATGGGTCCACATCCCATGGGTTGGATGAACCTCTTCCTCTTGAGCATTCTGTTCGTTGATTCTATGGGGAAGCATGGAAACTTTCTGAAATACAAAAAATTACTGATTAGAGGACATACAGACTCTATGGCATGAACTAATTTCATGAAAGAAGAGAGACACTCCTAAATGCCTTGTAGCCTCCCATTTATAAGTGTGGCACGCTACACACCCATAAACAGGACTCTACCCGATGCGATTTCATATATTCCCTAGGACCATAAATAAGGCTCAAATACCAAGTTTGTTACAAACCAAGCTCAGTCCCTAGCAATAATGAGCATCCCAAACCATGAAGGCCCGGACGCTTTTCTAAATCTGGTAATCATACATAACATTCATATAATAATAAAATTTGCAGAAAACAACACATGAAGGAACCATGTTCAATCTCATAACTTGAGCAATTTAAAAATGAAATTTTAAATATTTTAAACATGTGACAACCGTCTGCAAAATCTCTAACATTACAATATCCATCATAAATCTGAAACAAAATAGGGACAAGGCCTTAGTAGACCATAAAAAGGAAAAAACAATAAAATCTAAAAATTAAGCCTTCTGAAATAGAGAAGGCTGCCCAACTGCAACTTCTAATACACACGGATCTACTGCTAGATAGGACAATAGGATTGTTCCTCAAATCCTGAGATATAGGGGGTCAATACATATGTACTGGTATGTAGGACTATCCAAAAACAAAATACTAATACAAAAAGTAAGTAAGAGTATTTCATGAAAAAAAAAACACATCACTATAAGCCGTTTGAAAATCCATGGGCATAGCAAATAGGTCTTTAGAAATAGTTTTGTAAATCAACTCAACATCTTTGTCTTAGTTTTGAGTTAGGTGGTACACCCTACAAGTCTGATATTCCACGGACTATATGGAATCCTCCATTGACTCGGCGGGTAATCCCCAACCCAAGTTTACCACAAGAGTTGGAGTTTCTGATTCTGATATGCCACAGGGCACTAGGCCAATGTATAATCCCTCTTTGGGAAATAATAACCTATATCGATAAAACATAGTTTTGGACAATGAGTTATCTAAACTCTTGCCTTCTTCGGGCAACCACCTAATATCTCTTAAGCCAATTTTTAGCCTTTTCTAAACATGCATCTTTCTGAAATCAATTTCTGAAAAATTTGAATGAAACATGACTTATGTTTTGTTCTGATTCTGTTATGGCATTATCTATTTTGTATCAACATTCCAAGACTTACAAGTTATATTTCTAAGTCATACATTATCATGTTACAGTCTTTTGTTTCAAGACACTATTTTCGGACCACCAAACTAATCAAACAGCATAAGAGGATGTGTATAGAAAAATTCGCGAAAATATAGGCAAAGATCCTTAGTTCCATTCACAAACACTTGGTGGTCAAGTATCTTGTAACAACCAACGAAAAATCTTTAACTTATCACTTTGATTTGGGTAATTAGGAAAAATTCCCGCTCTCCAAGTCATCACCAAAACCAAGTTAACAAACAATAGTAAAAGCATTTAGATCATGCTTATCAATATACATTCGAATAATTCATAATAAGAGTGGGAGTATAAATCTTCATACTCTTAATTAAATTTTCAAAACGCAAACCACATATATACGTATATATAACGCAGATCAATTTTAAGGGGAAAAGGACTCAAGACCAAAACCTTATCATCAATAAGGTTTCATAATGCATAATTGGAATTGTAAATCCATACCCCCTTGTAAATTCATGATTTCTAAACATTTAAACATGACTAAGTTGATTTCACCATGCCCATGTAGTTTAGGGAAACCCCATGTACCTTATATTAATTTATTTGAAGAGTGGTACCCTAGCCTTGACTTTGTTCTTTAAGATCTTGACTTAGAAGATGAATTTTTGATATATGAGAGGGAAATTAGGGTTTTGTTTTCATGGAATTTAAGTGACTTTTTGTGTATTATGCCTCAATCACGACTATATTCTGTTTTATGGCTGAGTTATGATGAGGAAAAAATACTAAAATACCCTCCTGGACCCAAGGACAAGAAAATAAAATAAACTGGGAACCCGACATGATTAGCGATGCGACGCGTTGAGATCGCGTTGAGCCACTGTTTTTCTCACTCAAACACATCTCTAACATTGTCTAAAAATTTTAAAAATTCCTCGAGATATCTCCTTTACTCCCCCGAACATGAATCAACTTAGCAATCCATATCTCATGGTTGGAAAAATCAATTTAGAAATCACAAAAGTTTAGGAGTTTAAAATATGGCTAAGTCCTTTTGACACTTACGAAATTTTTAGATGATAACTCTTTGAGCATGCTAAGAAGTGAGGTATTAAATCGAGGATACCATGAGGTGTTACATTTTTAGTAAGATATAGTGATGAATCGAACAAGTTGGGTTTTGTTTTCATGGATTTAAGTGACTTTTAGTGTATTATGCCTCAATCACGACTATATTCTGTTTTATGGCTGAGTTATGATGAGGGGAAAATACTAAAATACCCTCCTGGACCCGAGGACAAGAAAATAAAATAAACTGGGAACCCGACATAATTAGTGATGCGACGCATTGAGATCGCGTCGAGCCACTGTTTTTCTCACTCAAACACATCTCTAACATTGTCCAAAAATTTTAAAAATTCCCCAAGATATCTCCTTTACTCCACCAAAAATGAATCGAATTAGCAATCCATATCTCATGGTTGGAAAAATTAATTTAGAAATCACAAAAGTTTAGGAGTTTAAAATATGGCTAAGTCCTTTTGACACTTACAAAATTTTTAGATGATAACTCTTTGAGCGTGCTAAGAAGTAAGGTATTAAATCGAGGATACCACGGGGTGTTACATTTTTAGTAAGATATAGTGATGAATCGAACAAGCTCCCCTTTTATCAGTGCAAACTTACAGTTTTCCATTTCAATTCTCATGCATTTTATCGAACATTAAAATTTTACAATTTATAGAAATTTAGAAAGTTTACATGATCAGTATTGAATACACGTGCAACACACGTATTCAAGAACTATTAGAGACTTAGATTGCCAGGATGCAAAGTATTTTTGAATATAGATGACGATACAACTAACAATATCATACATGTAAGTTTAACAATTTTAAAAGAAGCACAATATCATCCACGATATTCAGACATTTGATATAATATATCTTAATATTTGTAAAGGGAGACAAAGGCAGAGAAGGACCTTCTACATATCCCAGTTTGACATCGCTAACCCTATACTCCTTGAATTTTTTTCTAAACCCATTAAATAGTTCAAAAATGAAACATGGAACAACTTTAATTACTGTAAAAACCTATGTTTCATTTATTTTTACAAATTTAGATAATGTGTGTGGTTACAAGCTACTAAAAATGAGTAACACACAATCATCTATGGGTTTAAAATATTTTATTTTGTTGAATTCAGATGTTTAGATGATATATTGAGGTACAATCCTCCCATACACACACAAATATATAGCTCTATGTGTATGTGTGTCTCGCAATACCTTTCTCTTTGTTAATTTCTATTTGAAAAAGAGACAATGCAAAACACTTGCATTAAGTAACAACTCGAAAGTATATACCAAAGTAACTTGACCAAAGTGAGAACTCAAGATCAGCAACTCCAATTTTTAACACTGTTAATAGGGATACAAAGAAAAACAAATATTTTCTTCTTCTTCTTCTTCCTATTTATTTCCATAATTATTTATTCTACTAAATCAAATTTCTTCACTGACTTGCTTCTTGAAGGCATTGTCTAGTCAAGCGACCACTTATACTCACTGTAAGAATCTATATCCCTATGATGTGATCCTCAATCTCAGCATATGGACCTTGATTCTTTACCTTGAGGTAATTCTCCATTTTAAGTTGTGCAAACTAACTTTCCTGTTTGATATGCTCAAATTACATATTTGTAGAATTCAAAATTTTCATCCTTGACATTGTTCCTCATGCAATCGACCTGATCAGTCACTCTTGCAGCTCTAAAGTCACTCTTTCAGCTCCAATGTTTATGTATTATTCCCTGAATTTAGTAAGGAGCCAGTCTAATAAAGAGAATTATACGGGGTGTAATACCCATACTTTTCCTAGTTTAGTTCACCTTCTTGTGTGTGAAGTGTTTAGTAGGTTTAGAATGTTCATAGAAATCACTTAGAGACAAGTTGATCAAAGAACCTTAGATTCCTCCAAAGTTTAGTATTCAATTGTAACACCCCGTATTTTGGGATTGTCTATGAACCGTTATTCCTACGTATAAAAGCTATAATCCAAATGATTCCTATGTGAATATAAGTTTCATGATCTTTATCCTCATATTTTATGTGCTTTTAAGGTGAAAAATATTCATAAAAAAATCACTAAGAACAAAGTTGAGCTTAGAGCCTTTCATTCATCTAAAGTTTGGTATTCGATTCTACAAGGGCCTACTTTAAATGTGTATAAATTTTTATATACTTAGAATTTTGTAGCTTAAGACCCTCCAAATTGTAAATAATTGAATTATCTTTACAACAAAATAAATTTTGCCTTAATACGATACCCGAGCGAAAAGTTATGGCATTTCTCATGAGAGGCAGTAAGCTGACATGATTGGGATGCAACGCGTCGGTTGTCGACGTGATTATCAATATGGAGCGATGGCAACCGCATTACAGAACTATTTCACGTGCTATTTCAGTTCCTAAAGGGTCTAGGGGCACTTTGGTCACTTCTCCTCACCCAAATCCGCCCATAATACTTAATTTCAACCCCCAAAAGCATTATGCACATTATTTTTCATCTTTTTCTCTCCAAGAAAATCCAATCCCCCTCAAGAACACCAATAACTTCATCAAAGTTTCTTCAATACATTCAATAAATTAAGGTCCCTAATCAAAGAAGTTCAAGAAAAAGCTTTCAATAACATTCCCAAGGCTTGCAAGTAAAGTTTTCAATTTCAAATCATCTATTAAGGCATGTGGGAGTTCATCCCTGAGTCCTCTTTAACCTATGGAGCCCAAAACCCTTTTATTTCAATTAAAGAATGGATTTTTCTATCATTATGCCATCTTAGATGTTCAAGAAAAAATCAATTTCATGTTTTCATGGTGTTTTTAATTCAATTCACCCCATGTATAATTTCATGCAATATTTTGATTTCCTCTTGCTATGAATTTGATTTTTCCATGCTTTATTCAAGTAAATTCCATGATAGATCCCAAATTCATGATGTTTAGAAATATTCCCATGTTTTGAATTCATGTCTTTCATATGTTTGATGAAATTCCCATATAATGTTCAATCAATTTCAAGATGAATCCTCAATTTATGAATTTTGCCATGTAACCCTATTATTCCCTCATGTTTAAGACATTGTTACCTTCAAGCTAGGATCTTGTCAAGTTTTGATGAAACTTTTATGTCCTATTTCAAACAAATTTCATGCAAATTCCCTAATTCATGATTTTAGTTATGTAATGATGTTATGCTCCCATGTTTGAGATATTCTCATAGTCAAGTTCATGATCCCAGTGTGTTTAATGGATTGTCCCATGTTAAAGTATTTATCCCCATGTGTATGATGAAATGACCAAGTAATGGGTTTCTTTAAATAATTCTTACTTATTATGGTCTCAAATGCACTCATGTGTTCTTATTATTATTGCTATTGAGTCCTAGGAATTATGAATACTCAAAATTTAGCCGTTTACCTAGTTTTTAGTATCTACAAAATGATTTTATCTATATTATAGGAAATATCATTCAGTCAGTAATATGGTCAATTTTGAGTCCAATTAAGTTATTTCAGTCCGGTTTTAATCCCAGTATCATTTTATACATTAATAATTACCTTAGAATCTATATGCAGTGTTATTTTTAGAATACCATGACCTAACCATATTAGTTATCAGTTAACAGTGTATACACTAGTTAGTATTACAGTGTCATTTAATTGGAAGTAAGATTCAGCACTAAGCGAACCCAAGGATAGAGACATTCCTGCCAGTTTAGGGTTTGACCCTTAGTAGCAATCTCTGAGTTACAGAACTATATAGCCAGCATAGGTTTAAAATATCTTCCTGCTAGTTTAGGGTTGACACCTATACGTGAGTTTTCTGCCAGTATAGGGTTACTCCTTAGTCCTTTGAAATACCAGTTTAGTGGATCCACAAGTCAGCATTAGTACCCGTGGCACAGTACTGACACCCTTCCAACTAGGGTTACAGGTTAGACCCCAATTAGCTTAGATTGGGGCATGTCGGTTAGATGATGCCTCCCACAGTCTCAGTTACAGTCTTAGTTTAGAGTTTAGTTTCAACTTTGCTCGACCATAACATACAATTATCAGTTATTCAGTTATCAGTATTTTAGTTTACAAACTATTTTAGAATCATGTTATACACTTGGTCTTGCATTCTTAGATAACACAGTTTACAGGCATTCATGTTCGGTCATTTCATGTTGTTTAGTTATTCCTTTTCTCATTAGCATAGTAGTCTACAGTTTTAGTCCAGTTATTCAGACAAAGTATAGTCCAGTCTTACATGACTAGTCTTCAGCTATCAGTCATTCAGTTAATCAAATAAGTATAGTATATATCCTGTTTGGTTCTGTATGTTTAGGTATTCGTGCTTAGTATAATTGTATATTCAGATCCTCGAGTTATGTCAGTCTCTATCATGCAGTAAAGATTCAGTATTCATACAGTATACATATTTTACAATATTCTAGCTTCAGTTCTACTTCTATCATTAAAGTAAAGTTTTATAGAAACTAAGGGTAAACATTCACCATTTATCAGAGTATGTTTGTCACTCAAGCTTTAAGATATTTTAGTTTTTAGTTTATTCCAGCCTATTGGTGAGTCTACTTGCACTTAGCATGCATGTTTTAAGATTATATATGAAATTAGTTTTACTTGTTGTATTCACCTCTACATACTCAGTACATTCCAAAAGTACTGATCCACATATACGTTTGTGTCAATACATTGTTTCATAATGTAGGTACTATTTATAGCTCGCACACCATGTTCAAACAATTACAATTTCCAACCAGTAAGTAATGAGTTCTCTAATTTTGGGAGCTCCAGATAGTTTTAGTTTATGTACAATTTATTTATTTTCATATGTATTGATTAGTGGTAGTTTAAGGTATGTCCCAGCTATTTATAGTTAGTATAGCAGATGCTTCATAAATGTCAGTCAGAGTCAGTCATGTGATTTCAGTTTCTTCCTTCAAATTTATAAGATTGTAAGACTTTATCTGTTCCAAACTATTTTAGATTTTCAGTATGATTATGTTTTCACACAGAAAAACTTGTTATTTAATGTATTATAATTCAGTTGCTTAACAGTATGCCAGTTCATGGGTTAGCTTGGGATCACTTGTGGTTCCAAGAACCGTGTGGCATCTAGGGTGTACTCTCGGGGCATTACAAACTTAGTATCAGAGCATAGAGTTCAAGTGTCCTAGGGTGTCTACGAGTTCATGTATAGTAGAGTCTTACAAAACAGTATGGAGATATCTGTACTTTTCTTCAGGAGGCTATAGGGTATTTAGGAAATGTTTCCCTTCTTTTATGTATTAGGTCATTCTATAGAAAGGTTCTCTAAAAAACTTACAAAGATTCTCATCTTGATCTATTCATGCTATCTCTACCTTGTATTTTAGGTAACAAAAAAAGTCAAGCTCAAATTCCTATAGACAGAGTTTTCTTAGACAGTCCCCACAGACAGTTATGGGATTGCACGTAGGCTCGAAATATCCCAGTAGTTCCCTTATGTTCTGAACTTTGAAAATATTCATTCTTATTTATGAAAATCCTGTATTGAGCCAAAGTTAGATGTGCTTTCAGATCCATTCTCATAATCCTATGATAGCATATGATCTAGAATTGGAAGGATGAACCCAGAAGTTTAGTAGTAGTGGAGTTGGGATAGTGTTATATGGATTGAGTGTGTTATGTATCCATGGAGATAGTTGTATGAAGGTAAACCAGTAGGCTTGAAATAGTGTATGCAAGAATTTATGTTTGTTAATTCAAAATTATATGTTGTTGATGTTGGATATGCAGTTGTGATAGTAGTTCGCATGGTTTAGATGTGATGTTAGTAGGCTAAGAAGGAAGTTAGTAGGGTTCATTGAAGGTTTTGGGATATCAATGTTAAGTGTTAGAATCTAATTTTGAATCTTTGAAAATTTAGCTAATAGAAAAAAAAAGAGTTGAAGCTCTAGATGGCGTGAACTCAGAGTAAAGTAATTGTATTTCAGTTTAGAGTTTGGTAGAGGGGTCCACAAACTTAGAATGATGACTTAAAGCTAAGGGGGAGATGATAAAACAAGTAATCAAGTTAGGCTCTCAGATCCTAGAAGTGGTGCCAGTATGTGTAGAAAAGCAGTAAGGAGGGCTAATTCCCAACCCATTCTTATCTCAGTGCAAAGTTTTTCAGTCATCACGATATCTACTCATGACTTACATGTCATCTCCATCATCACAACTCATATTCATACACTTAATAAAAAATCATATATGCATCTAGTTCCTAGTATTAGGAGTTTCAGTTCACTCGGTAGTACGAATTATGTTCCATGAATTTATGAACTCCAAACTCAGGTCATGCATCTCATGACTCATGTACCCATGTTTTACAGTATGTTCATTTACAGGTACTGATGTTACACTCCTAATGATCAGCAAAATTCAGATTATGTCATGTATGTCAACAGTTTATCTCTTCGATGAATTAATGCTTTTGATACTTTATTCTTCAGGCCTCAGTTAAATGTCAAAGTTACCCTTTCATGTTTCAGGTCCTCATGTTCTAACTTTCAGTGACCTCTCTTTATGTCATGAATAGTTAAAATTCTATGTGTGTTTTCTTGGGCTAGTGCATGAAATTTTTAAGGATAGAGGTTTAGAGAATATGAGCAAGATGCTTTTGTGGTTGTTTGCCTACCAGTTCATGTGTGGTTATGAAGCTAGGCTTGAATGTCATGTTGGTGTATAAGTGGAATGTATAGTTGAGTATAAGATTTCAGTATAATTCAGTCTGTATAGCCAACAATCTAGTCTAGCAGTCAGACAGACAAGTTCCTATGGCTTTTTATCTTTCCATCTAGTAATATTATTCAAAATTTTCATGAATATGGTTATTCCA
>JAPEIP010000010.1:239083545-239102443 GCA_026120095.1 Capsicum chinense | reverse complement strand
AGGTCATGCATCTCATGACTCATGTACCCATGTTTTACAGTATGTTCATTTACAGGTACTGATGTTACACTCCTAATGATCAGCAAAATTCAGATTATGTCATGTATGTCAACAGTTTATCTCTTCGATGAATTAATGCTTTTGATACTTTATTCTTCAGGCCTCAGTTAAATGTCAAAGTTACCCTTTCATGTTTCAGGTCCTCATGTTCTAACTTTCAGTGACCTCTCTTTATGTCATGAATAGTTAAAATTCTATGTGTGTTTTCTTGGGCTAGTGCATGAAATTTTTAAGGATAGAGGTTTAGAGAATATGAGCAAGATGCTTTTGTGGTTGTTTGCCTACCAGTTCATGTGTGGTTATGAAGCTAGGCTTGAATGTCATGTTGGTGTATAAGTGGAATGTATAGTTGAGTATAAGATTTCAGTATAATTCAGTCTGTATAGCCAACAATCTAGTCTAGCAGTCAGACAGACAAGTTCCTATGGCTTTTTATCTTTCCATCTAGTAATATTATTCAAAATTTTCATGAATATGGTTATTCCAAGAGGTATTTCATTCACATCTATGTAATTTCTGAATTCAATCCAGTTCCTGCATCATGCATCAGCTTCAGATCCCATATATTCAGTCATGATTCGATCCATAAGTTTCCCATGCAGCATCTCAGTCTTTCCTTAGTATTTCAACCAAGAAAGTACCGTTCGGGGGGACGAAGTATCCCAAGGGGGAGATATATTATAATACCCCAATTATTTTTGTCCAAAACCTTTTCTTTTTCTTCAAGAAATAGGATCCATCTTGGAGTAATAGTTACTCATCAGTTGACTCTCCCATTTCTATCTCAGCCTTATAATCATTCTCATGTCATTGCATTTATTCAAGAAATCAATTCAGTTCATGATATTTAGTTAACGTATTATGTTTCAAAATCAGTTATGCAATCATGTTCCAAGTCATGAATGTTCAAAATATGATCTTAGTTATCTTCGTATAGTACTCTCAGTCTAACCAGTCTCATTCAAGGATGAATGTTCCCTAGAGGGAGGAGATAATGTAACACCCTATATTTTTGGGCTAGTCTACGAACCGTCATTCCTATGAGTAAAATCTATAATCCAAATAATTCCCATATGAATATAAGTTTCATAATCTTTATCCTCATGTTTGATGTGCTTTCGAGGTGAAAAATATTCATAAGAATCACTTAGAACAAAGTTGTGCTTAGAGCCTTTGATTCGTCCAAAGTTTGGTATTTAATTCTACAATAGTGTACTTTAAACGTGTATATCTTTTTATAAACATAGAATTTTGCAGATAAAAACCCATCAAAACATAGATAATTGAATTATCTTTCCAATGATACAAATTTTGCCTTAAGCCGATACTCGAGAGAAAAGTTATGGTATTTTTCATGAGAGGCAGTAAGTCGACGCGATTAGGACGCAACGCGCCGGTAGTCGACGTGATTAGAGATACGACGTGATGGAAACCACGTTACGGAACTATTTCACATTCTATTTCATTTACTAAAGAGTTTAGGGGCACTTTGGTCACTTCCCCTTACCCAAATCCGCCCATAATACTTAATTTCAGGCCCCAAAAGCATTATACACATTATTTTTCATCTTTTTCTCTCCAAGAAAACCCTAGTCCCCTCAAGAACACCAAGAACTTCATCAAAGTTTCTTCAATATAATCAAGAAATTAAGGTCCCTAATCAAATAATTCCAATAAAAAGTTTTCATCATATGTATGACTTTCAACAGACATTTTTGTTGTCACAAAAAGACAACGAATTTAGCATGTCAAAATACTAACTATAAAGTTTTCAAAACTTTAAACATCAACTTCTTCCTAGTTTAACAATGAAGTTTTCATGTTCTTCTAATTGTCAACTGAATGAACTTTAACTTGTGATGAAGTTTTTATATAAATCACTATTAAGTTCAAATAGATTATAAAGTCAAAAGCTTTAATCTCCATAAACACAAAAATACAGAGAATTCAATGAATCAGTGAAGTTTTCATATTCTTCAAACTGAATTTCCACACTGATTTCTTAGTGAAGTTTTTATATTCTTCCAACCAAGAGAGTAGAAAATCACAAGACTTTAGTCTCCATAAAATTAGTCTCAATAAAGATTACAAAAGTACTTTATTTATAAATGGTGAAAAAAAATTCCTTTCCACCAAACAAGCACAAAAATAAATATTTTTTTCAATAAATTCCTTAAGATTGTTACTTTCGGCTACAAAATTTGTATATTTCAATACGAACTTCAACACTAAGTTCAAGAACTATTTCAAAAACTACAATGAAGTTCCAACAACTTCAAACAAGTTCAAATGAATAATCAAATAAACTATCAAAATGAAGTGTTTATCAACTTCAAAAAATAAAGATGAAGTAGAAAAGTTTAGAATCAAGTCCACCGACTTCACGGTGTGTTCTTAAGGAATTTATTCCCCTCAAGTACCCGAGGTTAGTGGAATCTTTGCTCCTATAATAAAATGACTCACTTTGAAAAATGATACCTCAAATTTTCAGAAACTTCAAACTCACTCAACAATTTGATGATGACATAAGAGATTTTTTATGATCACATAAAAGATTTTAGAATAAGAAGAAGATGGTTTTTCAAATCAAAATCATATCTTTACCTGAGAAAAATTCAAGTATTTATAGTCATCAAAGTGTTGCTTCATGAATAGAAGCAATGGTTCAAAAAGGTGGACCCCTTCATAAAGGTGCAATTCTTTGAATAAGTCACAACCCATTAAAAAGGTCATAACCCTCAAAACTGAAAAGGTGTCTATATGTTAGATCAAAGGAGTTTTGATGATTGACATATGTCTGTGAAACATGTTAGTCATACAGGTCCTCACATGTGAAGCACATCGAAGCAGATGCAAGGTTGATAATGCATAAAAATAGGAGTGGATAAGCACGAAAATTTAGATATGCTCTCAATACTTATCATATATAGCAAAGAAGTTGACGAGAATATAAATGCAATACTTAGAGATTGAGTTGATCAAGGAGTCCGGCCAGACTAGGAGATATCCATCCAAGAAGATAGACTATAGCAAGGAGTGAAACTACCTGAGAGTCCTATTGAAGAAAGAAGAACACATTATCTAAAGGACTCAATCAGGACTTGGCTTAAATACAAGAAATAAAATTCAAGAGTTTCACTCATGTACTGACAAGAAAAGCATCAATCAGAAAATCAATTCACTAACTTGAAGAAGAACTTGGTTCTTTACTTAGAAAGTCGTAGACTTTGTGTAGTAGGTTGGTTTTTTGAGTTGTAATGCGTCTTAGTTATAGTCTCAGTGAAATATAAACTAAGTTAGGAGTTGTGTATTCAAGTTAGGAAACTCGAAGACTTAGGATCACTTATCTTGGGAAGATTTGTGTTAGTGTAGAAATAGGAGTTAGAAGTTTTAATTTGTAGTTTACAAGAAGCCTTGTAATTCGTTGATTGTTGAGGCTCAAGAGTTTTAGTGAAGTTGGGGTTAAATCCAGTAGAGGTACAAGTCATGGTTTTTAACATATTTTTTTATCCGAGTGTTTTTCACATAAAAATATTGTCTTCATATTTTTGTTACGTGAACCACGTTAGCTCACTTGTTCCACTCATAGGCAACTATTAGAGTAAAATACTAAATTTAGTAGGGTACGCACTCTAACAAGTGTTATCAGAGAGATTGTCTTAAATAAGGTTAGCACCTAATAAAAGATCACTATAATGAATTTCGCACCTCCTAATGGTCATAGTGAAGGTCACTCAACAACTAGAACTCCACTCTTTGATGGTTCTCACTTTATCTGGTGGAAAGCCAAGATGGAAATGTTTATTCAAAGGGAATACTACAAATTATGGGATAGGATCACTAATGGTCCAACTATTCTAATGAATTTGGTTGATGATGAACAAAACAAGAAGGAAAGAAGTGAATTTACTGTTGATGACTTACTGGCATTAAAGAAAAATGTTAAGGCGAAGAACATCTTAGTCTGTGGACTAGGACCAGCTGAGTACAACAGAGTGTCAAATTGTACCACTTCTAAGCAAATTTGGAATGCTCTGGTCAATGCATATAAAGGTACCTCTCAGGTAAGAAAATTCAGGATTGCTCTTCTTTTTATTGAATATGAAGCTTTTAAGATAAAGGAGAATGAATGCTTGCATGAAATGATGACAAGGCTTACTGCCTTGATAAATGAGTTGGCTTTCTTGGGAAAATTCATAAATATTTAGGAACAAGTTGAAAAGGTGTTGAGGGTACTACCAAAATCAAAATGGAATGTTAATGTGACTGCTATTAGGAAAGCAAAGGATCTCACAGGTATGACACTGGATTAACTAGTAGGGAACCTGAGGATGGAAATTGATGGAACTAAAGAACAAGAAGCTCCTGAGAAAAACTTGACTTTGAAGGCTTCAGATAACGATGAAGAAATTGAACTTGACAAGGAATAAGTTGCCTTCATAACTAAAAACTTCATCAAATGTTTTAAAAAGAAAAAGGGAACAGGTAGCAAGAAACGTTCCAATGACAATCCAAATAGATGCTACAAGTGTGGTAAAATTGATCATCATATCAGGGATTTTCTATCTAGGAAATAGAATGGAGAAAGGAAAGGGCTGAAAGAGAATTGAAAGAAAAAACAAAAAGAAGGAGAAAGAAGAACATGCAATGATAGCAACCTGGGGATCTGATTCAGATAATGATAAAATTTATAAAATAGCATTCATAGCTATTAGATATTCATACTTGGCGGAAGAAGATGATACTTCTGAGGTAAGTATACTTGAACTTAAAGAAAAATTGTATTTATTTTATAAAACAAAACTTATTTCCTTGATAAGTGCTCTAATTGATGATTTCCAAGAATTAACTTCTGATATGAATGAGCTGTTCAATAGTCTTGCAAGTTTAAAATTTGACCTTATTGATTTAAAAGCTTGGAAGAACACTATTGAAGAAGAAAACTGCACTCTCAGGAAATAGGTTGCACAACTTGATTCTTCAAATAATGATCTTAATTCTGAAATTCTAAAATTAACTCTCACTGAAAATAGAAAAAAGGTCATGATTAAGGAACAAGAAAATATTAAACTTGAATTAGTTAAGTACAAATAAGAATGTAATGATGCAACAGGCATGGTGAATAAACTGAGTCAAGAAATCTCTAAATTGAAACTTGATCTTGAAAGAGCAAATAGATGGACAAATTCTTCAAAAAATGTTCACAAGTTGAGTGAAAGAAATCACAGTGAAAAAGAAGGTTTAGGTTTTCACAGTAGTTTTGATGATCCTCAAGACTTGTGTTATATCTGTGGTAATCTAGGACATCTAACCACTGAATGTCCTGTGGCTACCAAAAGTAGATCTAGCAGTCAATACCTGGCAAACAAATTCTCTCAGACCAAGAAAAAGGGAACTAATACTGGTTAGAGAAATAGGTCACATAACCTATTTCCTACATGGACTAGAAAAAATCTAATTCATCCATTTACTCATTAAACAGGACATAAGATTTTCTGGGTTCCCAAATATAACCATTGATTTCTTATAGGAGAAGGTGAAAGAAAGCAAAAGTAATTGTTACATGGATAGTGCTTGCTCAATACACATAACTGGTGATAGTAAAAAATTTCTTTCACTCTCCAAAGTCAATGGAGGAGGATTTTCTTTTAGTGATGGCAAAAAGGGAACCATTACTGCAGTTGGTAAAATTGGGACATCTGAATCAAGAGCATTAGAGGATGTCTACCTTGTGGAAGGATTGAAGCACACCCTGCTCATCATATCACAACTGTGTGATAAAGGTAACAGAGTTGTTTTTACTTCTGCAGGAGCATTAGAGTTGTGCTCACTACAAGAAGATATCAGAATGTGTACAAAACTGACATAATGGCAATCCTAGGAATAGAGTTGACCTGCCTAAGTGCTATGGAAAATGATTCCCTCCTTTGGCACGAGAGACTTGGACATATAAGTCTAAAACAATTAGACATATTTTCTTCCAAAGATATAGTGCTGGGTTTGCTCAAAACTAATTTTAAGGAAGAAAAGATATGTAGTGCCTGTGTAAGGGGAAGCTGGTAAAATCTTCTTTTAAATCAAAGTACCATGTCAGTACAACAAGTGCCTTGACTTTATCCATATGGATCTGTGTGGACCAATAAGAGTTCAAAGTAGAGGTGGAAAAGGTATGTTTTTGTGATTGTTGATGATTACTCTAGATTTACCTGGACATTGTTTCTAGATTCCAAAGAAGATGCCTTTGATGTCTTTACTATATTCATCAGGAAAATTGAAAAGAAACTAGGCACTTCTCTAATTTCCATAAGATCTGACCATGGTACAGAATTTGAAAATGTCAAGTTTTTAGAATTTTGTTCCTGAAATAGTATAGATCACAACTTCTCTTCTCTCAGAACACCTCAACCAAATAGAGTAGTAGAAAGGAAAAATAAGACCTTAAAAGTTATGGCTAGAACAATGATGCTTGCTAGAAATCTTGCTAAAATATTTGGGCTGGGGCAATTCGTACTGCAGCATATATCATAAATAGATGCATAATCAGACCTATTCTAGAAAAGACTCCCTATGAATTACTAAAAGGAAGAAATCCAAATATTTCTCAATTTAGAATTTTTGGTTGTAAATGTTTCATTCATAATAATGGAAAAAAATCAATTGAGAAAGTGTGCATGTAGTATTTGATGAATCATGTACTAAGACTAACCTGCAGAAAGGGAGTGATTCAGAGGAACAGGTTACACAACCAGGTTCATCCACTGGAGTCACAAAACATGGAGACACCTCGGCAGAGGGAACTGATTCTGGAGGCACATTGATAGGGAGAACTGAGCCTCCAACTACCCCAGCACAGAACAATTGCAGTGATCCTAATAACTCACTAGGTTTGGTTCCAAAAGGTTACAAGTATCAAGTATCACATCCTATTGAGAATGTACTCACTGATCTTACTTATGGGATTACCACAAGGTCTGATTGAGAAGTATGTGTGCTTTCAAAGTATTTTGTCAGAAATTGAGCCAAAAAAGGTAACTGAAGCACTGCTTGATGCTGATTGGATCATAGCCATACAGGAAGAGTTAAGTCAATTTGAAAGAAGAAAAGTGTGGCACTTAGTTTCTCATCCAAAAGACAGAATAGTAATTAGAACTAAGTGGGTGTATAGAAATAAAGTTGATGAACATGGAATAGTTACAAGGAATAAGGCAAGATTGGTGGTCCAAGAATATAATCAAGAAGAAGGCATAGACTTTGATGAGACTTTTGCTCCTGTTTCTAGAATTGAAGAAATAAGGTTTCTTGTAGCCTTTGCAGCTTATATGGAGTTCATTCTTTATCAAATGGATGTTAAGAGTGCCTTTTTTAATGGAATTCTGAATGAAGAAGTGTATGTCAAACAACCACCAGGTTTTGAGAGTAAGGAGTTTCCTGATCAGATGTATAGACTTGACAAGGCTTTGTATGAGATGAAACAAGCTCCAAGAGGTTGGTATGAGAAATTGTCAAAATTTCTTCTAGAGCATGGTCACACTAGAGGTAAAATTGACAACACTCTTTTCTTGAAAACTAATAGAAAAGATTTGTTGGTTGTGCAGGTGTATGTTGATGACATTATTTTTTGCTCCATAAATATGAACATGACACGTGAAATTGCTAAACTCATGAGTTGTGAATTTGAGATGAGTATGATGGGGAAGCTAAATTACTTCTTAGGATTGCAAATTAAACAAACAGCATCTGGAACCATGATCCATCAACAGAAGTATGTCAAGAAACTTCTCAAAAAAAATTCCATGGAAGAGGCAAAAGAGATCAAAACTCCAATATCCACTACCACAAAACTTGATTTGGATGAAATGGGTCCTGATGTGGAACAAAAGCTATACAAAGGAATGATATAATTATTACTGTATCTCACATCAAGCAGACTAGATATTATGTTCAGTGTGGGACTATGTACAAGGTTTCAAGTAAATCCTAAAGAATCTCATTTAAAATCTGTGAAGAGAATCTTTAAATATCTCAAAGGAACTAGTGATCTTGGCCTATGGTATCCAAAAGGTAGTAATTTTAACTTGGTAGGATATGCTGATACTAATATGCTAGATATTTGGTAGACAGGAAGAGCACCACAGTCATGGAACTCTTCCTTAGATTATGTTTAATTACCTGGTCCACTAAGAAACAAAACTCAGTAGCTTTGTCTACTACTAAGATGAATATGTTGCTGCAGGATCTTGTTGTGCTCAGTGGTTATGGATTAAACAAAAACTTATGGATTTTGGTGTAGATGTTGGATGTGTTCCTATTTTCTGTGACATTACAAGTGTCATTAATATTGCTAAGAATCCTGTTCAACATAAAAGAACTAAACATATTGATATTAGACATCACTTTCTTAGAGATAATATTGAAAAAGGTCTTCTATCAATCATGTTTTGCTCTATTGAAGAACAAATTGTTGATATATTCACTAAGGCATTAAGAAAAGAACACTTTGAAAAAAATAAGTTAGACTTGGGGATGATTAAGATTCCATAAATCTCTTTCAATGATTGACTAGAAAAGTTGATGTGCTCTTGAATTATTGTTGATTAATCCAGTCTTGCACATTTAGTTGTGTGTCCTAATTTCAAAATGTTGAGTGATATAACCTTCATTTATTTAAATTTTTACAGTGTAGTTAGAACACATAAAGTAATTTTGTTCAGAATTTTCAGGATTTCAGGTATGACTATCAGCCTATCTTAAAATTGACTAAGGAGGAACAAGTGTGGTCTCTTGGTTCTTTGTATTTCTCTTAACTGCCAAATTCCAAGATTCCAAAAAATTCAAAAAGCTACCACCATAATCCCATCACCACTAAAATTCCTCATCATTATCTTGCCACCTATAAAATCACTTCCCTTTATGTTTCAGGTTCTTATCCTCTTCGTATAACCGTTTCTCTTTCTCTCACCTAACTCACCACTTCACAACCAAAAACAAATTACTGTTTCTCCTTTACCATGGCATATTAATCATCTTCCCCATCCTTAGACTCTACTACCACTCCTTCGACAACCATTATTTTTCATCCCACTACTAACTTACAACCTTTCATATCTCCTACAATTCTAATTAAACTATCCAATTTTGTAGCCTTTAAAAATTTCAAAAACCTCTTTTGCACAATTTTCTTCAAATCCTTCATCCTCTTCCAAACCCTCACTACCAACTCCGATCCTTCTCCAAATTATCGACCCTGATGATGTTCCTATTACTAATTTGATTCCAAGAAGGTCAAGATCTAAACCAAAGAGAAAATCTTCTTCCCCCACCATTGTTGTTGAAGATCATGATCTGGGTGAACCCTCCCCTATTGTACCCAGAACTCCTCACACTCGTGGGAAGAAGCAACGAGAAGAATCTTCTTTAGCTGAAGCCCTTTAAGCAATCAAAAGAAAATGTGTTGCTACATCTTCTCCTCCTTTTCCTCCTTCCTCCTCTCCTGAGTACTGCTTCACTCAATACATAAAAGCACGATGGCGAAACACATAATTCCAAAACCTTCTACTTTTCTTACATCTTTATCTCAGCCAAAGCCCACCCCTGCCTCCAAATCTTCCTCGTCTTCCAAACCCACTCCAAAGAAATCATCTGCACATTTGAAGAAACAGGTTACCAAATATATTCCTTCTGATTCTTCTAAGTCTGACTCAACTCTTGATACTCCTACTGATTTAGATCCAGATTTGAATTTCATGAATCCTCTGCCAATCAAGACACTCCTGAACATCACTATCTATATTTTTAAAAGAGTAAGCTAGCTAGAGGGCGTGTTATTACTGGTTTCAGGGGCGATGTTATGAATGTTTTGTTAGCAAAATTAGAAGTCCAAGGATGTTCACACCTATTTCTTCAAGGTGACTTACAAAGGAAGTTTGTTAAACCTGAGGATTACGAGTTCTATACAAATGAGGTTGCTATTGCTGAAATATTTTCTACAACTATTCGAGGGATCACTGTGACTCTCTATGTTATTGATATTGCTAGAATTTTACAAATTCCTCCAGGGGTTAGGGTCACTATGTCAAGGTCACTTGGCCTCCTCTTGACAACCTTGCATCTTTATGGTAACCCTCACCTAGTCAATCATCGTAGAGTTCTCAAGAGAGAGATGTCTCCACTTCATCAACTCTACTTTGATGTTGTTCACAAGATGCTCACCCCTAGAAAAGGAAAAAAGGACTGCAGCTAACTTTCTTGATCTTACTCTCATGGAGTTGCTGGACACTGAGGTGAAAATTGATCTGCCTAGGATTATCCTAAAGCATATGCAAAGGGTTCTCCTCAAAGAAGTAAATGGTCATGCTCTTCCTTATGAATTCTAGCTCACCCCTATATTTGAAGAGTGGCTTACCCCTATATTTGAAGAGGTTGGAGTGCCTGTCCAAGTGTGGTCTATGTAGACCACAAAAGATATTATAGGGACTGTGAACCATATGCAGCTACCTGTTTTTATAAGGAGTGCAAAAAATCCTATACAACATTTAAGGAATGCTCTAGATGCCAAGACTGTTGAATTGGAAGTTGCACATGCTTAAAATCTGCAAATTCATGCTCAGATTACTTCCTTTCAACTTTCCCTTGATAATAAAAGATTGTCTAATGCTGAAATCGTGTGTAAGTTGACTGCTCTCATTCCTTCTGCCTCTTCCTCCTCAACTTAGCTCACTTCTTAGCACCTTAGTAATCTTCTTTGTGTACTGGCTTGCTTGTTTCTTTTATCAATTTTTAGATATTAGTTGATGTTATCTTGATCTTAGATATACTAAGCTGCACTGCTACTTATATTTTTCTCCTTTTTAATCTAATGAATGATGGTTCCTTACTTCAACTTTTGATTATTTTAGTGATAGCCCCAGTGGCCATGGATTATTAAACATCTCTTACTAAGTGCTTGCTTTTCGATGATGTCAAAAGGGGAAAGCATTAGATTGTACAATGTTTATAACTTAATGACTAGCCTATTTCTAAGTGTTCTTGTGTCTTATTCCTTTATTGAGTATGTCAGGAATTTAAGAAGTATTATGATGATGTTGTGATGTTGTGAAACATGTGTTGTATGGTTTGTCATCATCAAAAATAGGAAATTTATTAGAGCAAAGGTGTTTTGATGATTGACATATGTCTATGAAATATGTTAGTCATACTGGTCCTCACATGTGAAGCATATCGAAGAAGATGTATGATTGACAATGCGTAAAAATAGGAGTGGATGAGCAAGGAAATTTAGATATGCTCCCAATACTTATCACATACAGAAAATAAGTTGAGGAGAAGATAAATGCAACACTTAGAGATTGAGTTGATCAAGGAGTCCTTTCATACTAGGAGATAAAGTAGAAAAGTTCTATCCAGCCAAGGAGACAGACTGCAGCACGAAGTGAAACTACCTGAGAGTCCTATTGAAAAAATAAGAGCACATCATCTAAAGGACTCAATCAGGAGTTGGCTTAAATACAAGAAACGACATTCAAGAGTTTCACCCATGCACTGACAAGAAAAGCATCAATCAGCAAAACAGTTCACTAACTTAAAGAAGAACCTGGTCCTTTACTTAGCAAGTCGTAGACTTTGTGTAGTAGGTTGGTTCTTTAAGTTGTAATGATTCTTAGTTCTAGTCTCAGTGAAAGATAAACTGAGTTAAGACTTTGTGTTATTGTAGAAATAGGAGTTGGAAGTTTTAATTCCTAGTTTACAAGAAGTCTGGTAATTTGTTGATTGTTGAGGCTAAAGAGTTTTAGTGAAGTTGGGGTTAAATCTTGTAGAGGTACAGGTCGTGATTTTTTACACCTTTCTTAAGTCGGGTGTTTTTCACGTAAAAATATTGTCTTCATATTTTACTTACGTGAACCACGTTAGATCACTTGTTCCACTCATAAGCAACTATTAGAGTAAAACACTGGGTACGCACTCTAACACTATTCAAATTGCATCCTTTCTCTTGACGTCATTTTGGAAAAAACATCTATTTATTTTCGATTCACAGCTCTTACAAACCTCACAGGTTTCATACTGAATGCAAATAATGAGAAATTTTAGATGCAAAAATCTTGCCCCAGTGATTATTTCTTGTTCTAATGACTATATAAGGGCCTTTGTTCTGCAATATATGTCCAATGGGAGTCTTGAGAATTGGTTGTACAGAGAAGATTGCCACTTGAACCTTCATGAAAGAGTCACTATAATGCTTGATGTGGCTATGGCAATTGGGTATTTACATTATGGTTATGACACCTGATAGCTCATTGCAGCCTAAAGCCAGTAAACGTTCTTTTGGATGAAGATATGGTGGATCATGTTGGTGATTTTGGCATCTCTAAAATCGTAGTCGAACGTAAGTCCATGGCACTTACCGAGACATTTGGCACTTTTTGTTACATTGCACAAGGTATACTACTTTCTTTCTCACTTCTCTTATAACCTTTTCTGTTTGATATATCTCTTATCTAAATCAAGAAATTCTAAAACTAAATAAAAAGCAAGTCTTTGTTAGTACGAGCAATAATTTTTATTTCAAACGAATAATTCTTTTTCATTTTCGTTCATTTAAGAATATGGCTCAGAAGGAACCGGGTTCACCAGTGACGGATCCAGAATTTAAGAATCGTGGGTGCTTAAAAAAATAGAAAAATAAAAAAATAAAAAATCACCTCAATAAGGTTCGAACCCAGGTAACCCCTTCTAGTAGAGAACCTTAAAATCAACCTAAATGCTAATACACCTAACCAACTAATTGTTTTAGTAGGTGCTTTTATACCCCTTATACCTATTTTCATATATTTTCTATGTAATTATACCTATTTCGCATTGAGTTTAATGGATGCTAGAGCACCCCAAAAATCAACGTAGGTCCACCCCTGGTGTCCACTAGTGGTGATGTTTACAGCTATGGCATCATATTGATGGAGGTTTTGATAAAGAGAAGGCCAACAGATGAGAGATAGTCAATGAAAATCTTGGTTTGAGGGAGTGGATTAGACGAGCATTTCCAAGAACTATCATGGAAGTTATGGATGCCAATCTTTTTCGTCAGGAAGAACAATTCACTTCCCAAAGTGAAATCTCCATAATTTCCATAATAGAATTGGCATTATACTGCACAAAGAAAATGCCTGAATCAAAAATAACCATGAAAGATGTAGTCAAGAGGCAAGAAAATGCCTGAATCAAGAATAACCATGAAAGATGTAGTCAAGAGGCTTGAAAAAATCAAGGACATATTTTTGATAATGTAGAAGTTAGAATCTCTTAAAGTAGTGTTTTTCTCGAGCTGCAAGTTAAATGTTGCTTTCGTTTGCCAAAAATCAAGGAGATATTTTTGATAATGTAGAAGTTACAATCTCTTAAAGTAGTGTTCTTTTCGAGGTGCAAGTTAAATATTGCTCTCGTTTGCCTAGTTTTTTAAAAAATAAAAAGTTGTATGTACTATTTGGAGTCTTGTATTATTTGTACCTCAGAGTGTTGCAGTTCCTCATTTTGTGATTTTTGTGGTTTTGAAGGTTTAACTGGTTGAATAAAACCGGAATTAAAGAAAGAAATATTATGAAGGCATTTAGCTGCGCTATTTTTCGTTATGTTTGCATGTTCGGGCACCTCTTATTCCTTCATATTTTTTATTCAATGGCTTAATCCTTTGTATTCAGTAACTTTTTGTTAACTGAAAGTTTATAAGGCGGATGTTTCAAAAAAAGCTTTGCTAGCCGGGACAAACTCTGTATGCCTAAGACTGCAGGTTGAGTGGGCTTTCTCAATATATCTGCTTGTATCAGGGCCATTCTTTGCAAACTGCGGTGGAATCATAGTCAGAAAAAGGATAAGTTATATGATTTAAATGGATTCACATGTTGTAAAGGGTGGAACATATGGGAGGCCAAACATCTTGGCTTGTCAAGAAGATTTTCAAAGCCGAGTATGTGGAAGTTGCTGGTTACACAGAAGATCAATTCCAGCGAACGCAAGGGGTATTTCCAAAAGTAAGATGGCAGCTTGATGCATTAAAGCTACACAACCTTATGTTGCATATTTGCAAAGAAGTTGTTTCCACGGCTTGAACCTGTGACCTCCTGATCACATGGCAGCAACTTTACTTAGTTACTCCAGGGCTCCCATTGTTTCCAAAAGTAAGATGGAAGAAGTTAATTTGTGAAGAAGTTAATTTGCAATACCCCTTTAGCCCCGAAATGCTGAAAGGGCTGTGGTATTTACATGTATGAGAGGAATCTTTAAGAAATTGGATTTAAATATTTTGAATCTGTCACGATCTTGAACATGCAAACCTTTCTGCAATTTCTTGTAAACAGAATTTGGAAAACCGGTAGATACAGAAATTTACTAACAAATTTAAGTTGAACTAAACATTAGAATCAACTTAGTTGTAGTTTGAATGTCAAATTGAAATTCACTAACAAATTTATGAAATTCACTAACAAATTTAAGGGGCTATATATGTGTTCTACCAATAAATACTGAAACAAGAAGCTCTCATTGAATACAAATAAAAAGGATCCTACAAATTAGGCCCTACACTATGGGAATTAGAGGAAATAAAACTGTAAATAGCCACTATATGTTACAGATAATGTTTATGGAAAATTGACAACATAACGTTGTTGTCTTTTTGTGATGAATTAAGGAACAGGGTATGACTTGTTATGACACATACATTTGTAAGCAACAGGACAAGTCTCAGCTTCTTCTAATGATGAACAAACAAAGCTAACCATCACTAATCTACAAGGTTTACACGATCCACATGCATGAGAACAATCTGGTAATCTTGATCCTGCTACTGCCAGAGTATCTGCTCTTTTTCTCATTGCCCTTGGTGGTGACATTACATGTCTCTGATCATCTAAACAAAGAAAAATAAAAATTGATCATCATTAGCACAAAGTTTATGAAAGAAAATGCAATATATTACCACTGCATTACTCCTCTGATCCCAAATATCAGTCGTTTTGATGACACAGTAATTTTGTTTCAAAATATTTGACGTTTTGAAAATCAAGAAACGTTTACTATATCCCATTAGTGTAGTGTTAATTCAGTGAGACGCTTAAGAAAGAGGTGATTAAAAGGTACGAGGTCTAGACAAATACTTATTAAGACTACTCCTCAAGGGTTGTGTAGATATCTTATAAACAGGTACTACTCCATCCATCTCAAAACACTTGCCACCTCAAACTACGTTAACTTTGATTACTACTATTTTAAAATGTATTTTTTTCATCATATTAGAAAATTTGCAACTTAATACTTTACATGAGAAGAATTCAACTTATTTTATTGGGTAAAAGTTGCTCAAAGTTAATCCTTACTCTTTATTCCCATCTTCGCCCAGGCTTAACGGGCCAAGGAAGAAAGAACGAAAAACTTTTATAACTTGTGATCTTAAATATGTCATAACGTTTGCATGGCTGTAAAAGCATTTCACTGAGGGTAAAAGTAGAAAGTGTTAACTTTAAATTCTTTCTAAATATAGAAGCTAAAGGTAACAGTCTTTTTCTAAAAACTTAAAAGGAAAAAGTGTACCACATAAAAATGAAACAGTTGATAGCGGACTATTCACTTATTATGTTGCATTCGTACCAAATTCTCTAAAAACACACTATTTTTGAAGAATTCGAGCAACATAGGTTGAGAGAAATAAAATGATGAGGAGAAAGGAAGTGGATCATACATGAGTTAATCTTGGGAATATGCCTAGCATTCATGACAATTGGGAGGAAAACAAGAACAATGATAATTGTTGCAATGTACATTAAACTTTTCATTATTTGCTTAATTTTTTTCCTTCTTCAAGCTTTTTGATGATCACCTTTGTTGTTGATAAGAGAAAAAAAAATAAGATTGGTTTATTGAAGGGAAAAGAAGAGAAATGCATGGATATTTAAAAGGGGCAACAAAAGAGGGAAGAATTGAAGCAAGTCACAGGCAAGAGTAACAGATAGCAATAAGGGTCACATGAAAGAGGCATACTCACACACATAGGGCTTGAGAACCCTGTGAATTCTAGTGATTGTTTATGTGTCTTCACAGCTTGACACACTTCATTTTTCTCCATTACTACTGTGAAAAATATTTAACGCAATCAATTCATTAATATGTCATGAACAATTCTTTTTATAAAAATTAAGTCCTTAAAATGTGAAATCTTAAAAATAAGATGTATTACCTTCTGCAACAAGTAAAGATAACTGACAATGCATATTATTTAAATTCCTAATGAAATAATTATGTGTAATTATTTATAAACAAATAATCATTACTCTTTGCTTCTCAGTTTATATGTCACACTCTTTCTTTTAATTTGTTTCAAGAAAATGACGCATGTATATGTGTGGTGAGAGAGAGATTTTAACTTAAAAATTTTCATTCTACGATTTATTTACTCCACATCTATTTATTTTTACCTGTCTATTTTGGATTTTGCACTTCTCTTATTTTATAATGATTAGTATGAGTATTTTGTCACAATGCCCATATTAGTTGATGTATAGCCTTAGCCTTAGGTCTTGGAAAATGATTTAAAGAATAAATAATTTATGTTGAGAGTAAAACAGAAAAAAGTTATTATTTTTTCTTGATATATTAAAAATGATAAGTAAAAATAAAAAAAAAAATTTAAATATTTGTTAAGTAAAAATAAATGAAGAGAGCATAAGATGATTTATAGTCACATGGTCCCCCTGTCACATGGTCCCCTGCTCCTTCTCAGGTACTCCTTTGGAGTTGTGATTTTGGTCTTAAAGAAATGTTTGTTTAAGTATTCAAGAATACTTCGATTATAATCTTGCTAATATGTCCTTGAGTTTAAATAGAAGCACTACTAAAACAAAGGGGAAATTCGATCACAAGTGGTCGATTTTTCTCAATTTTCGATCACAGAACCTACCAAAGTGCGTGATCGGTAAAGTAGTGGTAGTTTTTTAAAAACCGACCACTTGCGGTCGGTATTTTTTAATATATATATATATATTTAAAATTCATTATTATTTAATTAAAATTGGAAAAAATAATTTAAAAAAAATTAAAAAAAAAACGACCACAAGTGGTCGCTTTTCTATTAAAATTAATTAATTAATTTAATAGAAAAGTGGTAGGTTTTCTGCAAACTTTTTTAAAAAAACCAACCACTTGTGGTCGATTTTTCTGGAAATTTTTTTTAAAAAATAAAAATCAATAAATGGTCCAACATGCAATACAACAACAACAACAAACCAAATGTAAATACTTTCAAAAGTGTACAACACATATAAAATGTCCAACAAAAGTGAAAGTGTAAAAACCACAACAATAGTTTCAAAAGTGTACAAACTACAACAAAATATCTGAAGTCAAAGTATACAAAAGTCAAAAAACTAAAACTCATCTTCATCGAATTCGTCCTCGTCGTCTTCCATATCCTCATCTGTGATGATATCATCTAGAGGGCGTAGAGCTTTTGCAGCCCAAGCTGCATCACCAGGACACAGAGGAATAATCCCTACAGTCTGAATGAAAAAGCTGAACTGCTCCTGCAACATCCTGATTTGTGATGACGTTTCCACCTCCTTCTTCTGAGTCCTCTCTCTCTGTTCAACAAGCTCTTCAGTGAGTTTAGAAATCATAGTTTCTAGTCTTTCAATGGTTTCTCTATCAACTGAAGAGTAAGAGTATGTAAGGCCGGACGAACACCTAATATTCTCGCCAAAATTTTTTTTGTGGTATTCTTAGTAATGACCTCTAACTGCAGGACCCACAATTTTGTCCCATAACTCCTCCTTTACATGTTGGGGTAGTGAGTCACCCTGACTTTCAGGAGGTTGAGTACTACGATACTCACTAACGAGCTGCTTATATTTGTCCTATATTCAAAGTAAAGTTAAAATTAAAAGTCAAAAAATATTAAAGTACTTATACTTGAATAATAACAACTTTGAGAAAAAGATTCATAAATTCAAAATTTGATTCTTACATGGGTAGCTTTTGCACGAGTCAACCTAGACAGCTTCATCAGTTGAGTTCTTATGCACACTATCGACTATATCAAGTTCTAAATACGTACTATATATATCACATACGTACGAAAGTATATTATCCAATAATATAATGCGATGTGTTTCTTATACATACTTAGATGAGTGATCGATTAATTATATTTGATTACCTTAATATACTAGGTTTTGACTACATCGTTCATCAATCGATCACTACATGATATATATATATATGTGTGTGTGTGTGTGTGTGTGTGTGTGTGTTGTGTGTGTGTGTGTGTGTGTATTTGTATATATACATATATACATATATATTTATACATATATACATATATACATATATATTTATGTATATATATATATATATATAAAAAGATATTTATATATATGAACTCTTGAATGCGTACTATATAGATCACATCCACAAGTATATTACCTTATAATAGAACACGTTCATTATATTTTGATGAATTATCGGTTATATATTACATTATTATGACTAAAATAGTAACATAATATCATATCTCAACGCTATGATAAATATATACACATATTCATTATACAAAGATTATGCTTGTTTAACGTCATTTAACGTATATATGAAGGAAAATATTTATTATATATATTGATGCATAAGTAAAAAATAAAGATTATGTTTAACGTAATTTATTTATTTTATTTGATATATTTTTTAGTATAATTTTTTCACAAAATTTAAGAATGATTAATTTTTATTATTATTATACAGGTTATCGAATACGTGTGATCAGCGTAATTTCAAAAACTTATTTAAATATTACATTATATATATA
>JAPEIP010000010.1:239034725-239059200 GCA_026120095.1 Capsicum chinense | reverse complement strand
TAAGAACATGTTTTTGAAATCTTTCTAAAAAAAATTTTAAAAAAAATAGGTAGAGATGGGGTCGGGTCGACGGGAGGGGGGTGGAGGGGAGGCTGGTGGGATTGGGGTCCAGAGTAGGATGTGAAGTTAAATAATATAAGGTGAATGATAAAATAAGATTATATAATATTAAGTAAGGGTATAATTGAAAAAAAATAAGCAAACCATGGGATACCACCAAACTAGTGGTTACAAAAAATGGGGATTTTCATGGTTACCAAATCATGAAATTAAACCATACCATACCATATATTTTAAGAAACAATCAAAACAAACATAGTTATCTTAAAAACTATACCATACTCTACCATGGAAAACCACCATCCAAACAGAGGGTTACTATAGCTATCACACCTCGTTTTTACCAAAAAAAAATTAGTTTTAAGGTTTGAAAGGGTTTTTATTATTAGGTGACAAAAGATAAAGTTTGTTTCAAAAAGGATTCTCTTACATTGAAACTCAGAGTCTCCACTTGGCACAAATCTGATGTGCCAAGTCACCTTTGAAACTCTTTTTTCAAAATGATAATGATTTTGACTCTTTAAAACTGGCCCACAATCAGATATTCCGACTAAGGAATTCTGCTGACCGAGGGAAGGTGTTAGGCACCCCTCAGTCCTGTGGTTCAACCACGGTCTCTTTATAGAGTATATCGGCTAGTATGACACTATGGAATGTATAAACCAACAAAACACATAAACAGGAAAACAAACAACAAAAACAGTCAAAATCCAAAATTAGAGTCCAGTTCAATTTATTACGAACCAAAAATAAAAATGCTGAAATAACCTAAACTATTCTAATTGCCCTAGCTATGTTTTACCCGATGCCTTGGGCCTTGATCACGAACCTCCTTTGCATACATGATACTTCGGGACATTCCCCGGTGAATAAGTACAATAAAATCTCGGGACATTCCCTGGAGAATGAATACATTTGATGAAATGCGATAAAAGTGGAGAAATCACTCAACACAGACATTTACAAATTCGATGTTATGGAATACTACGAGTTGCCTGCCCCTAAACCTAAAATTTGCCTATCAATTTCAGCCTAAAACATGATACTGTCGAGTTTGATAAAATTAACATCCATTTCAAATCCAACAACAATCGATGAATCAAAGCACAATAATATTCACGTTTTATCAATTTTCAATCCCCCTCCCCCCAATTCCATTCTCAAACAATGATTAACCAAATCTTTGGTTATCAATTCATTTTTTCTCTTTTTAATCTTTCAAAATTCGAATCCAACAATCAACTACATACACATAATAAAAATCCAAGCATGTAAGCGCACAAGTCATTCACATACCCAACAATAATTAAGATTAGAGATAAAAATAGAGAATGCGAGTAGAAATGGACCTCAAATTTAAGCTTTGCAAGTGTAATTGTTCCTTCCGACTAGAACCATATCAAAAATCTCGAACCGAACCTCATAGAACGAACAACTCCAGCTTTGATATAGCCTTTTCATTCTATTTTTTGCCAACCCAAACCAAAAATGACGAAGTAAAGAGAAACCCGCACTAAATTTTGTACCCCGCTACTGCTTTACCGAAGAACTAGAATGGAGGGGTTGGGTTTTTGCCTTTTCTGATGGATTTTGGGGTTATTTTGGTTGGGTTTTAACAATGGTTGTTGAAAATGGTCGATTTTGGCAAAATATTCACTGGAAAACTCCAAATCAGCCGATTCTCATCACTTTTTATTCAACCTTCTCTGATTTCTCTCTGTGTCACCCTTTTTTTGATCAATTTCTTACTGTTATCCGATCAAGTCCCTCTCAATCACTAGCTCTCTCTCGCCCTTCTCGATTTTCTGTGTGTGTGTTGGTTTACTATAATGTCCTCTGTATTGTAAGAATGTGTGCAATCTATAGTGTGAGTATTGAATGGAAACGGAGGATTCCCCCTGATGTGTTGTTGTGTGTACATACTAGCATTCGTCCCCGCGCAATGCGCGAAAATTGTTAGAGAGAAGTTTTTTTAAAATATTATTATTTTATTAGTTTGACCCATTAAAATTTTCTTTTCTGATTCATGATCATTTATTAGTTGTTTATAAATATAAAATTTTTGACACATAAATGATATGAAGTTTTTTTAATTAAGTTATTAAATAAAAATAACAGCAAAAAGTGTAAACTTTTGATAATTAGTATTAATTTTGATTTTCTTTAGCTAACTCAATGAAAGAAGTAGTCATACTGTGAATTTCAAGTCATATCTTTTAAACATGCCAAACACCCTTTCATACTACGTATGAATAGAGGTTTTTGAGATTACACAAAACTAAAGAAATAAAATATCAATTCAACTATTTACTCGAGCATATTTGATTATGTTATATTTTATTTCAACTGTAATTTTATTTCTCAATATAATATTCTCAATAATAAAAATTACTATTAATTTAAGAAAAATTATTATATAGTCACCAAATAACTTTTTAATTTTTTATATTATTTTAATGTATTTAATCACTATTTCAACTATTAGTATTTTACTTTGCTAGGATGATATTTTATTCCTTTATCATCACTTGCTATGGTATCATTACATATTACTTTCTTTTTAATATAATGTAGACATTTTATTCCTGAAATATTCTTTGATTTTTTAAAGAATTGCTTAATTTTATATTTGTCTTTATTATTTTTCTAAATAGATACAAATATATGAATTTAGAATCAAATATTATTTCTTGATGTTGCTATCATAAAATTTAAAATTCATAAAATTTAATATTATTTCTTGATGTTGCTATCATAAAATTTAAAATTCATAAAATTTAAATTCTTACACCACCACTATTGTGATTTTTTATTAGCCTAGCCCCAAAAATTAATAACCTTGTTTACTATTTTTCTTTTAATATTTGATAAGTATATAAATTATTCTTTTGAATAGACATTTAGATATAGTTTTACACTTTTTCTTAGATTTTTCCATTTTCTTAAATTTTTTAATAATAATTTTAGAATTATTTAATCAAATCATAATACATTAGACAATCCCTATTATCTTCTTGTAAGCATTTATTTACTACAATAATTTAATATTTTATTTTGTTCTTTTTATTTAGTGTTTTACCTATTATTCAAATAAATGATTTTAAAACCCTATATTATGTTTGAATTTCAGTCTAATCTGTTGATATATATTTCATTTAAATTATATTTTTTTATTTTGTAACTATAATAAGATTTGAATTAGTTGATCTTATCATAGAGTTCTTCATCATAATTTGAAAACTTACTAACTGCAAATAAATAATCATGTAAACTTGCCAAAAATTTTAGCATATGTACACGTTAATTATATTAGATAAATAAAAAAGATGGCATGTATACATGCTAAAAGTGCATCATATAATAACAAATGAATCAAACAATTAATTACTTCAAATATTTTTGGAAGGTAATTTCATAAATTGTCGAAAAATCTAAAAAAACTTTTAACGAAACCTAGAGCTTCAACTTGATTGTTTCAAATAGTTTTTTTTTTTTTTGAAAACTCCTAAATACTTTGTATCTTTGCCGCTGTTTGTATTTTTTCTTCTTCTGTCCTCCTAAATATGCTATGATGTTCTTTTAAGAAAAAATAACCAATATATAATGATGTATTTTATGATCTCAATTGTCCTATATATAATGCATGTGTATGTGTGTGATTGTCGTAAGGGATGTGGTCAGTATATGAACGAAGATGGGAAGTGAAAGACAAATTTTTATTGAAGCATGAGAAAACTGTATATGAATTAGGACATATTTGCACAGACTAATGATTATTTTGTCCTTCATTTGCATTAAAGGGCATATTTCAGAGACTAATTTTATTAACAATTATGTTTGCAAATTTTATGAACTTGATATTAAAATGTTAAAGCACATGACAAATATAAAGTTTTGAGGTGGTTATCCTATACTCAATCATGCTAGCAAATACTGTGGCAACACCAAAATACTAATTAAACATGCTCATGTGGAAAACAATATAACACATGCTCTAACCTTCAAAAAGTAACAAATTAATATCACATACTCCACCCATTTATTTTTATAACTCATAATTTTAGTATTGAAAGTCAAAAAATATGAACTTTGACCAAGATTTTAAGATTTATTATTCATCATATTGAAATGAGAAAAATTGTGAATTATAATAATTTTCGTATAATTTTTAAATATTTAAATTTATACAAAAGCGGACTTAATCATGATATATTCAAATGTATAGGATAATCAAGAAAAAAAAAATTCACAATTCAAGGCCATGTAACACTAATTAAGAACTAATTTGTAAAGAGGAATTAAGTTCGTTTAGACCACAAAAAAAATTTCAAGTTAGAATTAGCATATTTTAAGTATCAATATTGCTCCAAGATATTACCTCACACTTCATGTTGCGGTGTAAGAAAAAAAAAATAACGGAGTTATTGAATTATGCATATTTAAATCCCACTTTTTAAATAAATTCACCTGAAAAAATTTAAGAATATAAGAAAATGATTTCAATCATATATTTTTTATTTTCTACGTGGGAGATCGAATAAAACAAATAAACGGAAATGTGTCCGACTACATGCTTGACATCCCATAAAAATTTTGATAAGCCACTTTCAAAGTCCGATTTCAATTTTATTACGATGTAAATATATTACCATAACCACCAAATAACAATATAAAATAAAGAGCATATAATTTCAAAAACAGAATATAAGTCTCCAAAAAAATCATTATTCCAATTACTCGTTATCTCTAAGTGTGATATCAAATTGCATCACATATTGCTGAAATTGTCTCCTTTTTGAAGCGCTATTGCCAGTGCTTTTTCTTGATACTTTGTAGGACCTATTTGATGCTTTCAACCAACATTGATTTCCAATTCATTGTTGCACTTATATGTGATAAATATTCTTACACCTGAAATTAAACAATTTTTTTTTTTTTAAAATAGTTTATTTAAAGTGACAAAGAAGAATCTACAAAAGTTGCGGTAAGTTTAGAGGAGATGTTACGCTAAAAAATTCAGTAAACACGAAAATCTAACAACATCTTGTTGCAGAAACAATCATATTATTTTTATAAATACAAAATAAACAAAAATTAAAACATCAAAAAGATGAAGAAGTGTTATTTGCAGAAAAAAATTTTCTCTTAACTGAATCATTATGATTGCTTTCGGTGTTGAAATAATTTTTCTAAGAATATTGGTTTTTCAACCTTGCCAAGATATTGTTGTGTTTTTAAACACATCTGATAAAAAAAAAAGCTAAAATGTGTAAACATTGTAATTGCTTTGAATTTAAGCCTAATTTTTTTAAAATTAATATAGAAATTTTAAAATATATTAAAAACTGCTATCAGATTCATTGTGGAAGTTCTGGAAACATGGATATTGTCCATTGATAGTTTTTGTCTCTTATTTGTTTTCATTTTAATTTTCAAAAATTAAAAATTTAAAAATGTTAGGAGTGGGAGACCTGCCAGGGAAATGGGGTAGGGAAGTGTGGACGTGCACAGGAGGTTAGTTTAGCTTCTTTTTTTTTTTTTTTTAATTATCTTTTTTAATTTTTAAAAAGTGTAAAATCAGTTATTTTTTAAAACAAATAAAATGTTTAGAATTTTTATTATATAATTTTATTTATTTATTTATTTTCATTTAAGTATTCTTTTATTTGTTTGAATTTATATGACTTGAAAGTTTTTATTTTTGTAGTTTTCTGTTATTTTGTAGAAGTTTATAGAATTCCTATTTTTTTATACTTTATTATTATTATTATTATTATTATTATTATTATTATTCTGTATAACTTAAAAATTAAAGTACTGAAAAAAATTAAAGTAAGATATACAGAAGATATATTTTCTTGATATAGATATTAATTAATTGATACACATTCAAACAAATGTTCAATTTAGAAAGAAGAGGAAAAAAATCTTAAAAAGACAACACCCTTTTTATTTTATTACTTATTTTTAGTAATAATATATAGAAGGTATAGATGTTAATTAGTTGATACACATTCAATTTTAAATTTATTCATAAAAAATAAATGAAGTCTTATGCATAAGAAATATAATAAATATCATACATAATCTGTAATTTATTTAACTCAATTTGTGTGTAGATAATGAGTGAGTGCATGGTGAGACATGAAAAAAAAAAAGAAATGAGGTGGTGCATGTGATTTAAGTTAGGTTAGTTTTATTTTATTTCTAGTTTTTTTACTCTTTCAAAACAAATCAATGTTTTAGAATGTTTATTACAAAGTTACTATTCCAATTCAATTTATGTAGACTACTTTTCTTATTAGTTCGTTTCAAAGTGAACGACTCTTTCAACTTTTCAAATGACAAATTTAATATCAAAAAATTTAAAAATATTTTGATACAATTGAAATATATTCAATTCAATAACACAAGATTTAAAAGTATTTTTTACTTCATTACTACAAAATAAAAAAGTAAAAATGTTTTTGAATGAGCCGCATCAAAAATCAGTTTTTTTTTTAATATATGAAAAAAGCATAAATTTTTATGACATATTTATTCAAACAATAGTCCAAAAGACACATTTTGATTGATTTTACAACTTTTTTTGTTTTATTATTTTGTATTCTTAACAGATTATAAAGGAAGTTGGTGTATTTATTTTTATTTATGTATGTGTCAATTTTTTTTTCATTTTAAATCTTAAATTTTAAGAAAGTGGCGTAACAATTTTTTGGTTAGTTGTAGTAGATTTAAAATAAAATATTATAATATTAAAAAGGATTTAATTTAAATTTTTAAAAATAATAAACACTAAATAATTATTACCTAACTTAACTAAATTGTCCTAAAAAGTAACACATGGCCTAATTATAGGCTGCCACTTGGCAACATCTTAAGAAAGACTTTCTTGCTATTTAGTAAATAATATAGATATGGTATGTATGTATCTCTCTCAAATCCTCATTTTGGTGTGAGTTTATATTCTGTTAAAGTGTTTGTGAAAAAAGTGAGTGGGGGTATAGAGGGGTACACGGGGTAGCGTAGTGATTGTTATTTTTGTAAGGGTGAGGTATCCAAAATTGTTATGAATTTGTTGGATTTGTTATTTAGATTCTTGTGGTGGAAGTATTAAATGGGCGAGTGTGTATGATAATGATACGGTAAATAGAGTGAATTTTGATAGTGTGATGTTCAGGAAGGATAAAATTACATGTCTACATTATATCCCTCTTTGTTTGTGAACACAAAGTGTTTGCAGATAAAGAAGTAAACAACGAGATAAAATTTTGACCCCACCATTATTCAAAAGGGAGACAAAGAAGGACAGAGTGTCACCGAGTCTTGATTTTGGACATCCTACCTACACAAGTTATGAGGGAATCAAGACACATGTAATTCCAGGATTGAAAAGGAAGTAGAATATACCGAGTTGGAGAGTCGAGTGAGGTCCCATCGAGGTTTTGTTCCACGGCTTTGTCATTAAATTAAAATAAAAATTACAAGTTAAAAAGATAAATAAAATTGCGAAAGTCCTATCTATGCAGTTTCTTTTGACTCTTGACTTGAGTTTTCAATGCTTTCAAAAGTAATAAATGATCTGATCTTTTTTGGGTTGAACTTGAGAATAAATTCTTTCTCCATACAAAATTTTATGATGGAGATGAACTCAAACATTGACCATGTTCTTTCATGTGTGACTGCTAAACTTTGAACTTGAATTTGAAAATCTTCACCCTATTCTCCAGGCAGGCTTCTGACTTATAATTTCTTCACCTTGTTGCTTGATTTTCCGTTTCTTCACCCGATTCTCTAGGCAGACTCCTGAATTGCTATTTTTCAATATGTTGACCTTCAATTTCATCACCCTGTTCTCCAGATGGGCTTCTGAATTCACATTAAAACTAGAAAGAAAATTATCCCAAACAAAGGTTATGA
This sequence comes from Capsicum chinense, assembly GCA_026120095.1. Taxonomy (NCBI): domain Eukaryota; kingdom Viridiplantae; phylum Streptophyta; class Magnoliopsida; order Solanales; family Solanaceae; genus Capsicum; species Capsicum chinense. The sequence goes on along the minus strand of JAPEIP010000010.1, from coordinate 239,051,220 downwards.
TAAAGAGAGATCTCACTTTTTTCAAACTAAAGTCCCATTTTTCAAAAGGGTCCTAAAATGACGTTTCTAATAACATGAATTAAATTTTTTTCCCCAGTTTATCATCAGAAAACTTTTGTGAGTGTCAAACCCAATCAAAATTAATTGGAAAATACATAATGCAAAGGTGACTCAAGACTTTGATCAATAAATTCATCTCTTGAGGATGAGGAGGCGTGTCTCCTAAGGGTTACATGGAAGGACTGGACTAAAAAGTGCGGATTCTTGAAATCAAGGATTGAGTTAGGAAGTGCGTCACCCGACACATAAAACTTGAAGCACCCAAACAAAGAAGTGTGTCTCCTAGGGGTTAAGTGGAATGACTCGACTAGATGGAGCATCTTCTAGGAATCAACTAGGAAATGTGTCTCATAAGGGTTAACTACTCAACTAGAAAGTATATTTTTTAGGAGTAAAGGCTCAAGTTAGGAAGTGTGCCTCCGAACAAGTGAAACTTGAACCCCCAACAAGGAAGTGTGTCTCCTAAGGGTCAAGTGGAATGACTCGACTAGAAATTGCATTTTCTATGAATCAAGGCTTAAGTTAGGAAGTAAAGCACCTAACAAGCGAAAACTTATATACCCAACAAAGAAGTGTCTCCTAAGGTTCAAGTGGAATGACTCGACTAGAAAGTACATTTTCTAGGAGTCAAGGCTTAAGTTAGGAAGTGAACCCCCTAACAAGTGAAAACTTGTATACCCAACAAGGAAGTGTGTCTCCTAAGGGTCAAGTGGAATGACTCGACTAGAAAGTATATTTCCTAGGAGTCAAATCTTAAGTTAGGAAGTGAACCACCTAACAAGAGAAACCTAAATACCAAAACAAGGAAGTGCTTCTCCTTAGAAATGCCATTTGAATTACCCAGACAAAAAAATGGGTCTCCTAAAGGTCAAAAGTAAGGACTCAATTAGAAAGTATGTCTTCTAAAAGTGAAGTAGGAAGTGCATCACCTAACAATTGAAAACTGAAATACCTGGACAAAGAAGTGTGTCTCTTTGGAATGTAGGATGATGAATTTTTACCATGGTTTTGATTACAAATCTGTGCAGCAATATGCTTCTTGTATTTGTAGAAGAGATGCATTACAACCCTTTATATTTAGGCTCTAAAGTCCTTAATTAGAAGGTAACATGTGTTCCTGTTTCATCAAAGAAAACTTGTGAGCTTAAAAAATGGTAGTTAGTTTATGGCTTTAGCTTTTGAGGAAATCACTCTTGCCCTTGTCACCTCTAATCTTGCTTCCAACTATTGACATATCATGGTCTTGCTGCACCATTGATATGAATTCGGATTATTAAGAGTGACTCTAAAATAAACACGGTATCTCTTCTTTGCTATGTTTCTTAGATAATCCCCTATAAGGCTTGGTATTTTCACGAATCCCCTAAATTTTTTTGTTGACAACAACTTTCAGCATGTCTTTTTTTGACTTACAATCATGCTTCTTTCATGTGTTGGCCTTTTATATTACTTTGTGAAATTGAAGAAGTTGGTAGCCAATTTTAAAATCTTTTCTCACTTGAATGTCCCTATTTAAAACAGAGAAAAGAAAGGATTTATCAAAAAACGATAGTCAACTCTAATGATTATGACATGCATTTGTATTAAACTGCCGGATCTTTCCATCTAAACTCTCACAAATTATTGTTGAGTTGACGGCCTAGAAACTGAGTTGCTTCCTTAAGTCAATTGAACTCACTGACCTCATACGGCTAGTGATGCTTTGAAGGGTTTTTGCCAATAAGACTCTCATTTTCTTTCTCTCAGCTCACCATTGCTCTAAGGTAATGAGACTCTCTTATTTTTATTTATCTCAATCTGAGTGCCTATGAGGATTTTCACCAATGAGACTCTTTTATTTTCATTTCTGTTTGCTCACCATCGCCTTACGGTGCCCGTGAGGGTTTTCATCAATAAGAATATCTCATTTTTATTTCTTTCCTGATTTCTTATGTTGAGAAAGACAACTACTTCCAAAAATGCATCATCATATGCATTGCATGCTTAGCCTTATCATTCTCAATGATTTATCTGAAGGTCTTTCTTTGGTTGTAACTTGGATTTTGGATAGGGTTAGAAAGAAAGAATGGTAAAAGGACCAAACGCCACTTAGAATGGGGTAGGACTTACAACTTTTGGAATTGACTCCACCAGCGAAGCCAATTTCTTTTAACTGGGTAATTCTAAATTGTTTATTTGGTTAGACAGAACCCAGAGTAGGGATGCCTACGTATCTCACCCTCGAAAGAGAAGAATCAGGTCAAACGTAGTTCTGGCAACTTGTTATTTTACTTGATCATAATTTTTTTCTCTTTTTTTTTTATTTTATTGAATCTTTTTTCTTATTGTGGCCTTTTCTGATGCTATTTTTCTTTACACTCTTCCCTTTTTCCTTTTTGACACATGTGTTTTCTTTTTCTTTTTTTTTTTTGAAACTTTTCTGACTCTATTCTTTTACTGACACTTCTATTTTGAACTTTGCTAACTCTATTTTGATTCCAAAAAAGAGGTATGAAAGAAAATAAAACTAAAGCTCAGAGGGGTAAACAAAGGATAACACAGTATTTGGATAGAAGAATGAAATGCCTTTGTCATATCAATCCTTAAAAATGCAAGTACATATTATGCAATATGGAAGTGAAAGATGAAGATCATTTATGATATTTTTTATAGCACTAACTTGACCTGAGCACGTGCGTCACTACTTATCCTACACTTGTCCAATATACAACTCCACATTTGTTGTACATTCCTCACATCGAATGACGCATGCTCTCTTGGAGCTGATTTTCTTCCTCTTCCTCTTGATATAGGATCGTGTATTCACTGTTTGAACTAATTGATATATGCCTTTCAATTAATAACCAAGTTATTCTTGTGATTCTCAAAATAATTGCCTTAATTTTTCAAAAAGGCTTCAACTTGGTCACTAAATATCTCAACACCCTACTTATTTCCTCATATGCTCTTTTTCTAAATGAAACTTTCTGATTCAAAGTTCATGCTTAAACCAAATTTTAAGATCTAGCTGAAAATTCCGGCAGCATATCATATCATTAGAACTAACATAAAATATACTATGTAAAAAACAAACAAACAACACACATTAAACACAAAGGGTAAAGGGACACTCCATGTAGCAAAAATAAAAGATAGAAGGGTTTGGACATAAATAACAAATGGAAAAAACAAGATAGATCCCGAACTATAATCCTAAAATAATTTGGATAACATAAAAGAAAACAAAACAAACTACCAGACCCTTTCTTAGTAAGGAGAGAAGCGACTTCTCAATAGCTGAGCCTGACATCTTAGCCACTAGTTTGCACATCAGCATAACTAGAGCTTTTACCACTGTCAATGTTCTGCACCATAATCAATTTATCTTGGATCATCTTTTCTATTTATCTTTTCAAAGAACGATAATTCTTAATACTATGACCCTAAACATCAGAATGATATACACATTGCACATTAGGATCAAAATTTTTTAGAGTGTACCCAAGGAGAGGAGTGATCATTCTCGGCTACACCAATCTCTATAATAAATTGGCATATGACTCTCCAATTGTTTTAAAACTATCCCTCGACTTTTTCCTCATTTCATTGTTTGGTTTGGATCGAAAATCAAGCCTAGAAGGGCTTTTGTATATTTATGGAGTTGGCGGATGACTCTGAGGAGTTGGTGTGTGTCATTGTGGGTAAGATGAGGGTTGAACATGTGATTTTGCGTTATATACTGGATATGGAGGTGTTGGAATGGAATATAATGGGTTTTGGGAGTGATTATATAGAGCTTGGGTATGAACTTGGGCTTGAGACTGAGGGTAACTATGATGTTGTCATCTTGGGCGTGCCTGTTATCCAGCTACAATAGCAGTTACATTTTCCTTATTATTCTTTCCTCCAACACTTCCTGAACCCTTTTGAATTGCTTGAGTAGTTTCTTTCAATATTGTAAAACTCATAATGCGACCGGTCTTAATTCCATCCACTATCATCTCCCCCATTTTGAGGACCCCAATAAATGGTTTCTCTAATGTAGGTAACAAGTGTTGATAATATGTTTCATCCTGTGCTTGAATAAACACCTCCACTATCTTACTTTATTTTAATTTCGGATTCACCCTAGCAACTTATTCATGCCATCTAATCGCATATTTCCAGAAACTCCTAGTACTCTTCTTCTTCCTCATATTAATAAGGGATTTTCATCAGAAATAAACTCCACATAGTATTGGAAATGTTGCACGAATTCATTAGCTAGGTCTTCCCAACTATTACACTTGTCAATGTCTTGGTCAACAAACCATTCAGAAGCTATACCTGAAATACTCTCATGAAATAAGACATGAGTAATTTTTCTTTCCCTCCAGCACACCTTAGTTGGTTACAATAACGTCTCAAATATGCTACGAGTTCACCGTGTCCATCATACTTCTTAAACTTCGGCATTTTAAAACCAAGAGGAAGATTAACACCTGGAAACATGCACAGATCTTTATATGAGACACTTTTGTAACCCCCAATTCCTTGGAATTTCTTTACAGCCAGTTCCAAACTTCTCAATTTTTTGGTCATTTCCTCTTGTTCTTTTGTCATAATAGGTTTTTCAGCATTAAGACGAAATTTAGGTGAGTGAGTGTAGCCGAATGGACCAGTCAAATTATGTGTGGGCTTGGGAGCATAATGTTGATCACTAAAAATATTCAATACAGTCTCTCTCATAGAGTAGGGAGGCATAACCGGTGGCTGAACATCAAAAGTAGGAGCTTCAGGTGGGAGTGATGCTGAAAAATATGAACAGTAGGTGGAACCGAACATATGGTAGTTTGTGTTGAGGAGTGAGGAAATGAATATTGGAAGTGTTTGGATAGTATTGCCCCGGAGTAGACCCTGATGCATGTTGTGGCGTGTCAACAAAAATGGGAAATTATGCATGTGACACTCGGGGCAAGCTAGACGGATATTCAAGATTATTAGTGGGAACTAGAGGAGGAGGCAACTTGTTAGCCCAAGCTCGATGCATTTCTATCATTTGTTGCCTTAATTTCAGAATATCTTCATTAGATCCTAAATTCTCATTCCCTGAACTCCCTATCTGATTAGAAACAACAACCTCGGTATCCTTGTTGTCCATAACTTTCTCTGGGACTTTGTGCAATATAAAGGACCAGCAAAAATGTCACAAACCAACCACCTTAAACTAACTGAATAAGAGTTAACAAATGTGTTAGAGTTCAACACCTTCTCAAAAACTTTTTCTTTTTCTTTCTTTTCTTTTCTTTTTTTCTTTTGTAAAGATTACCGAACCCAAGAAGGACGCCTATGTATCTCACTCCCAAGAGAGGAGAAGCAGGTGTGCGTAGTTCATGAAATTTTGACACAACATGGCCAATCAAACTCTCTTTCTTTTTATTCTTCTTAAAATTTAAGAAGAAAAGAATTATTAAATTGTCTAAAGAATTGATGAAAATCTTTTTTGAATTTTTTCAGCTTTAAAATCCCTATTAAAAATGAGACCTATGATTACCAAAGAATAATCTTTTTGGATTTTCGGTTTTGAATTTCGTACGACAATGAAAATTGAAACTATTAAAGGAAAATCTTTTTGTAGTTTTATTTAAAAGATGTATATGACACCTACTCTAAATGAAGATTGAAGAAAATCTATATGGATTTTCGATTTTGAATTTCATACTAAAATAAAACTTGAAACTATTAAGGAAAATCTTTTTGGGTTTTCTTTTAAATATGTATATGAAACATCTAATCTAAATTAAGAGAGAAGAAAATCTTTTTGAACTTTTTAAATAAGATTACCAAACCCTAGAAGGGCTGTCTACGTATCTAACTCCTGAGAGAGGAGAATCAGGTGTGCATAGTTCGTCTATATTGGACAATTAAAGACTAAACAACCGACTGAATCCTGAATTTAGAGACACGACCTCAAACTGACGATAATAATGTTAATAAAATATTTTTGAATTTTTAATTTGACACTTCACACAAAAATGACACCAACAAATATGAAAGGAAAATCTTTTTGATATTTTCATTATATGAAATATACAAAACTTCTACCATCTTTTTTTTGAATTTTTCTTTTATAAAAAACTCTTATTGAAAAAAAAAATTATTTTTTTTTCAATTCTCGAATTATGAATGTTTACTAAAGGAAAAATCTTTTTTTTATATTTTGTTTATTTTTGAGAAAATGAGTACAAAAGGTAAAAGAAAAAAAATCCTTTTTTGGATTGTAGAAAACAAAAGCCATAAAAACTACGAGACTCTTTTTCTTCTTTTCTTTTTCCTTGCCTAAACACACGCTCCTTTAATTTTAGCACATGATTTTCCCCAAATCAGTCCGTCAAATGGCCCTGTTATCCTCAAAGATGCAACAATTAGCATGTAAGAATGTTTTAGCGGTGGGTCTCCTGCAAAGGACCAAGTGGGTCCTACTAGGTCTTAATATGATGTAGATAACCATGACCTAAAGGTTGACCTAGGCTTGGGTCCACTAATAAGGCTGTTCGAGGGAGCGTATGGTCGATAGTGGCTGCGATAACTTTCCACCCACTCTATAAGTCTGATGGCTCCTCTTCCTAAAATAAGGGTGACTCAACTAGAGTTCGTGCACACGATGTGTACTCTAGGACTTGTTATGGAAGAAGTGACTCAGGGTAATACATATAATGCTTGATATAAAGCGAAAACATATAAGAAAACTATAAACACAGAGCACATAGGTAATAAAAAATAATACAACAATAACACATATAATAAAAAAAAACACAAAGTCTATGCACCAATAGTGTCAAACTAAGCCGATACAACTCAAAAAAAGCTCGAATTCTAAAAAGGTCCCCAGTAGAGTCGCTAGAGCTATCACACCCCCTTTTTACCTAAAAGAATTGGTTTTAAGGTTTGGAAAGGTTTAAATTATTAGGTGAGAAAAGATAACGTTTGTTTCAAAAAGGATTCTTTTACATTAAAACTCAGAGTTAACATTTGGCATAAATCTGGTATGCCAAGTCTTCTTTGAAAATCCTTTTTCAAATTGATTTTGACTCAGTTAAAACTGGCCCACGAACAGAGATTCTGACTAAGAAATTCTGTTGACCGATGGGAAGGTGTTAGTCTATCACAACCCGAAATAGGATCAAGACCGGTGGTAAGGAGTTTAGGACTCCAAAGCAAGCCTCATCAGAATTCTATAGAAAATCAGGCAGAGTTTCCCCTTTTTTTGGGCCTAACAAGAAAATTCTCTGTCTCAATTCAACATCAAAACAACACCAACACAAATCACCATAGATCATCAACAATTCACCAATACCACCAACTAACAATATGAAATTCTTCTCTAATAAATAAGAGGAAGTCAAATACTCCACAAATCCAAAATAATAAAATAATACTCAAGCTCTAAAGACATGACTATGGAGCAAACTAAGAGTTTTCAAGAAAAAGAAAGATAACGAATAAATAAATTATGGCCGACACGAACAAATGCGGGGCTCACCAAGAATATGCTACTCGAATCCTCTAGCCAACAAGATTCTCACCGTCACCTGTGTTCTCTAAAAAATAATAGGGAGGAGTGAGACGCTAGCTCAGTGATTAATAACACTTAACCATAACCGTTTTAATGGGGACAAGTCCAAAAATATCATGAAATAAATGATCTTTCAGAAATAGTAACAATAAATAGTATCATTGTCTCATGTAAGCAAAGTCAACCAATAGCTCAGTAATAAACTCATAAAGCATCATATCATATCAAATATTACATATTTAGGAGGTTTCCAAGAATGAATCATGTAATCAGTGTGGCATTTTTCTTTATTAAGAATAACCCATAATAGTGGATCCCTCATATAAGAGTCCCATATAATATCAGTAACAGTATGCTAGTTCTACCTTCCCACTAGCGAGGGCTATAATATTCATCAGTAAATACAAGGTGCACCAGGTCTAACGATCCCGCCGTTAGCTAGGGATTCAAATCAAGGTCTACTCCCATTTATAAATTTTTTGTAAACAATAGGATATTCATATGAAAGCATTTTTCAGAATAGTACATATCATTTAAAGTACATATCAAATCATATTACATGTAAACTTGAATAAAAACACATGTCAAAAATACTTATTTCTCATGTAAGTGAAGAATATTCACAATAATAATATCATATCTCAAATAACCGTATCAATATCATATCAAGTAAAGAACTTGTCCCACGTGCAAATTTTCAAAGCATTCAATAACTCATTTTTTCATCAAAACATGTATAAATATGCAATTTAAGAAACACAAATTATTGTAAGATTACTACTCACAATACACGTGTCGAAATACCAAATGTGTCACCTCGAACGATTTGTATCACTTTCTTGGATCAAACCTATAATCACATCATATCCATTCTCATGTTAAATCTCTTATTTTAGTCTAATTCATGGTAAAATTAGACTACCCAACCTTCAAGGTTTCATGATAACCTTTAATTTCTCAAACTTTATGCCCAAAATCACAACTTACTATGTTTAATCTCATCTTTGATAATTAAGTTTTGCTACCCAAAATAAATTACCTAGACTAGAAATCATAATGAATATGTAGAAAAGGATTTACCTTAAACCTTAAAAGAATTTTCCAATTAACCTCATTTTTTTTATCCCCTGGACGAACACTTGCTCGTTCCCCCTTTTTCTGCTTGATGCACCCTTAAGCAGCAGTACTGCTATTTCTATCTTTTGGTTTCTCTTAGCAGGTAATGGGAAAAAGCCCTTATAATATACTATACTCCCATTCCAATTGAAAAAAGAAGATGGGCCGCGCCCTTTCCCTTTATCATTCTTTTCCCTTTTCCTTGTTAATATGGGCTCTAGCCCATTATCTCTTATAAAATATTTTTTTCCAATTTCTAACTATAATTTGGGTTATTATATTCTCTCCACCATAAGAAATTCGGTCCCCAAATTTAGAATAAGTGCATACCTGAAGATTGAAACAAGTGAGAGTACTTGAGTCTCATATCCTTTTCTGACTCCCACGTAGCTTCTTCAATGGTATAGTTCTTCCATAAAACTTTTATGGACACAAACTTTTTTGAACGTAAGCTTCTTTCTTGTATATCAATAATCACCACCGGTTCCTCTTCATATGTCAAATTCTTATCAAGTTGCAAGGTCAGTGCTTCAAGCACGCGCGAAGAATCTGATATACACTTCCTTAGCATAGAGACATAAAACACTGGATGGACGGAAGACATCTCAGGAGGGAGTGCCACTTGATACGACACTCCACCTATATGCTTAAGTATCTCATAAGGTCCTACATACCTCGGGCTTAATTTACCTCTTTTTTTGAATCGCATCACACCTTTCATAGGCGAGACTCATAAAAAACCCTTATCCCCAACTGCGAACACCAAATCTCTTCTTTTCCTGTTAGCATACAACTTTTGTCTGCATTGAGCTATGAGCAACCTCTGTCTAATCAATTAGACCTTGTCCATAGCATCCTATACCAAGTCTGGTCCTAAAACCTTAGCCTCTCCAACTTCAAACCACCCGATAGGAGAACAACATCATCTACCATACAAGGCTTCATATGTAGCCATCTGAATACTTGATTGAAAACTATTATCGTAAGTGAATTCAGCTAATGGTAATTAAGTATCCCAACTACCTCCAAAGTCAAGAATGCAAGCTCTCAACATATCCTCTAAAATTTATATAGTACGGTCAGACTGTCCGTCTGTCTGCGGATGAAATGCAGTACTAAGATCTACTCGGGCACCCAATGCTTCTTGGAAAGATCTCCAAAAGCGTGAACTAAATTATGATCCTTTGTCAGAAATGATGGCCAATGGAACTCTATGAAGTCGAAAAATTTCATTCATAAATAACTGGGCATATTTAACTCCACTATATAGAGTCTTTACTGGCAGAAAGTGAACAGACTTAGTAAGTCGATCGATCTACAATTACCCATACAAAGTCATGGCCCTTAATGGTTTGCGAAAGCCTGATTACAAAATCCATGGTAACTCTTTCCCATTTCCAATCTGGAATCCTGATCTCCTGTAATAATCCTGCTAGTTGTTGATGCTCCGCTTTAACCTGTTGACAAGTCAAGCAACTAGAAACAAAGTTAGCAATATCTTTCTTCATACCTTCCCACCAGTACAACTGCTTTATGTCATGATACATCTTAGTAGAACTAGGATGAATGGTATATCTGGAGTTGTGAGCTTCCTCAAGAATAGCTCGCCTTAACCGATATGTAGCTGGTACACATAATCGATTATCCACTTAAAGAATACCATCACAATCAACACTCATCGTCTTACTTTGATCAGCTAGGATCTCATCTCGATATTTACTCAATTGCATATCCTCAAATAGAATGGTCTTTATGCACCCTATCAAAGAAGATTTAGGTTGAACACAAGCCAATAATATCCCTGACCTTCTAACACCAAAATTGACACCTTTTCCTACAAGTTTCTGCACATCTTTCGTCAACTGCCTTTTTTAGGAGCTATATGCGCCAAACTACCCATAGATTTCCTGCTCAAAGCATCATCCACAACATTAGCTTTTCCTGGATGATACAAGATAACACAATCATAATATTTGAGTAATTCCACCCACCGATGCTGTCAAAGATTTAGATCTCGCTGCTGAAAAATGTACGTCAAACTCTTATGATCGGTATAAATTTCACAAGTTTCACCGTATAAGTAATGCCTCCAAATCTTAAGTGCAAAAACCACAGCGGCCATCTCCAAATCATGTGTAGGATAGTTCATCTCGTGCTTCTTCAACTGCCTCAAAGCATAAGTAATAAAATGATCATGTTGCATGAGAACACATCCTAATCCAACCTTTGAAGCATCACAAAATACCTTGAATCCTCCAGAGCCTGATGGTAAGGTTAATACCGGTACAGTGGTCAAACATGTTTTGAGTTTCTGGAAGCTCTGCTCACATTCTTCTGTCCACTGGAACTTCACATCTTTCTGTGTTAACCTAGTCAATGGAGCTACAATTTTAGAGAAATCCTGCACAAAACACCTATAGTAATTAGCTAAACCTATAAAGTTGCGAATCTCTGTGGGTGAAGTAGGCCTAGGCTATTTTTGCACTGCTTCTATTTTTTTTAGAATCCACCGTGATACCTTCTTTGGAGGCAACATACCCCAAAAAGGATACTGAGTCGAGCCAAAATTTGCATTTTGAGAACTTAGCATAAAGCTTATGTTCCCATAATTTCTGCAATACAGTTATTAGATGATTCTTATGTTCTTCCTGTCTATGAGAATATATCTGAATATCATCAATAAATACTATCACCAAGTTGTCCTAATACGGCCTAAACACCCTATTCATCAAGTCAATGAATGCAGCAGGAGCATTGGTTAACCCGAAAGGCATCACAATGAACTCATAATGCCCATATCGAGTTCTAAATGTTATCTTAGATATATCTTTCTCCTTGATTCTAAGTTGATGATAACCAAACCGAAGATCAATCTTTAAAAAATGGACAACCCCTTGTAACTAATCAAATAGGTCCTCTATACGAGGCAATGGATACTTGTTACATATTGTTACCTTGTTTAGCTGCCTGTAGTCAATACACATCCTTAAAGATCCATCTTTCTTCTTTACAAACAAAACTGGTGCACCCCATAGAGATATACTCGGTCTAATAAAACTTTTATCTAGCAAGTCTTCCAACTGTTGTTTGAGCTCTTTCAATTCTGCTGGTGCCATATGATATGGGGGTATGGATATTGGCATAGTGTCAGGTGCCAAATCAATACCGAAGTCTATCTCTCGAACTAGAGGTAATCCTGGTAACTCCTCAGGAAATACTTCAGAAAATTCCTTCACCTCATGTAGCTCCTCCAAACTAAGGGCTCCCTCACTAAAATCACTCATCATAGCCAAGAGACCCATGAAACCTTTCTTTAATATTCATTGGGTCTTCTTAAAAGATATAACTTTACTAACCTCTGGAACTTGACCCCCTTCCAATACAAAAGTAGATTTGTTGGGTATCTCAAATCAAACTATCTTTGCATGACAATCTACGGTAGCATAGCAAGGAGATAACTAATCCATGCCCATCAACATATTAAAGTCAATCATATCAAGTACAATTAGGTCAACAAGGGTCTCCCTACCTCCTACTATAATCTTGCAATCACGGTACACATATTCAACTAATCAGGAATCTCCCATGGGGTGGCAATAAGAAAAGGACAATCTAATATCTCAGGCTGTCTATCAAATCTCACAGCAAAGTATGAAGACACATAAGAGTGGCTAAAACCCAGATCAATCAAAGCATATGCATCAAATGAACAAATGGAAAAAATACCTGTAACCACTATATTTGAGGCCTGAACATCCTGTCTTGTAAGTGCAAAGACTCTCGGTTGGCCTTTACCAGCATTTCCTTGTGCCTGATTTCCAGTAACCTATTCTCCATTAACTCAACCTCGATACCCATACCTACAGGATTACGAGTATCCTGACTCGGTGCAGCTACCTGACCAGAACCTTGACTAGCATTTCTCTGAAGCTGAGGGCAATCCCTGATACGATGACCAAACTGTCCACATCAAAAATACTCTCCAGTCAAAATACGACACTGACCCATTTACGATTTGACACAAGTCTGGCAGGATGGATTAGTGGCATACATATGACCCGAACTATGAGATTCCTAAGATGTTGTAGACCATTGGGTACCCTGTCTAGAAGGTGCCTTCTATGCAGACTGTGAAACCAAATCTGTCCCTGTCTAATGGCCCTGATGCTTTCCCTTATTTTCTGCTCTCCGATTTACACTTAAGTCACCACTGAAGGATCTACTCATCTTAGCCTTCTTACGAACCTCATAAGATGCCTGATCCACACGACCCTTCTCCTCAATCATTCTAGAAAGATCCACTATCTCATAATAGGTCAAGACTTTTATCTGTGGGGCTACTGCATTATAAAGATGAGCAACCAGCCCATTTACAAACCTCTAGACTCGAGCTGCTTCCGTGGACACAAAGTATGGAGCATATCTATCCAGTTGCAAAACATAGTATTATAGGTCGACACATCTATATCTGGAGTCTGAACCAATCTCTCAAACTAAACTGTATATTTTTGTTTCTGACTTTCAGGAAGAAAGGTATCCATGAAGAACTTAGCGAACTCATCCCATGTCAGAGGTCCTTCTCCTGTAGGCCTTCCTAGCAATAAATTTTCATACCAAGTGTTAGCTGTGTCCTCTAACTTGTAAGATGCAAACACCACAAACCTCTCACTAGAATACCCTAACGCACACAGTGACTTGAATGTACCATCCAAAAATATTTGAGGATCAACTGAACTGTCTGAACCTGTGAATTTTGGTGACTTCAACTTTAGAAACTCCTGCAAAGAAACCTCCTTGTTTCTAAAGTCGTAAGTCTGACCAGGTGCCTGGAACTGTGCAGAATTACGTTGACCACCCCTATCTTGTCTATCCAGTCGGTCGGCCAAGCGCTCTATAGATCTTTGCATGGAAGCAAGTATACTACCCCCATGAGATGTGGAGGTGGACTATCATTCCTTTCAGGAGTACGTTCTCTTAAAATTCTTGGAGTGGCAGTATGATTCCCCATAATATCACGACTACCCCTACCTCAGCCCCTTCTGTGGGCTCCAACTCTTCCCCTACCAGTAGTTTCTCTACAAACCATCTGATTAACAAAACAAGATAGTTATATTCATCTATCACGCTCTCGCAGAATCATGATTATAGAAATGGACAGCAACATAACCAAAATTGAGATTCTACTACTATCGTGTGCTCCATAGACATAGAATTAATCTAACCTGGCTCTGATACCAACCTTGTCACAACCCGAAATAGGATCATAACCGGTGCTAAGGAGTTTAGAACTCCAAAGCAAACCTCATCAGAATTCTATAGAAAATCGGGCAGAGTTTCCCCTATTTTTGAACCTAACTAGAAAATTCTCTATCTCAATTCAACATCAAAACAACACCCAACACAAACTACCATAGATCATCAAAAATTCACCAATGCCACCAACTAACAATACGAAATTCTTCTCCAATAAATAAGAGGAAGTTAAATACTCCACAAATCCAAAATAATAAAATAATACTCAATCTCTAAAGAAATGACTATGGAGCAAACTAAGAGTTTTCAAGAAAAAGAAACATGACAAATAAATAAACTATAGCCCACGCGAACAAATGCGGAGCTCACTAGAAATATGCTACTCGAATCCTCTAGCCAACAAGATCCTCACTGTCACCTGCGTTCTCTGAAAAATAATAGCGAGGAGTAAAACGCTAGCTCAGTGAGTAATAACACTTAACCATAACCGTTTTAATGGGGACAAGTTAGAAAACATCATGAAATAAATGCTATTTCAAAAAATAGTAACAATAAAAAGTATCATTATATCATGTAAGCAAAGTGAACCAATAGTTCAGTAATAAACTCATAAAGCATCGTATCAAGTCAAATATTACATATTTTGGAGGTTTTCAAGAATTAATCATGTAATCAGTGTGGCATTCTTCTATATAAAGAATAACCCATAATAGTGGATCCCTCATAAAGGATTCCCATATCATATCAGTAACAGTATGATAGTTCTACCTTCCCACTAGCAAGGGCTATAAAATTCATCAGTAAATACAAGGTGCACCAGGTCTAACGATCCTGCCGTTAGCTACAGGATTCAAATCAAGGTCCACTCCCAATTATAAATTCTTTGTAAAAAATAGGATATTCATATGAAAGCATTTTTCAGAATAGTACATATCATTTAAAGTTCATATCAAATTATGTTACATGTAAACTTGAATAAAAACACATGTCAAAAATATTTATTTCTCATGTAAATGAAGAATATTCACAATAATAATATCATATCTCAAATAACCGTATCAATATCATATCAAGCAAAGAACTTGTCCCGCGTGCAAATTTTCAAAGCATTCAATAACTCTTTTTTCATCAAAACATGTATAAATATGCAATTTAAGAAACACAAATTATGATAAGATTACTATTCACAGTACATGTGTCGAAATACCAAACGTGTCACTCCAAACGATTTGTATCACTTTCTTGGATCAAACCTATAATCACACCATATCCATTCTCATGGTAAATCTCTTATTTTAGGCTAATGAATGGTAAAATTAGACTACCCAACCTTCAAGGTTTCATGATAACCTTCAATTTCTCAAACTTTATTCCCAAAATCACACCTTACTATGCTTAATCTGATCTTTGATAATTAAGTTTAACTACCCAAAATAAATTACCTAGACTAGAAATCACAATAAAGATGTAGAAAAGGATTTACCTTAAACCTCAAAAGAATTTTCTGATCAACCTTATTTTTTTTCCACTGGATGAACACTTGGTCGTTCCCCTTTTTTTCTGCTTTATGCTCCCTTAGGCAGCAGTACTGCTCTTTCTATCTTTTGGTTTCTCTTAGCAGGTAATGGGAAAAAGCCCTTATAATATACTATAATCCCATTCCAATTGAATAAGGGAGATGGGCCACGCCCTTTACCTTTATCATTCTTTTCCCTTTTCCTTATTTATATGGGCTCTAGCCCATTATCTCTTATAAAATATTTTTTTTCAATTACTAACTATAATTTGGGTTATTACATATTCATCCCTCAGTCCCATGGTTCAACCACAGTCACTTTGTGAATTATATCACCTAGTATAAAACTATGGATTATATAAACCAACAAAACTTGAAAACAAACAAACAAAATGGTCAAAAATCCAAAATTAGTGTCTAGTCCAATTTATTACAAACCAAAAATAAAAATGTTTAAATAACCTAAACTATTCTAATTTCCCTAGCTATGCTTTACCCAATGCCTCGGGCCTTGATCACGAACCTCCTTTGCATATATGATACTTTGGGGCATTCCCCGATCGATAAGTATAATATGATCTCGGGGCATTCCCTAGTGAATTAATATATTTGATCTAATGCGATAAAAGTGGAGAAACCACTCAACACCGACATTCACACATTCGATGATATGGAATCCTACGAGTTGCCTACCCCTAAAACCTAAAAATTGCCTATCGATTTTTGCATAAAAATGATACTATCGAGTTCGACAAAACTAACATCCATTTCAAATCCAACAAGAATCGATTAATCAAAGAACAACAATATTCACTTTTTATCAATTTTTGATCCCCCCCCATTCCATTCTCAAACAATGATTAACCAAATCTTTGGTTATCAATTCATTCTTTCTCTTTTCAAACTTTCAAAATTTGAATCCAACAATCAACCACATAAACACAATAAAGATCAAAATATGTAAGCATACAAGTCATTCACTTCCCCAACAATAATGAAGAGTCGAGATAAAATAG
>JAPEIP010000010.1:238985752-239031942 GCA_026120095.1 Capsicum chinense | reverse complement strand
TACTGTCTAAACCTAAGAAACTCCTGATATTTGATGGAGAGATGGGTCTAGGCAAGTTCCTTACTACTTTGGTCTTTTGAGGATCAACCCGAATGCCTTCACCAGAAATAATGTGACCAATGAATACCACTAATTTTAGTTAGAATTCACATTTATTGAACTTATCCTAGAGAGTCTGCAAAATAATCCTTAAATGGTGTACGTGCTCACTCTCACAACAAAAATAGATGAGAATGTCATCTATGAAGACTATGATGAATATGTCCACGTACTACTTGAACACCATGTTCATCAAGTCCATAAAGGCTGCAAAAGATTTTGTTAGTCCAAAATTCATAATAATAAATTCAAAGTGACTATACTGAGTACTAAAGACTGTCTTCGAAATGTCATATTCTCGGACTCTGAGCCAGATCTGAGGTTTATCTTAGAGAAACAAATTGCACCCTAAAGTTGGTCGAACAAGTCATCAATTCTGGGGATGGGATATTTATTATTGATCGTGACTTTGTTCAACTGACGGTAGTCAATACATATTAGAAGGGAACTGCCTTTCTTGCACACGAAGAGAACTGGAGCACCCAGTGGAGAAATACTAGGCCTGATGAAACCTTTATCTAGGAGATATTTCAACTATTTTTTCAATTCCTTAAGATCAGTTGGAGTCATTTTGTAAGGTGTAATTGAAATAGGTTCGGTATATGGAAGGAGATTTATTCAAAATTTAATTTCCCACTCGAGAGGAACTCCGGGCTAATCTTTAGGAAATACTTATGGAAACTCATTCACTACTGGAACTAACTCAAGACTCGGGGTTTTAGACCTCGAGTCCTTGAATCAAATGAGAAAATATATGTACCCTTTGGAAATTATTTTCCTCGCCTAAAGGAAAGATAAAAATTTACCTATAGGCACTAAGGTGCAACCCCCCTATTCTAAGACTGGCACATTAGTAAACTAAACCTAAACTAATTGGTTTCTATAGCCAACTAAGGCATAGAAAGAATGAAACCAATCCATTCCAAGAATGACATCAGATTGGGTCATCACTAACTCTGTAAGATTGACTAAATTGACTTTCTAGGATACTATGACTTGGGAATTTCTGTATACCCATCTAGCTATGATAGAACTACTAACTGGAGTAGAAACAAAGAAGGGCTCTGCTAGGATTTTGGGACTAATGCCAAAATCTACTGTTATGTAGGGATTCACGAAGAAAAGTATGGCTCCAAGATCTAATAATGCATACACATAAAGGTGAAAAACTAGTAACATACTAGTAACCATATCAGGAGAACCCTCCTGATCCTGTCGAGTTTGAAGGGCGTAAAGTTAATTCTGCTGTTGTCCACTAGTTGTAATAGAAGTGGCATCCTACTGCTTTGGGAGATCTGATGGAACTGATGAGGAGTTAGCCTGACCTTGCTGATGAAAATACTTATCCCTATGCACAATCACTAGGAAATCTCTCATTATGTGGCCTAACTTACCACACCCAAAACAAGCATCGCTACCGGCCATGCACTCACTCACCTTTGTAGTTCTTTCCACAAATTTTCCAAACTGGGTTGGTTCGACTACTATTCATATTATCCTGGAACTTAAAGCCTGCCACTCTATCATGGGCATCCAATCTCAACTTAGGCACTGGAACACTAGCGGGTGATGGGGATGGAGCTAAAGAGTTTGGCAGAACTGAGAACTATTCCTACCATCCGACCTCTTCTGAGAGAAATTGAACCAACCGGGCTTGGCCCTCTTATTTTCTTTTTTTTCATTGATATTCTCTTCCTTAATTTGTTGAGCACAAACCATCAATCTATATACGTCCATCTCCTTAAGTAACATAGTTGCGTTGCACTCGTTGACTACATCCTCAGAAGTACCAAATGCAAAATTGCTCATCCTAGCTTTAGAATTAGCCACCATATTTAGAGTATATCTCGCCAACAAAGTAAACTTGAGTCAATACTCCATAACACTCATACTACCCTACTTTAAGTTGATAAACTCTTACACTTTTGCTTTCCTCAGCTCAAGTGGAAAGAACCTAACAAGAAAAGCAGTAACAAATTCATCCCACTTAGGCCCTACATTGGAAACTCTGTCCTCCTTCCAGTACTTAACCCCAGTGTGAGCCACTTATTTTAATTGGTATGTAACTAATTTATCACTTTCACTCAAGGTGACACCAATGATCTCAATCACCTTCTACACACTATCCAAAAACTCATATGGTTCCTTCTCAGACTTAGACCCAGAGAACACTGAGGGATTCATCCAAGGAAAGCTCTTGATCCTAGTTGCTATCATATTCACTATTAGATTGGCTAGGGTAACAACTTACTGGTTATTCTAAGCAACCATAAATTGGGCTAATATTGTGAAAGAAGCCCTGAATTCAGCATGATGGACCTGCTCATTAGAGGATCTTCTGGAATATGTGATGGGAGGCATTCCTTCTTCTATTTGCCCTTCTGGGAGGCATTTTCTGTAAACAAGTATAAGATGAGTTAGAAAAAGTAGTTTAACAGATATAATGCTCCATCACACGATTTAAATAATAAAAAGAGAGAGATTTTCCTAAAATATTTCATAGCCTCTCGCCCATAAGTGTGGCGCGCTTCACACCCATGAAAAATACACTACTTAATGCAACTTTCAAACACCCTAGGACACTTTAAATCTTGTGCTCTGATACCAAGTTTTTCATGACCCGAGATAACCCCCTAGTCGTAACACGATACTTAGAGTTACAAGTGACCCCAAGCTAACCCATGGCCTAGCATAAGCTATAATTACTGAAGGAACGTAACAAAATAGTGAGTGGAAGGTAATTGAAATAACCTGATGTTGAATAATAATAAAGTCAATGCTAATGTTGTCTAAAATACTCAATGAAATTGAAAACATGTCTAACCATCTGACTATCTGAAAGCCTTTAAATCATGATGAGCTGTTGGGATAGGTCCCCAACTAACTCTAAGTAACCAAAATAATATAAAATACTAAAATAAACAAATCATTACTAGTCCTCAACTAATAAGGACTTACCAAGAATGTAAATTAGGGCAAACAAAATATTTTAAGCATGGTCTAGGTACTGATTGTTCGAACCTATATTATGAGACAATATAGCACAAAGAAGTATGCGATCGGTACTTTGAATATACCGGGTATGCGAAATGAAAGCTAAAAAACATGTATAAGATCAACATGAATGCATGAACATATAAACCGAATGCAAGACCAATTATAAACATGTGCTGGATAAATTGAATAATTGAATATTGAACACTTGGTTGAGCAAACCTGATCTGAGTATAAACTGAAACTGAATTGAAGACTGTAGGAGCTAACAATAATCTACATGCCCTAATCTAAGCTACTCGGGGTCCATCCTATAACCTTAGTTAGAAAGGTGTCAATACTTTACCAAGGGTATCAACACCGACTTGTGTGGATCCATTAAACTAATGTCTCGAAGAACTAGGGTGTCAATCCTCTACTGGCGGGTAACCTGTCATAACCTATGGTGGTATCATAGTTCTAGAACTTAGGGAATTCTACAAAAGGTCTCAGTCCTCAACTGGCAGGTGAGCCTTCATCCCTGCGTTCACTCGGTGCTAAGTACCACTCTCAACTAAACTAACACTGATAACTAATATATGCTAAACATGATAATATTTTGCGTTTAGTAACATAAACATGATCTGAATGACTCATAACATGAAAAGTGATATATGCATGACTATCTAGGTATCAGGAGTTCATAAGCCACTATCTTTGAGTAATGAAACTGAATATGATGACATTTTTGGAGCATAATAAGGAGGATTTCACAATTTAAAACCAACAACCTCAACGACTTGTCATGACAGGGAAATTCATGATTTTGAACATGGAAAAGTCACTAATCTCATGGACAACACATACTCATGATTTGGTTACACACATAATCTAAGGTGAGTAAGAAAACTCATATTTAACCTGGAACTCAATTCAAGGGGAAGGAAATTTTTCTTGAAATTTAAAAGTTCTTGGGACTCAATGGGTGGAAGAGACCTATTGATGAAATCCCATATACCTAAAGTGAATTCCTTGGGAAATTTCTTGGAACTTGTGCTTGATTTTGGAGAACCCTAGTTTCCTTTGGAGAAGAGAAAATCACCTTTTTTCTTCGTTGTGGGTGGAATTTATGACTAATTGATGAATTTATGTAATTTTGGTCTTGTATACCACTCTTGGGTAATCCTAAATGACGTGGGTTTGACTTTAAAAGAGTGAGAAAAAACTTAAAATCCCTTTAAAATCATGCAGGAGTTTTCTATTCCATTCGTCACGACTCATTACGACTGGTCACGTGTCATGGTCTAAGTTGTAACCTGAGGTTCTGAGCCCTAATTGTTAAGGCAATGACTCCCTCTCTTAATGACTCATTAGGTAAGATCATGAGTCATTAGAAGTAATTGTAGCCTGAGACTCAATTTCTGGGTTTCTTACTAGTGTGATGATGAGTCCACCAAATGACCTGTTAGGACTAATAACAAGTCATAGGTTGGACGCGCCATCACCAGGCTGAATTTGGGATTTCTCTCTATTGTGGTAACAACTCCACACATGTCTCATAACAAGTCATGAGCTATACTCTTTGCCACTTGGCCATAATCTGAGACACAATGACTTGTTATGTCAGGTAACAACTCATTGCTAGAGTCGTTGTCACTAGCAGTTAAAAAGGCCCTTAGGTACTTTTTCATAACTTTTTGCCACAACATCGAATTAAGCCTAGACTAGTGGCATTGGAAATCTAATTTAATGGACTAACCTTTGATGGTTTTAGAGCTTGAAAACTTGGGGTATACATGTTGATATTTATTGTGCTTTTATGATCAAATCACATTCATGAAGATGTTGTATTCCTAAAATCATCCTGATATGTTGTTTTCTTGTTTCTTGGATATGTTAAGCCTTTGAACCTAGTCAAATAAATTCTTGACTATCACTTTATTTGTAAGTTCATCATCGCAAGCCATTTGCACATTGAACTTGTTCGTAGCAACAACCAATTAGTTGTGGACTCTTTTATTTGATATTAAAATTGACCATAGATCGAATATTTCATGCATTTGCATAACCAACGATCTTTTGGCAATATTTGTTAGAAGTAATAAATCCATATAAATAGTATTTAATTTCACTCACATTCACATAAAAGTGAAATTATGTCTTTTCTACACATTAATAAAAATTATAATCTCATGTATAGAAATAGTAAGATACAAAAATGCCCCAATTGCACAATACATAATATTTTCTAACTATTTTATGAGATCAAAATAGATCTTTCTTTATGATAAGTGATCTTTCAATCATAGGAATATTCAATGGATATAATCTCTTAAATCCTTCAAGCATTTTCCTATAGCATTTACCATATAGCTAGACATGACAGTCATTCGTTAGACAATTCAAGATTTTCATACATTTCAATATTTAAAGACACCTTATTCCCTCCACCATAGGAGAACACATCTCCAAACAATAATGTCAGGACTTTTGCGAATAACATTTATGGCTCAAGGCACAAGTCGTATTTTATATCTGACAATTTTACTTTATGCACAATCACTAAAATTTTGCCGAAAAAAATGACTATGACATTTTTTACGAATTTAAATACTTTCAAAAAAAAATTTCAAACTCAATTTTTGAAACAGAGTAGTCACTTAATTTATTTAGGAAAATCAAGAAAACCTTTGAAAAATCACTTAAAGTTTCAAAATAGAAAAGATCTTTTATGTTTAGAAATTCTGAGTAAGTGGTTCTTATTAATACTCATGGAAGATTGTTAAGGCACCAAGAGTGTCCGCTAACTTGCGGTTATCTGGACTACTTGAAAGAAACGTTTGACTAACTTTGAAAAAATGACTTTTAGATTTAAAAAAAATCGATCAAGGGAAAAATTTATTTTTGAGGTTGATGCAAAACCAGTTTTTGTGATGATTTAGTAGAGAATTTAATTAGTTCAAGAGAACTAATATCAAATAGCATGTAAAGGGGAAAGAAACAAATTAGAAGACTTAGGCTCTTAAACCCAAATCCATCAATCTTGTCTTAATCTAATTGGTCTTTCGGCCAACAACCTGTCCTAATCTAACCATTTGGGCTTTTGGATCACTTGTACATATCCTAGTCTAATCATTTTTGGATTTTGACCCACAATCCATCCTAAAGTAGTTTTCAGAAATTGAAGGTCCAAAAATCTGCTTCACCTATATTAAATTACAATTTTGGCTTCGAGTCCCAAAAGAATGAATAAATAAATATATAAATAAATAAATAAATAAAATAATAATAAAATCAATACTTTTTAGCCTCTTAGAAACTTCACCAATGGGGTTTCGACCCATTTCTTGTTCTTCTATCTTCTTGCACCGCACATCATATAATCAATTTTGGATTTAATTTTAAAATTGACTCGAAAAGGTGCGCCTTATTGACCCATTACAAAATGCAAGAGGAAAGTAGTCCATTTGGACACTAAAGTAGATTCATACAAAGAAAAAGATTTTAAAAAAAAAATATGTGTTTGAATATTCTACACTTAATAGATAAATGATGAGATGGAAAAGATAACATTCTAAAGCATAAAGAAATAGTAAATTATGATATCAAAGAAAATGAAATTATCCAACGAAAAGAAAATTAACCCATCTCTTAAATAGTCTTACAAAAAATTGAATCTAGCACAATATTATCAACTAGCCCTTGAAAAGAAGACATGGATCCAGAAGCATATTTCCTTAAAATTTAGACAAATATTTCCTATAGATTAACACATATTTGCACCAAATACTATGATATGATAAAATCTAAGGCATGTTTTCATTAAAAAAAAAAAGGAGAAATGAGAAATAGATGAGAAAATCTTTCGTAGCACCCCAAATATGAAATACAAGACATACTAATGCAACAACACATTTTAGTACATAGTGGAGTCAATCAACGGATCTATAACTTGAAGAAAAATGAATAACAATGGGAGGTCTAAATTAAAAAAAAAAACTTTATGAAGTAAATCAATAAGTGAAGTGAAGCAAAACTACACATATTAAACATGTTTAAGAAATTATATTCAAAGCCAAGATAAGAAAAATGGTAAAAGATTAATTCTAAGACAAAAGAATCCAATTATGCCAACTCCTATTTTAGTTTTATACCTTTTCAACAAAATGTATAACACTAACAACTTTTCAATTTAAACAAGAGAAAATCAAAGACAGTTTTGACCTTGAAGATGAGTAAATCATGACAACAAACATATATCAAAGGAACTTAGCATTTCATCGTGACATATAATCATGGAGAAAAATAACTCTACAATCAAAAGAATTAAGGATCATCAAAAGAGTTTGATCTTAAAAGCATCACTTAAATTATAATTTTTATATGTGAATGAGTCAACTATCATATATATATATATGCCAAAGTGGTCTACTTCAACCTTAAGCGATTTTGCAAATCTCTAGGCCGCAAACATAGCACACTAAGATAAGTCTTTCAATAGTAACACAAATCCCTAGGTACAGGTAACTCACTACTTCAGTTTGAGAAATAATTTTCTAGACCCTTTGAAAAGAATAGACACTAGTCCAAACTTCATTAGAGGATGGAGGGATATTGCAAAACTCATTGAACCTCTTTCTCTAATCATTAAAAGTAGGAATTTTCTCATCATTTTGACAAAAAGCCAATAGGCGAATAAAAGAGAAATAAATAACTTGGATGTGAAATAAACCTAGTACTTCATCGCTCATATGGGGATTTTGAAATTCATCAAAATGATTAGCAAGAAGATGACAAGTTCTTGTTCTTTGACTTAGCCAATTACTATTTTATTAAGGCAAAACAAACAATATTAGCTATTTTTTTAACATAAAGGAAACAACTTTACATGTCAAAAGTGAACATATCCACCGATAACATATTTAATCAAAGCATGAAGTGTTTTAATGAAAAAAAAGGTCAAAATTTTATCCATCTAATTTATTAAGGCGAAATAAACAATAGTAACTATTCTTTTCAACATAAAGGAAACAACTTTACATGGTAAAAGTGAACATATCCACCAATAATGAATTTAAACACGTCACGAGTACATATTTTAATCAAGCAAAGGTCGAAATTTTATCCATCTAATGATAATAATCAAAGAAGAAAGCCAAAGAAACACGTTCAATTATTCTTAGCTCATTTTACACCATTAACATAAGAAATAGTCATAATATTGATATCATAATATCCTTTGGCATTCAAGGCCGTCCACAACAAATAAAATTACAACTACGAACTACAAAGAATGAGATGAAGATGGAAATGATAGCAAAGCTAAAATGGAAAGGTCTGTTTTCCTTTTCCAGAGCAGAAAAATGGGACTTCGATCCTTCTTTGGAGTCTAGACCACTAACAAAAAGTAATCTTTTGATAACCCAAATTAGACGATCGTTTTTCTTAAAAATAAATTTACTAAAAAAAAGTTAACTCTTTGCTCAAAAAGTTTTTCCCAACTCTTTGAGACTTGCCTCTCTACCAAAATAGTGGTAGTATTAATATGTAAGACCCCACAAAATCTTAAGCTAGATTCAGTCCTGTAAAAGCTTGTAAGGGGTCCTAGACATAGAAAAATTCAGCTAAGTGTTCATACTTAGAGTTATTTTAGCCTTCATACGTTGGAGATAATTTTTCACGACCCTCATGACCTTAAAGTAATGATTTTTAGGTATAATCATGATCAGGAATGACAGTAGGTGTTCTCGAACAAGTTCTAAATTTTTCAAACTTGGTTTGAAACACATTCGAAAGCTCAAACAGTGGATCGATGCGATCTCGATGCGCCGCGTCGCCCATAGCATCGATGAGTGTTTTTCCCTAGCTCCCAGTGCAAATTCCAGTGAACCAACGTGGACTTGACACAGCACATTGGCTTTTGCGTCAATACCAATGATGGAGTGTATCGGTTTGCACGTCGCTAGTCTAATTTTTAGTAATTAAAAATCCATATCTAGAGGGGTAAATGGGTCTTTTTCCATCTTATATCATCCCCTAAAACATGTAATTAAGTCATCCAAAAGGCAAAATTTACTCATTCTCTCTAGAATTTTTGAATAACAAACCCTAGTTCATCATATTTAAGAATCCAAGTTCCAAGGAAATCCATCAATCTTTTAGAATTCAAGTTTAAGGTATGTCAAACATTCAACCAAGGGCCCCTTCCACCCTTGGAGTTCAAGAAACTACTTTTAAAACTTCAAGTGTATTGATTTCATGAATTTCATGTAAGGTTTGATTATATTCATGATTAAAATGATTAATTTGGTTTCTAATCCAGTTTTGTTACAAGTTTTATGTGGATTTATTTGATATATATATAGAATCATGTGAATCCATGCTAAACCCTTGAAATTGTAAATGCGGATTTGAATTATGATGCCTATGTGTTGTTTAGTGTTATGTGCATGGATTATGTTCTCTAATTGTTTGATAAATTGCTCATGAGAACAAAGAAAGAGGGAAAACAATCATGTCATGTTAGCTTATGTGCAAGTTATATCATGCAAGTGTTTGATGGAATGTCTCTATGAATGAGTTATGATTAGGTTCATATGGTTATACCTTTTAAGTTTAATCTATGATTTATTTTTCATCCTATCGAGTCCTGGGGGTATTCAATACTTGATAATTTAGTTATTTACCTAGAGCCAATGTCAGTTATAGAATAATCTCAGTCATGTGATGATCAGTAGTACTCTCAGTCAGTTACAGAACTTAGGAAAAACTCAGTAGACTTACTATTAGTCCAGTCCATACCTCCACATAAGTTGTTATTCAAAAAGTGAAATTGTCCCCTCATGTACCTGTTTGGAGGGTAATAAATTGCAACAACAAATACAACAAACCTGTTGGTTTTTGAATAAAATAGATCTTTTGTCAATTGAATATGTCTTCAAAGTGGGGTGACCCTTTTGGACACCGACGATACTTTATGTAGAACGGTCCCTGCAACTGTGTAATCTTATGCTGATGTGGCACCCTTTTGGTCACCCATAATTCTTGTTATCTGTGGAATGATAACCTTTTTGACTATTGACAATGATACTTTGTATCTGACATCGGATAAATCTTACGTATCTTTTGTATCGATACGACTTATAGATTTTTCTTGAATTGTTAATCTTTGGGTAATTTTGCGCATTATTTGATGTTGGATATGAGGCAACTTACAAATATCCTTAAGAGTTTCTAGATTTTAAGGTAATCCTACATATTATCCAATCTTAGATAAGAGATGTCTTACAGATATCCCTCCAATCACTAGTTTTCAGGTATTCTTATATATCAGCCAACCTTGAATACAATATGACTTATACATATCTCTCAAATTTCTATTCTTTGGGTAATCCTATGCATGATCGATCTTGTATATGGCACGAATTATAAAGAACCCTTTGACCTATCAACTTGATAATCTCACATATTCTCTGATAAGGATTTAGTTGTGACTTATGGATAACCTTTGGACTACCAATTTTTGGGTAACCTTGCACACTATACGGTTAGTATGTTGTTGCAGCTTGCAAATGACCTATAGACTATCAACTCATAGGTAATCTTACAGACTATCCCATATTAAATAACATGACTTGTAGATGGCCCTTGGATTGTCAATTTTTAGGAAATCCCATATGTCGTTTGCTCTCAAATTGTAATTTAAAGACGTCCCTTCGAATTATGTGTTTTTGATGCATTCATACATTGATTCATAAAATGCTGAGATATCCTCAATGCTGAGCTATATAGCCTTTTTGCATGGTTAATAGATATAAAATTTTGAGATATTATCGATGCCAGATTATGCTATCTTAGGGTGGTCAAGGGATATTGTTGCTCCAAAGCATCTTCCAAGACCAGCATGGCGACCGATTATGGAGACTTAGTTGAAACTCATGATATCCCTCTTGGCGATTAAATAATATAAAATGGCCCTCTCGATATGACTCTTTTATTAATAGAATAAAATGAAATGGCCCTCTTGGCAATGGAATAAAAGGCCCTCTCACAATGAGATGATATGAAATGGTCCTATTAGTGATGGTATAAAATGTCCCTCTCATTAATAAGATGATATGAAACCGCCCTCTTGGAAATGGCATGAAATGGACCTCTTGGCAATGGCAGGAAATGGCCCTCTTGACAATGATATGAAATATAATGGCCCTCTAGGTAATTTGAAAACATTTCACCTGAGTTCATTTGTCTGCATTTTTTCTTTCTACATGTACCTGTACTCAAGGTAGACAGTTAGTAGACACAATGTCACTCTCACTGGCGACCACAGTCAAGCTTTATGATAGTTTAATGACAAATGCTCAGCATAGTAATTTGAATGACTTAGTCCGCTATTAATCTTCTCATTTTTGGAAAAATATTTAAATAGCAGATCCATCGAATGCAAGTAAATGGGGTTAGATCCTTTTATAAGGATTACTTATATACTGTTTGCTTCGCTTCAGGGAAAATTTTGAGGATGACTTTCTAATCTTTCTCCTATTGAGTGGTCCTTTTGATTGTTGTATTTAGTATGTCAACTCCTTTGAATGCACCTGCGCTCAAAGTAAGTAAATATTAGACGCAAAGTCTCTTTTGCTAACAACAATGTTTTAGAAAAAATCTAAATAAAATATTCATAAAGAGGATAAGACGCCTTTTTTGTCATTCACGATATCTTGAAATGAGATAGACAATTCAAAAGATCCTCGATAAATGGGTATTGAACTTGTCTTTGGGCTACCCAAAAATACCATTCTTTAGCATTATATGCTTTGGTATGGTTCCCAATTCGCTTGGGTATTTTTGAAAAAGATTCCCATTTTTATGTATTGATCCCTAAATCCACAGAAAAATGGTCAGTTTTGAGTGAAACTACTCCGTATTTATCTCTTTTAATCTTCGGCTTTCTCCTTCCCATCTTCTGGGTGCTCCGTAATATTTGGAATTCCACCCAGACTCCCCATTCCAATATATGCTTAGGCAATGACTAAGTAAAAATATGTGTATAGAATTTCAAAAGTAGTATTCATTTTAGAAAGTTAGTTTCAAAATTTTTTGTATAAGCTTTTAGAAAATCGCTGCCAGTCATGCCATGTACTAGCTCAACGAACATATTCCTCTTGAGGCTCGACTACTTCTAATGTCTGACGGAGGATTTTCAGTGACACATCATCAACGCTGAGGTTTTCTACTAGAAGTTCTATCATAGCTGGAGATTTAGTATATCTAGACCATGTTACAACTAGTGATTTCTGAAACTTGACTTTGGCCTCTGGTGTTGTGGAATTTGAAATATACTCTAGTATATTTGTGGAAATTTGAAGGACCTCCTCAAAATTTCTTCCCCAGTTTAATTCTGTTTGAGATGATCTCAGCTTGAGAGGATCCGAAGTCTTTGTTGGTCTTCATTCTCTTTGGATAATGATCTTCTTCTTTTGAATTTTCGATATCCATTCTTGAAAATTCTGCCCCAGTTCTCATTTCTTGGAGTTATATGATCGAGCTGTTAGGGCACCTATGTATCCCGTTGAAGCAGAAATCAGGTCAAATATAGTTCAAGACTATGCTAGGGATATATAGAATAATCTAATGGATTGACCGAAGCCGACATAGGCCACCTGCTTATCCATTTCTTGAAATTCAGGTTATCACATAGTTAACATAAAAGGAAAGGGTAAATTCTTCTAAGGGGTTGACCGAAGCCGACATAGGCCACCTACATATTCCTTTCTTAAAATTCAAGTCAAAGATAGTTCGTACATACTCTGGAAGGGTAAATTCTCCTAAGGGGTTTATTGAAGTCGATATAGGACACCTACGTATCCGTTTCTTGGAATTTGGGTCAACCGTAGTTCGTACATACACTGGGAGGATAAATTCTCGTAAGAGGTTGACCGAATCCGATATAGGCTGCCTATGTATCCTTATCTTGGGAATTCAGGTCAAATATAGTTCGTATATACACTGGAAGGGTAAATTCTCATCATATATTGACCGAAGCCGACATAGACCACCTACGTTTCCCTTTCTTGAGAATTCAGGTCAAACGTAGCTCGTAAGAAATGAATAATTAACTGTCCATTTTTCTTTGAGAGAATTGATAAGATTCTTTCTTCCTTGACTTTTCTAGATAGACATCGACCTGATTCTCATGGTAATTTTCCCTCTGGTTAATCGCCCTAATTTTTTCTAGGTTAGGCTTTCTTGATTCTCAAACTCTTTGGTTCTTTTGTTGTCTGTTCTAGAGCTATTGTGTCCCACTCATCATTATCTTTCTTGATTTTTTCATTTTGATATTGACATGACATGACACTGGTAGATTTTAGATGTTTATTATTTTTATGAAAACCAAACAATTTTTGCAATATCAAGTAGATAACTAAATAAACAATAAAGATTTTTACAATAGGGGAGGATTATACTGAGTTTTGGGAAATATTTACAAACTCTAGCCATAACAAGCATGAGTGTGAGTCTATGCCTTTTGCAAAGCATAAAAAGCAAAAGAGAAGCAAATAAACTTAAATGGTGGGTATTGGGTCTCCTCCGTACTACCACCGACTTTGTAGAAAATTAAATTTCATTTTTTCATCGGCTTTCACCCTTTTCGGTTTGTCCAATTCTTGCTATATGTGACATTTGTTGACAATCAAGTGATTTTCGAATAATTGTGCTCTATACTCAAAGGTCATTAATCTGGAAAATCATGCAATCACACAAATTGATCAAACATTGCCTAGCATCATCAACCTCTTATTTGGCTCGCTTTAATTCTTCTCTCAATGGGTGTATGGTTGATACATCATTACACAAAAGCAAACATGTAAGCCTCGCCCCTACCCCAAAGGATAATGGATTGGACTAAATAACATATGTTTCTTCAGCATAGAAATATGATTCGCCTATAATTGACTCATGGTCAATAGATTCAGGGTAGAATTTCTAATGGGCCCAAATCCCATCAGGTATTGGGTCACCTTAGTCTCATGCCTAAAAAAGGGTTTTGGTTTCGTTCTATTCTAGGTGTCTAGAGTGGGCTTGGACCAAGTTCCCTAGTGGACAACTTGGGTTTGGAAATACAAACAGTCATCAACGTATAACGTACCAATAAATCATTGTATTCCCAACACTTTATTTGGAATTGAACAATAGGGGCTGGAACGTCTGCAAAATCCTAAACAATTTATATATTCAAAAGGAAAATTATGCTATGAAATGTAATAATTTAAACTTCGTCGAAAATTTAAACACATAAGCACATGAATAGTTTAAATATTACAAACCCAAATAGTTAACCAAAGAATTTAATTTAAATATTTGGTTAGAACCTAGTTAAATTCCCCAGCAGAGTCGCCATTTTTGTTTTGCGGAGAAAAGATGACTATTGCATTTTTTACGAATTCAAATACTTTCAAAAAAAGCTTTCAAACTCGATTTTTTGAAACAGAGACGCCACTTTATTTATTTAGGAAAATCAAGAAAAACTTTGAAAAATCACTTAAAGGTTAAAATCCAAAAAGATCCTTTAAGTTTAGAAATTCCGAGTAAGGGATTCCTATTATTACTCATGGAAGATTGTTAAGGCAACAAGAGTATCTGCTAACTTGCAGTTATTCGAACTACTTGAAAGCAACTTTTGACTAACTTTAAAAAGAAATTGGCTTTTAGATTTAGAAAAAATCAATTAAGGGAAAAAATATTTTTGAGGTTTATGCAAAACCTATTGTTTCGACGACTTAGTAGGGAATTTAACTAGTTCAAGAAAATTAATATCAAATAGCATGTAAAGGGAAAAGGTGAAAATTAAAAGACTTAGGCTCTTAAAGTCAAATCCATCAACCATGTCCTAATCTAATTGGGCTTTCGGCCCACAACTTGTCTTAATTTAATCATTTGGACTTTTGGCCCACTTACACCTATCTAGTCTAATTATTTTGGGTTTTTTGTCGACAACCTGTCCTAAACTAGTTTTTGAATTTTGAAGGTCCAAAATCAGCTTCACCTGTATTAAACAACTTTTGTTTCGAGTCTCAAATAAATATATAAATAAATAAAAATAAATAAAATAATAATAAAATCAAGACTTTTAAGCCTTTAGTGACTTCAACAATGGGGTTTCGACCCATTTCTTCTTCTTCTATCTTCTTGCACCCGCACGCCATATAATCGATTTTGGACTTGACTCGAAACTGTGTGCCTCATTGGCCCATTACAAAATGCAAGAGAAAAGGAGTCCATTTGGACTTCAAAGCAGATTCATGCAAAGAAAAAGATAAAAAAATTAATGTGTTCGAAAATTCTACACATAATAGATAAATAATGAGATGAAAAAATAACATTCTAAAGCATAAAGAAATAGTAAACTATGAAATCAAAGCAAACCAAATTATTCAACGAAAAGGAAACTAACCCATCTCTTAAACAATCTTACAAAAAATTGAATCTAGCACTATATAATCAACTAGTACTTGAAAAGAAGACATGGATCCACAAGCATAGTTGCTTAAAATTTAGATAAATATTCCCAATAAATTAACACATATTTTCACCAAATACCATGATATGATAAAGTCTAAGGTATAATTTTTTAAAGAAAAAAGAGGAATGAGGAAGAGATGAGGAAAACTTTCGCAGCACCTCAAATATGAAATACAAGATATACTAATGAAACAACACTTTTTAATACAAAGTGAAGTCAATCAACATATCTATAACTTGAAGAAAAACTCAATATAGCATGTGAATAACAATGAGACATCTAAATAAATTTTTAAAAAAAACTTTTAATAGTAAACCAATACGTGAAGTGAAGCAAATTGCAGGTATTAAACATGTTTGAAAAATTATATTCAAAGCCAAGATAAGGAAAATGGTAGAAGATTAATTCTAAGAAAAAAATGTCCAATTATGCCAACTTCTATTTTAGTTTTACACATTTTCAACAATATCTATAACCCTGACAACTTTTCAATTTAAACTGGAGAAAATCAAAGCAGTTTTAAAATCATGACCGCAAACATATATCATAACAACTTAGCATTTCATTGCGGCATTTAATCAAGGAGAAAAATAACTCTTTAATAAAAAAAATTAAGTATCGGTAAAGGAGTTTGATCTTAAAAGTAGCACTTAAATTATAATTTTTATATGTGAATGAGCCAACTATCATGTATATGTCAAAGTGGTCAACTTTAACCTTAAGCAATTTTGCAAATTGCTAGGCCACAAACGTAGCACACAAAAATATATCTTTCAAAAATAACACCAAATCCCTAGATACAGGTAACTCACTACTTCAGTTTGAGAAATAATTTCATAGACCCTTTGAAAATAACAAACACTAGTCTGAACTTTATTAAAGAAAGGCAGGATATTGCAAAACTCATTGAACCTCTTTCTCTAATCAATAAAAGTCAAAATTTTCTCATCATTTTGACCAAAAAAAAAACATGCGAACAGAAGAGAAATAAACAACTCGAATGTGAAATAAACCTATAACTTCATCTCTCATATGAGGATTTTGAAATTCATCAAAATAATTAGCAAGCAGATGACAAGTTCTTATGCTTTGACTTAGCCAATTACTATTTTATTAAGACAAAACAAACAATGTTAAACTATTCTTTTCGACATAAAGAAAACAACTTTACATGCTAAAAGTGAACAACGAATTTAAACAAGGCATGAGTATGTGTTTTAATCAAGCAAAGGTCGAAACTTTATCCATCTAATTTATTATGGAAAAACAAACAATAGTAACTATTCTTTTCGACATAAAGGAAACAACTTTATTTGGTAGAAGAGAGATTATCCACCGATAACGAATTTAAACACGACGTGAGTACTTATTTTAATCAAGCAAAGGTCAAAACTTTATCCATCTAATCATAATAATCAAAGAAGAAAGTCAAAGAAACACGTTCAGCTATTGTTAGCTCATTTTACACCATTAACATAAAAAAATATCCATAATATTGATATCACAAAATCCAAGGGCCGTCAAGGCCGTCTACAACAAATAATCTCAGCAGACAAAATTACAACTACAAACTACGAAGAAGGAGATGAAGAAGAAAACGATAACAAAACTATAAAGGAAGGGTGTGTTTATCATTTTCAAAGCAGCAAAATAGGACTTTGAGCCTTCTTTAGAGTCTTGACCACCAACTAAAAGCAATCTTTTGAGAACCCCGATTAGCCTACCGCTTTTCTTAAAAAAAAATTACTATAAAACAATTCAACTCTTTGCTCAAAAAGTTTTTTCCAACTCTTTGAGACTTGTCTCTCCACCAAAATAGTGGTTTTATTTATAGAAAAAGATGGGGATTCAATTTTTTGAATCTACCAATATGGAAGAAAGAATTTAGGGGTGTTTTGGAAATTTGAAATTGAGGATAAAGTTTGTTGGCACATAAGGTTAGGTGGAATTATACAATCTAGTACAAATTTGAATTTCAAAATGGAAAAAGGATATGGTTAAGGTGGAATTGTACAATCTAGTATAAATTTGAAATTCAAATTTGAACTTTGAGATTTGAATTTTTGGTGGTTGTTGATTGGTTGAGGGTAGGGAATTGAGATTATGATTTAATAAATGGCCCTAAATCATAATTTTAGTCGATTTTATTTAAATTAAAATCATATTGAAAATCAATTGGCCAATTGCATTGCAATTACGACCAAATTGATTTCAATTATGACCAAATTTAATAAATTGACTAAAAAATTTAAATAAGATCCGATACGAATTATTAACCAGTTTAATCTCGAGCTTCTTGATTAGATAAAATCAAACAGATATTTCTCCAAATAAATTATTTTTAGAACAAATTATATTTAAATCAAGATTTTATCATTTGAATTAATTTTTAAGATTAATCTCAAAAATAGTCCAGTCTTGACAAAAATATTCATTTAAGTAATAAAATTCATACAATCTTATATATGTAAACACGAAAACGTATAATCGTCACTTAAATGATAAAATTAACCCAAAATAAATATTTTAGAGCACATTTATCCGGATGAAATAAACATTCTAAATTTTATTAAAAATCAAAGAAATTCAGGAATAAATTTAGTCACGGAGGGACAAAAATTAGGTGTCAACAATCAATTTATATCCCACTGGCATTATATCTAGTGTATGGACTAATTTCAAAACATCACTTTGTAAGTGAAACATAATATACTTGATTTCCGTATTTTATCTATCTGCATTATTTGACAGATTTAAATTCAAGATCTTCTTTATCATTTATAATCGTGCCCGTTATATCTATAATCTATAAAATATTTAAAGTGTGAAGACCCTTAGAAAAGTGATTCAAACTTTTTGCCCTTCATTAAAAATCTCCAAAATAGACAAAATCATCTTTTCACGTATTTTCTTCTACTATTATATTATTATTCTTATAATATTGATTATAGTTTTGAAAAAAATAAGTGTTCTAAAAATTATGGTAAGAGGAAAATATATGGAGAATGGATCTGGCTCCTCTCCATTTTCACTCTCTTCATTTTTCTCAAGTTCTCATCTTGATTGATGGTACATGACCGAATTAAATTGAATCGCTTATTTCAAATTAGATCTCTAATCATGATTAATATAATAAATATATTATATCAACTAAAAATAGATTGTTTATTTCTTTCTTTTCTCAATATTCTCTCCAAGACTGATTATTTCTCTAAATTTTCTCTCATTTCCTCCAAAATCTATCAGTTCTAATTTTACAGCTCCTAAAAATATACCTTTCTTATACACATTTTTAATTAGATTACTTATTACTTATATAATATATGTTTCAAGAAGGGATTAACGAGGTAAAAGAATAAACAGAAAATATGCGATAAAGCACTTTTATCTTCTAAAAAAAATTTCACATCGTAAATTTTAATGACGATGAAGAATTTCAATTTTTTCGTTTCTTTTTTCCACTAGGCATTTTTTTTCCTACAAGCTTCTTGGTTTCAGCTAAAGTGTAAAGAAAAAATTACAGGTAAAATATAATACATAATGAGGATGAAAAAATTATCTTTGCTATTACAACCTTTAAAATAGAATTAAAGTAATCCTTCAGAGTCATCCACATTTTTTATGTGCATCATTAACTGTCAAATTAGAACTGATAAATTTTAGAGGAAATGAGAGAAAATTTAGAGAAATAATTGGTCTTGGAGGGAATATTGAGAAAGGAAAGAAATAAACAACTTATTTTTAATTGATATAATATATTTGTCATATTAATCATGGTTAGAGATTTAGTTTAGAATTAATTAAATTTTAACTATTCAATTTAATTAAGTCATGTGTCATCAATCAAGATGGAAACTTGGGGAAAATGGTGAGAGTGAAAATGGAGTGGAGTCAGATCCAACTAATAATGATAGGTTTACCTTTTGGTCTAAGTTAAAAAGGAAGTCCTAAAATATATGATAAGAAAGAAAATATTAATAGATTTGTTGTTTTGGGAGAATTATTGTTGGAATCTTGGACTTTGGACATCAAACTGCATCTTTTATCTCAAATGAGATACTTTCATTTTGTAATGCTAAGCATCTTTACTGTTTGTGATATGATTATCTTCTTTATGTTAATGTTGTAACAATAACTTTTGTGATAGTCTTACAGAGACAGATACTACTTATGCTCTTGTGCTCTTCAATCATATCAGAAATTTGAAATTGGATGGATGTGTATTGATTAAACATATCAGAAATGGGCTAATCTTGAGATAATCAATGCAGTTGGTTTAGCATTAAGTGATAAAGTCTTGGCTAGCATTGGAAGCAGATGTTCACGCCTATATTGAAGTTAAACAACAAGGTAAAAGTTCTAAATTTTTCTTCTTCTTTTTTTTTTGTAAAAGTTATTATTGTGTATGCTTTATTTAGGTTTATGTTTCTTTGTTTAAGTTTTTTAATCACCGTGAAGTGAATGGTTTATGTTTTTTTAATCAATTTTAGTAGTTTTTTTAGGTTATACATATATCTTTTTTGGTTATAAAACTTTGTGATCGTAACTTTCGTTATTGAATCTTTAGTTATTTTTGTAGCTTTCGTTCTAGAGGCTCCGACATAACTTTGTGATTTTCAGGTTTCAACTTTTTTTTATTACGTCAATTTTATTGATCATGAATGACAAATCATCTTTTTATGTTTATAAGCATATATTCGATGTATTGTATCGTTAGTTTAAATAAAATATTTATTTTGATTGTTATATAAATTTTCTTCACCACAATCATATGAAGGTCTTTCAAGATGTTTGTTATAAGTAATAAATTATTATAATATATAAAATAATGTATTTTATAAATTGTTATCAAGGACTGATGATCAGGGACAAAGGCAAAAAATGAGAATAATACACTAGAAGTAAAATACCTACAAGAATACATTAATTAGGATTCTTTGATTAGTCTTTTTTGCTTAAGTATTGGTTAGGTTATAACTAGGATTCCTTAGTTAATTATCAACAACAGTTGTTTTATTTGCGTAGATGTTCGTTACGTTATAAAATCAGGATTCATTTGTTGTCAATTAATATTTATGTTTTTTTTATATATATTTTCTCTTTGTTTAGTTTTAGAATTTTCATTAATTTTACAACAACATATTCAGGGGAACGCGGGCATACCTTACCGAAAGACCAACTCAAGTATAGTAAATTCAAATATAAAAATAGTGAACTTGAGTATGTAAATCAATCTTCTTGTATTTTCTCAAAGTAACCTGTTGATTTTTTACTTGACATTCAAGCCGGATTATCTTTATTTTCTGTGTGTTTGATGATTTTCTAGGAATAATTATGCAACTAAACTTTATGGGACATCAAGTTACAGGTAATCAATTGTCCAGCTTTACAAGTTATCAATTGTCAAATGTCGAGCTTTATGAACCCCTACTTGATATCAAGACAAATTATGATATTTAATGTTAGTTTATAAACTCATTATGTAATTTTTATTTTTAATGTATTTTTAAGATCTATGTCATGCACAGTTTTACGATAATTTATTTTGTTATTTTGTCATTGATTTCTTGTGAGTATATCTTTAATTATTTCTCTTACTTTTTGTCTACCAGACATATTAAAAGTACACTATATGTTTTGTCGAATCTTCTATTCATAGTGAGACCTTGTTTTTATTCTTCGAATTTCATAAGTAACAAATATATATATATACACACACACACACACACACACACATTGAGACTTGTCTTGTGTTATAACACCATTGATTGATTTCATCCAAACTTATTGATTGATTTCATCCAAACTTAGCATCGTGCATGAAGATAACATTGTGCCCCTTGATTGCTACGTGTTCACATTTATACCGAAGCAAATCTCGGCTGGATAGGAACTTTGCCGGTGACAACCTTAAAACCTTAAACCCAGCCAAACATGAGTTGTTGTGGTAATTTTTGGGTGTATTCATAGATATTTTAATGAAGTTTCAATAGTGATAATCGTGGTGCTTGAAGTATTACTTTGGTTCGTCGGAAGTGATGGAGAGAGCAGACATGGTATTCTCTTCTATTGGATAAAATAAAAAGAGATTGTTAGGAAAGGGTGTAAAATAGGAAAAGAATCGGTTAACGAGATTTTAATCTTTTGTAAAGGTAAAAGAAATAAATCTTTTATTTAGGCAAAATATTTTAAAATATTTTGAAAATTTTGAATATTAAATCCTAGAAACAGTAAGATACTTGACTCCTATTAAAGACGAAAAGAAAAAGATATAAATTAACAAATAAGTGATTGTTGTTATGAAATTTAAAGCAAAGAAGAAGAAGAATAGAGAGAGAAGAGATGAGACTTCTTTATTTCTCATGAGGATTCTTGAGGAGAGAATTACAATGAATGAACCTCCATTTATTTATAGAGAAATACTAACCTTGGGGTTTCTAACTTTTCTATAAATAGACATTCACTATATATGACAAAGTAGATATTCACTATATATGGTAAAGTAAACATTCACTATATATGGTAATATATTTATAACACTCTCCCTTGAATGTCTAACCAATAGATAATGTGTCTCGTTAAAACCTTACTATAAAAAACTCAGTGGAAAAAAATAGTGAAGGAAAAACAGTACACATTCTCCAACAATACGCATATAGGCTGTCTCATTAAAAACCTTACAAGAATAATTCAGTAGGACAAGACCTCGTAAGGAAAAAAGAGTACATCGCGTATTAACTCCCCCTAATGAGATAATCCTTGAACCTTTGCATATCGATCTTGTACACCATATTCTTGAAGGTTGTAGTTGGAGGAGACTTAGTAAATAAATCAGTCACATTGTTACTTAATCCGTTGCACGCTAATATCACCATTCTTTTGGAGATCATGTGTATAGAAAAGCTTTGACAAAATATGCTTCATTCTATCTCCTTTTATGAATCCTCCATAAAGTTGTGTTATGCATACTGCATTTATTTTCATAAAAATCATGGGTACTTTATCACATTTCAAATCATATTTTTCTCAAATGAGATGTATCATGGACCTCAACCATACATATTCTCGGCTAGCTTCATGATAGCTATTATCTCAGCATGGTTCAATGAAGTGCCTAGATAGACTGTTTTGTATATCTCCAAGATATTGCAGTGTCCCCACATGTGAACTCATTGCAAGTTTGAGACCAAAATTTATATGGGTTAAATAAATGCACAACATCAACATAATCAACAAGATCGGTATTGCAATCTTTAGAATAAAATAAGATCATGTGTTTGATCCTATTTTAATGTCTCCTAGTAGGAGCATAACTATAGCTTGCTAACAAATTGATCGAAGGCTATATCGAGCCTTGTAGTATTTGAGAGATATGTTCACCAATTGTACTAAGATATGGTACTTCATAACCAATTCAATTCGGTATATTTCTCATGTCAGCAAACAATCTATTGCTTTTAAAAACTTTTCAAAAGTTTCAATAATTTTCAAGCTATAAGCTTATATATAATATAAGGATTGTAAATAAGTTTCCTAGAAACTTTCATATGCTTCAAGCATTTTGAATTCTTAAAAGTTTTAATACAAATTTTGTCAAGTGACAATATTCAGTACTTCATGTGTGACATCCTCAAGTGTGTGGACTGTAAATCAAATAAGTTTTATACTTACTTATGTCACTTGATAAATGTTTCTATATTCGTATGCTTAAATAAACATAGAATTTTAATCCTTGTAATCTCTCACAATATTGCATCAATATTATATCAATGATATTAATGATATATCATTTAGTATCGGTTTGAAACGACCCGAGACTATCCCTAGTCGTCACTTGGTGCTTGGAGTGACCCCAAGCTAACCCATAAACTGGCATACTATTAAGTAACTGAATTATAATAAAATAAATAATAACTTCTGCTGTGCGGAAACAGAATGACATAATCTGAACAAATACATTACCAATAAAGTTTACAATATGATAAAACTGAAGGAAGAAACTAAAATTTACATGACTGACTCTGACTGATATCTATGAGCCTCTACTATACTAATTATAGATAGTTGGGGCATGACTCCAACTACCACTAATTAATACATATGAAAATAAATAAACTATACATAAACAAAAACAGTCTGGAGTCCTCGAAATAAGAGAACTCATCACCTATTGGCTAAAAACTGCAATTGTTTTATCATGATGTACGGGCTCCAAATGGTACCTAAATTATGAAACAATATAGCCACACAGATGTATATGTGGATCAGTACTTCTGGAATGTACTGAGTATGCAAGGGTGAATGTAATAAATACAACTGATTTCATACGTAATATTAGAACAAGCATGTTAAGTGTAAGTAGACTCACCAATAGGCTGGAATAAACTGAAAGCTAAAAACATCTTAAAGCATGAGTGACAAACATACTTTGATAATATGGTGAATCTCTACACTTAGTTTCTGTAAAACTATACTTTAAGGATATAAGTAGAACTGAAGTTGGGATATGGTAAAACATAGCTACTGTATAAATACTGAGTCTGAAACTACGTGATAGAGACTGACATAACTCAAGGATCTGAGTGTACAATCATACTGAGCATGAATGCATAAACATACAAAACTAAACATAGTCATATACTAAACTTATCTAATTAATTAAATGACTGCTAGTTGAATACTGGTCATGTGAGCCTGAACTAAACTTAGTCTAAATAATTGGTATGAAACTGTAGAGTACTATGCATATGAGTTGAGGACTATATAAATAACATGAGACAACTGAGCATGAATGCATGGAAAC
Source organism: Capsicum chinense (assembly GCA_026120095.1). Lineage (NCBI taxonomy): Eukaryota > Viridiplantae > Streptophyta > Magnoliopsida > Solanales > Solanaceae > Capsicum > Capsicum chinense. The sequence goes on along the minus strand of JAPEIP010000010.1, from coordinate 239,007,547 downwards.
TATAATATCTAAGAATGCAAGACCAAGCGTATAACATGATTTTGAAATAGTCTATAAACTAAAATACTAATAACTGAATAACTAATAACTGTATGCTATGGTCAAGAAAACCTGAAACTGAACTTTGAACTTAATACTGAACTAAGACTGTAACTGAGACTGTGGGAGGTATCATCTGATTGACATTCCCTAATCTGAGATGATCGGGGTCCAACCTGTAACCCCAATTAGAAAGGTGTTAGTACTATGCCACGAGTACTGATGCTGGTTGTGTGGATCCACTAAACTGGTGTCCCGAAGGACTCAGGAGTAACCTATAATGGCAGAAAACTCATGAGATATGTTTCAACCCTAACCTGGCAGGAAGATATCTCAAACCTATGTTGGCTACATAGTTTTGTAACTCAGGGATTGCTACTAAGGGCCAAACCCTAAACTGATAGAAATGCCGCCATCCTTGGGTTTGCTCGATGTTGAATCCTACTCCCAACTAAATGACACTAGAATACTAACTGGTGTATGCACTGTTAACTGATAATTGACAAGCTTAGGTCATGATACTCTAAAAATATTAGTGCATTCAGATTCTCAGGTAATTATTAATGTACAAACTGATACTGGGACTGAAACTGGACTGAGCTAACTTAATAGGACTCACAATTGACCATATTACTGGCTGAATGATATTTCCTATGGTATAACTTAAATCATTCTGTAGATTATAAAAATTAGACAACAGCTAAATTTAGTGTATTCATAAACCCCAGGACTCGATGACAATACAACAAGACCACACTAAGGCTTTGAGGACATGATAAATAGTCATTACTTAAAGAAACCCGTCCCTTGGGAAATTCATCAAACACTTACAATTCATGGTTTAAGCTAAGCATGAGGATAGTTTTTGTTATGACCTGAGTCTATACTCTGGAAGCTACACGGTACTAGCGACCCTGAAGTACCACCATCTAAACCATGACTGGTACCTGCTATGAACACTGTATAATAATAGTACTATAATAGCAACCTATTCTGAAATAAATGCCTAAGTAAGGCTGTAAATGCCATAAGGTTCATAACTAAAAACCAACATTGAATATCAATAACTAAATACTAAAACACATTTCTGAAATACTCTAGTCAGAAAGCCTATAACTGTCTGAATTATAGAGTTAATGGGACAATCCCCCAACTAACTCCGACTACTAAAAACTATACTAAAATACAGAAATAATACTCTGTCCTCAAATTATGAGGACTCACCACTAAGTCTGTTGCTGATAGGATGGGCTGCTAAGTAAGGTCAGGAGGCCGTACATCTGAACCTATGATATAAGACATCATAGCACAAAAAAAAAATATCCGTCAGTACTTTGAATGTACTGGTATGCCAAGTGAGGTAGGCTAATATGCATGGGTTTATATGCATGAACAATAACTGAATGAGTAACATGAACATAACTGAATGAGAGAATATACATGAATATATAAACTATAACTGAGATCATGTTAATACTAGTTACATAGTTCTGAATACTAACTAACTGATATTGGATTTTACTGATAACTGAGTGGCTGTTTCTGACAGTCCTGATTGATAACTGGGTGACTATTTCTGACAATCCTAATTCTGTAGAACTGGGTTGAGTTCTATACTAAGCTAGGTGACTGTATTTGAAAGTATTTATTCTGTAGAACTGAACTGAGTTCTATACTAAGACTGAAACTAAAACTAAAACTGTAGGAGGTAATCATCTAACCAATATGCCCCTCTCTAAATGGATTAGGGTCCAACCTGTAACCCCAGTTGGAAGGGTATCAGTACTGTTCCATGGGTAAAGATAAGCTATGAGTTAACCCTCTCTGATAGGAAGCCCTTTCATCAACTTTTACTGATAGGAAAAATCGTATGAGAGGTATCAACCCTATTCTAGCGGGAAGATATCTCAACCTACGCTGGCTACATAGTTCTATAACGCAGGGATTGCTACTAAGGATCAAACCCTATGTTGGCAGGAATGCCCCCATCTCTAGGTTTGCTCGGTGCTGAATCCTGCTCCCAACTGAATAAACACTGAACTGATTTCTACTCTATACTAGTCTTAACTGAACTGTTACTGATCGTACTATCTAACTGAACTAAATTGAGTTCACTGGGTTTCGCTAACTAATGGAGTACTACTAAATCTGGTTAACTGACTGAGTTCACTGAGTTCTAAATTTAATACTGAACTGAGACTATGACTTATTACTAAGTACTACTATTCGTAACACTATTGAGACTGTTCTGTAACTATTGTAGCTCGAGGTAAACAGCTAAATTTTCGGGTATTGAATGCCCCCAGGACTTGATAGCATGAAAATTAAAGGATAGAGTAAACTTGAAAAGCATAACACTGTACACTTGTTCATAACTCATCCATAGAAACTTTTAAGGCATAAGTTTACACATATACTAGAATGTCATGATTTTTCTCCATTTAGTTATCATGAGCACTTTAACAAACACATGGGGAGCACAACTATGCACATGATAATAAAACAACATGTAGGCATCATAACATAAATTCCCAAATTCACAAATTCAATGGCTTTAATATGAATTCACATGATACTACATACATGATAATCAATTCCACATGAATCTTGTAATAGACCATGGATCAGAAATCCAATTAACATTATAATCATGAATACACCTAAATCAAATCACGAAAATCATGAAATCAATCTACTTAAAGTTTTAAAAGAGTTTCTTGGAATCCAAGGGTGGAAGGAACCCTTTGAACACTTCACATACCTTGGTAGTTGAATTAACTAAGGTTGACGGTGAGTTCTTGAATCTTGAACCATGAATTAGAAGCCCTAGGGTTTTGTTATTGAGCAATTTTGAGAATAGTGAATGGATGTTGCCTCTAAAGTGGCTAAATATCATGTTTGGTGGGATGATAGATGAGAGAAAATGACCCAACTAACCTTGAGGATGCGTCTTTTTAATGACTGAAAACTAGCCTAATGACACATAGACCGACGCATCTTGTTAATGGGATCGATGCAATTGATGATGCACCATGTCGAGTTTGCATTGGTTCGCTAGAAATTACACTGGGAGCTGGGGGGAAATATTCATCAATGCGATAGAAGATGCGGCGCATCGATACATTGGTTTGGACTCCCAAACATGCTTCAAACGATGTTAGAAAAATCTGAAACTCGTCCGAGAGAACCTACTTACATTCCTGATCATAAAGCAACTTAAAGATCGATATTTAATGGTCATAAGGGTCGCAAAATAAGATCGCCAACTATGAAGTCTAAGATAACTCTAAGTATGAATACTTAACAAAAAATTTCTAAGTTTGGGACCCCTTAACAATCTTTAAAGGAATGAATTAAGATTAAGATTTTACGGGGTCTTACAATATCTTCCCCTTGGCAACATTCATCCTCGAATAAGACTGAATAAGATGGGAGAACTGATAGACTAAAAGTGCATACTGGACATGCACAACTGAAACATGATTTCATGTCTGAGACTACTAATATATTGAATTATCATACTGAATATGCATAACTGATGCATGATTTCATTACTGATATTACTGATAAGCTAAGTTTGTATACTGAACATGCATATCTGATGCATGAGTACATAACTTAATTGATTCATGAATGCATGACTGAGCATACAACGTTACTCGATACCAAGTTGGTAACTATATCTGAACATGAAACTGAGTAAATTTAAGGAAAACTGTTACCTTGAGCTGAGTCTGAGTTTGCGGAGAAGAGGTGAGGATTCTTGGTCTGTATATATGCTTCAACTTCCCAAGTAGCTCCCTCAACCAACCGATTCGGCCAAAGAACTTTAACTAGAGGGACTTATTTGTTTCTCAGTCTGCGAATTTGATAATCAAGGATTTCAACTAGAATTTACTCATAAAAGTGGATGTTCTGAACATCGATACCCTCTACAGGGACTAAAACTGCTAGGTCACCTATGCATTTCTTTAGCAAGGAGACATGAAACACTGGGTGCACTGAAGCTACGTCTGAAGGCAACTCAAGCTTGTAAGCTACCTTTCCGAAATAGATTGTAAGCTACATATCGAGGATGGAGCTTCCCCTTCTTGCCAAATCTCTTCACTCCTTTCATAGGAGAGGTTTTCAAATACACATAGTCACCAATCTCAAACTCGAGATCCTTTCTACGCACATCAGCATACGATTTCTGTCAGCTCTGAGCTGTCTTAAGCCTTTCCCTAATCAACTAAACTTTTTCTAAGGTATCAAATACCAAGTAAGGCCCTACCACTGCGGCCTCACCCACTTCAAACCAACCAATGGGAGATTTACATATTCTTTCATAGCTCACCTCAAACGAAGCCATCCAAATGCTGGAATAGTAACTGTTATTATACGCAATCTCAATCAATGGCAAATGGTTATCCCAACTTTCTTTAAAGTCAATGGCACATGCACTTAGCATATCCTCTAGAGTCTGGATGGTCCTTTCTGCTTAACCATCTATCTAAGGGTAGAAGGCTATACTGAGGTGAACTTGGGTACTAAGACCCTTTTGCAAGGCTTTCCAGAAATGTGAGGTAAACTAGGTACCTCTATTTGAGATGATGGATAACGGAACTCCATGCAATCTGACCAATTCTCTGACATAGATCTTGGCATAATCCTTGGCTGAATAAGAGGTATGGACTGGTAAAAAACAACCTGACTTGGTCATCCTATCTATGATAACCCAAACTGAATTATGTTGGCGATGAGTATGGGGAAAACACATCATAAAGTCCATGTTCACTTCTTCCTATTTCTGTGTGGGAATACTGAACTCCAGCATAGACCCATTAGGCTTCTAATGTTTAATCTTAACCGGCTAACATGTTAAGAATTTAGCTACAAACCCTGCAATATCTCTCTTCATCCCACTCCACCAATAGACTTCCCATAAGTCGCGATATATCTTAGTGGCCCCTAGATGAATAGAGTAGCATGCACTATGTGTTTCTGCAAGAATCCGCTGCCTTACTTGGCATACATAGCCGACCCTAGCAACACAATACACCATCTCCCTCTTGGGAGAAAACATCTATTGTTTTATCTCTAACTGACTCTTTCAACTTAACTAGACTGGGATCTCTGTCATGCTTTTCCTTTACCTCAAAAACCAGAGATAATTCTAAACTACTCTGTACCCATACACTACCTTCTACTGAATCGACTAAGAGGACCCCTAGTCGGGAAAGTTGATGAACTTCCTGAACTAACTTCTTGTTACCCTCATCCACGTGAGCAACACTACCCATAGATATCCTACTAAGAGCATCAACCACTATATTGGCCTTACCCAGATGATACAGGATACTTATATTATAGTCTTTCAACAACTCTAACCACCTTCTTTGATAGAGGTTTAGGTCTTTCTAAGAAAACACATACTGCAGGCTCTTATGGTTTGTAAACACATTAACATGTACCCCACACAAATAGAGCCTCTAAATCATTAAGGTAAATACTACAGCTGCGAACTCAAGATCATGAGTGGGGTAGTTCTTCTCATGGGGCTTAAGCTGTTAGAGTCATAGGCTATGACCTTACCTCTCTGTATCAAAACACACCCCAAACCAACTCTGGAGGCATCACAATATACCACAAACTTTTCTAACCATCTGGTAAAGTCAAAACTAGGGTTGTAGTGAGTCGAGTCTTTAACTCCTGAAAACTCTTCTCACAAGAATCTAACCACTAGAATTTGACTTTCTTCTGAGTAAATATGGACATAGGGGATACAATAAATTAAAATCCATAGACAAACCATCGGTAATATCCGGCCAAGCCTAAGAAACTCCTGATATCTGATGGAGAGATGAGTCTGGGCCAGTTTCTCACTACTTTAGTCTTTTGGAGATCAACTCTAATGCCATCAGCAGAAATGATATGGCCAAGTAAAGCTACTGAACTTAGCCAGAATTTACACCTACTAAATTTGGTTAACAATCGATGGTTTCTGAGAGTCTGTAATACTATTCTGAGATGGTCTTCATGATCATGTTCATTACGGGAGTAGACAAGAATGTCATCAATAAAGAATATTATGAAAATATCCAAGTACTGCTTGAACACATGGTTCATCAAGTTCATGAAAGCTGCTAGGGCATTGGTGAGACCAAATGACATGACTAGGAATTCAAAGTGACCATACCGAGTTCTGAAAGCTATTTTTAAAATGTTATATTCTCTGACTCTGAGCTGATGATAGCCTGATTTGAGGTCTATCTTAAAAAGTAATTGGCACCCTGAAGTTGGTCAAACAAGTCATCAATTCTGGGAAATAGATACTTGTTCTTGACTGTGACTTTATTCAACTGACAGTAGTCTATACACATTCTAAGAGAACCATCTTTCTTACGCACGAATAAAACTAGTGCACGCCAAAGGGATACGTTGGGTCTCATGAATCCCTTATCTAGGAGATTATTCAACTAGTCTTTTAATTATTTGAGTTCTGCTGGAGCCATTCTGTAGGGTGGGATAAAGATGGACTGAGTATCTAGAAGAAGGTCTATTCCGAAGTCAATTTCCCTCTCGGGAGGAACTCTAGGAAAATCTTCTATAAATGCATGTGGGAATTCATATGCTACTGGAACTGACTCAAGATTGGGAGTATTGAAACTATAATCCTTAACTCGAACGAGATGATAGACCCTTAGGTAAGAAACAAGCTGACCCCTGAGTGCTGAGGTACTACCCCTCCATTCTACGACAGGTTCATTTAGAAACTAAAATTGAACAATTTTGTTTCTTCAGTCAATTGAGGCATAGTATGAATTAAGACAATCCATGCCAAAAATGACATCAAAATCTGTCATGTCTAATTCTACTAAGTCTGCTGAAATAACTTTCTGAGATACCATAATCGGACAGTTCCTATATACCAGTCGGGCTATGATAGATTTACCACTAGGGTGGAGACTGAGAAAGGCTCTGCTAGAATTCTGAGACTGACTTTAAAGTCAACAGCTATATAAGAAGTTACAAAGGACAAAGAAGCTCCTATATCTAGCAAAGAATAATCATGTAAATGATAAACTTGTAACATACCAGTGACTACATCAGGAGAAATCTCCTAATCTTGTCGGGACTGAAGTGCATAGAGTCTATTTTGGTGTTGCCTACTAGTGGCACTGGAAGCAGCACCCTGCTAATTTGGGAGATCGGACTCTGCGAACCCACCTAAGACACTGTCTGACCCTGTGGCCTGGCTTTCCATATCTGAAACATATATCACTGCTAGATCTCCAGAAACCCTGATAGTTTTTTCCACACTTCTGGTAGAGAGGATTTGTTTGGGCACTGCTAACACGGCCCTGGGGTTTAGAACCTGATGACCTATCTTTATTTCCGTCTCTAAATTTTGGCACTGAAGCACTGGCTGAGGAAAGAGATAGAACTAAATATTTTCGATGGCACTGAGAATGATTCCCACCCTCTAACTTAGGCTGAGTGAAGTTGAAGTTACATATTCTAGCTCTTTTATTCTCCCTCTTTTTCTTCTTATTCTTAGCCTCTTCTATCTACTGAGCGTATACCATGATCCTGGATATGTCTATATCCTTAATCAACATTGCAGTCTTACACTCCTTGACCACACTGTTAGGCACACCAGACATAAATTTACTCATCTTAGATCTGCTATCTTCTGCCACATGAGGGGCATATTTAGCTAACTGAGTAAACTTGAGAGAATACTCTTGTATCGTCTTGTTGCCTTACTTTACATTAATAAACTCTAAAACCTTTACTTCTCTCAACTCTAACAGGAAGAATATATTTAGAAAAGAAATAACAAACTCCTCTCATTCTATAGGCCCTTTATCTGCTGCCCTTTCTGCTTTTCACTGTTTGAACCACGAGTGAGCCATATCCTGTAACTAATATGAGGCCAACTCATCACTCTCATGAGTAGTCACACCTATAATATTTATAACCTTCTTCACCTGATGAAGAAATTCCTGTGGGTCCTTATCTGACTTCGACCTGGTAAAAGGGGGAGGGTTCATTTGGGTGAAGTTCCAAATTCTGAATGTAGTAGTATTGGCCACTGGATGTCCAGAACGACAGCTGGTCATTCATTCTAGGCTGCCACTGAATTGGCTAGAGTGGTAAATACAGCCCTAAACTCCGCATGGGAGACATGCTTGTCTAGAGGATCTACTTGGACGGGCTGAGGGGCTGGCTGAGTTCCTGTTCTTCTTTCATTCTTCTTGGGAGGCATGTTTTGTAAATAAAAGGGAGAGAAGGATTATACTGAGAGTTTATTCTAATTTTATGCTCACTTGCACGACATGAATACTGAAAGAATGGAAACTTTTCCTAAAACATTTCGTAGCCTCTTGTCCATAAGTGTGGCGCGCTACACACCCATGCACAAGACTCTAATAGATGTAGCTTTCAGACTTTCGAGGACTCTGTTGAACCTTAGGCTCTAATACTAAGTTTTTAATGCCCCGATTCTGTACCCTAGACGCTACACGGTGCTAGCGACCCCGAAGGACCACCAGCTAACTCATGACTGGTACCTGTTGTGAGCACTGTATAATAATAAAACTTTAATAGCAACCTGTCTAAAATAAATGCAGAAGTAAGGCTATAAATGCCATAAGGTTTATAACTAAAACCCAACTCTGAATACTGATAACTAAATACTGAAACACATGTATGAAATACTCTAGTCTGAAATCCTCTAATTGTCAGAATTATGGAGTTGATAAGACAAGCCCCCAACTAACTCCGACTACTAAAAACTATACTGAAATACTAAAATAATACTTTGTCCTTGATCTATGTAGACTCAACACTAAGTCTGCTACTGATAGGCTGGGATGCTAACTACGGTCAGAAGCTTATGCGTCTGAACCTATGATATAAGACATCATAGCACAAAAGAAAAGTATGCGTCAGTTATTTAAATATACTGGTATGCCAAGTTAGGTAGGCTGATATGCATGAGTTCATATACATGAACAATAACTGACTAAGTAAAATGAACATAGCTGAATGAGAGAACATGCATGAATACATAAACTATAAGTGAGATCATGCTAACACTGGTTATCGAGTTCTGAATACTGATTAACTGATATCCGAGTTTACTGATACTGTAATACTGATAACTAAGTGACTGTTTTTGAAATGGGTCACTATTTCTGATAGTCCTAATTCTGTAGAACTAGACTAAGTTCTATACAGAGCTGGGTGACTGTATCTGATGTCTTGATTCTATAAAACTGAACTGAGTTCTATACTGAGATTGAAACTAAAACTAAAACTATGGGAGGTAATTATCTAATATACATGCCCTTCTCTGAATGGATTAGGGTCCAAACTATAACCCCAGTTAGAAACGTGTGAGTAACGTGCCACGGGTAAAGAAAAGCTGTGAGTTAACCCTCTCTGATAGGAAGCCCTATCGTCAACCCTCACTGGCAGGAAAACTCTTATGAGAGGTATCAACCCTATTCTGATAGGAAGATATCTCAGCCTACGCTGGCTATATAGTTTGGTAAGTCATGGATTGCTACTAAGAATCAAACCCTTTGCTAGCAGGAATGCCTCCATCCCTTGGTTCGCTCGGTGCTGAATCCTACTCCCAACTAAATAGATACTCAACTGATTTCTAGTTCATACTAGGCTTGAGTGAACTATTACTGATCGTACTTTCTAGCTGAACTAAACTGAGTTCACTGGGTTCCACTTACTGACGGAGTACAATTGAATTTGGTTAACTAACTAAGTTCACTGAGTTTTGAACTTAGACTGTGACTGATTACTGGGTACCACTATTCATAACACTACTGAGACTATTCAGTAACTAATTTATCTCTAATTAAACATCTAAATTTTTGGGTATTGAATACCCCCAAGACTCAATAGCATGAAAAGCAAAGCCAATAGTAAACTTGAAAAGCATAACGTTGTGCACTTATTCGTAACTCACCCATACAGACTTTTTATCAAACACTTGTAAGGCGTAAGTTTACACATATACTAGCAAGTCATGATTTTTTCCCCATTTAGTTCACATGATCATTTTAACAAACACTTGGAGAGCACAACTATGCACATGATATTAAAACAACATGTAGGCATCATAACAAAAATTCCTAAATTTACAAATTCAATGGCTTTAACTTGAATTCATATAAACTACACACATGATAATCAATTCCACATAAATCTTGTAATAAACCATGGATCACAAATCCAATTAACATCATAATCATGAATACACTTAAATCAAATCATGGAAATCATGAAATCAATCTACTTGAAGTCTTAAAAGAGTTTCTTGGACTCCAAGGGTGGAAGGAACCCTTGGATGAACACTTCACATACATTGGTACTTGAATTGACTAAGGTTGATGGTGAGTTCATGAATTGACTAAGGTTGATGGTGAGTTCATGAATCCTGAACCTTGAATTAAAATCCCTAGGATTTTGTTCTTGAGCAATTTTGAGAATAGTGAATGGATTTTGCCTCTAAAGTGGCTAAATCTCTTATTTTGGGGGTTGATAGATATGGGAAAATGACCTAAATATCCCTGAAGACGCGGCTTTTTAATGACTGCAAACTAGCCTAGTGACGTGCAAACCAACGCACCGCGTTAATGGGATCGATGTGATGGACGATGCATCGCGTTGAGTCTACATCGATTCACTGAAAATTACACTGAGAGCTGGTGGAAAATATTCATCGATGAAATAGGTAACATGGCGCATCGAGATCGCATTGGTACACTGGTTTGGACTCCCAAATGTGCTTCAAACGATGTTTAAAAAATCTAAAACTCATTTGAGAACACCTATTGATATTCCTTATCATGAAGCAACTTAAAGATTGATATTTAATGGTCTTAAGGGTCACGAAATAAGATCGCCAACTATGAAGGCTAAAATAACTCTAAGTATGAATACTTAGCTAGAATTTTCTAAGTTTGGGACCCCTTAACAAGCTTGAAAGAACTGAATTAAGCTAAGGTTTGCGGGGTATTACAGTTTTAAACATGTATCCAAAACACGAATTCAATATTAAAATACGCCAATTAAGGCTTTAACATGGGACAATTCATCAAACACATGGGGACCATAAACTTGTGCATGGGAATGAGAAAGCATGCAACAATATCATGTTTACATGAATCAATTCACAACTTTGGAATTTGATATGAATATCATAACATTCAAAATATGTATTGGCTCATTCCACTTGAAAACACATATACTCTTAATTTGAAATCAAACACATGGGGATCATGAGTTAAACATGGGAGTAGTTAAACCATGAAAATCACATAACCTTTAATATTAGAAATATGGGTTAAGGCTTTAGCATGTGAAAATTATCATTCGAACATTTCAAAGCAATTTCAACAAAAAACATTTGTAAACATGATACATAATCGAATTTCAAGAAATTTTATGGATATAATTCATATTAACATGTAAGGATCATAACTTTGAACTTGAAAATGAGTTTTTGGGCTTCATGGGTGAAATGGAACCAATGAATGAACTCCCACATACCTTAATTAGATGGATTCTTGAAGTAATAATGAATTTTATGTAGAAAACTTGACTTTGAAATTAAAATCTTGACTTGGAAGCCTTGGGAATGTTATTGAAAGCTTTTTCTTGAACTTCTTGGATTAGGAACCTTAATTTTTTGATTGTATAGAAGAAACTTTGATGAAGTTATTGGTGTTCTTGAGGGGGCTAGGGTTTCCTTGGAGAGAAAAAGATGAGAAATCATATATCTAATGCTTTTGGGGCTAAAATCAAGTGTTATAGGCGGATTTGGGTAAGGGGAAGTGACCAAAGTGCCCCTAGACCATTAAGGAACTGAAATAGTGTGTGAAACAGTTCAGTGACACGGTTACCATCGTGTCATATCACTAATCGCGTCGATGACTGACGCGTCGCTTCCCAATCGCATCGGCTTACTGCCTCTCATGAAAAATACCAAAACATTTTGCTTAGGTATCAGATTAAAGAGAAATTGGTATCGTTGGAAAGCTAATTCAGTTATCTATAATTTGGTGGATCTTAAGCTGCAAAATTCCATGTATATAAAAAGTTAAACATGTTTAAAGTAAACCCTTGAAGAATCAAACCCCAAACTTTGGACAAATCTAAGGTTCTTAGCCCAATTTGGCTCTTAGTGATTCTTATGAACATTTTTCACCTCGAAAGCACATCGAACACGAGGATAAAGATCATGAAACTCATAGTAACATGGAAATCATTTGGATTATAACTTATACAATTAGGAATGATGGTTCAAAGACTATCCCAAAAATATGGGGTGTTACATTATCTCCCCCTGGGAACATTCATCCTCGAATGAGATTGGTCAGATTGAGAGTATTGTATGAAGTTAATTGAGATCATTTTTAAACATGCCTGACTTGGAACATGATTGCATAACTAATTCCAAAACATGATATATGAACTGAATATCATGAACTGAACTAATTTCTTGAATACATGCGATGACATTAGAATAATTATAAGGCTGAGATAGAAATGAAAAAATCAACTGATGAGTAACTATTACGTTAAGCTAGATCTTATTTCATGAAAACAATGAAAGGTTTAGGACATGAATACTCGGGGTATTACAATACATCTCCTCCTTGGGATTGTTCGTCCCTCGAATGATACTGACTTGGTTGAAATACTATGGAAAGACTGAGATAATGCACGAGAAACTTATGGACTGAATCGTGACTAAATATCCAGGATCTGAAGCTAATGCATGATGTATAACTGCACTGAATTCACAAATTACATGGATGTGAATGAATTACCTCTTGGAATAGCCATATTCATGAGAATTTCAAATAGTATGACTAGATGGAAAGCCCTAGGAACTTATCTGTCGGACTGCTAGACTGGATTGCTGGCTATATAGACTGAATTATATTGAAATTTTATAGTCAAATATACATTCCACTTGTAAACCAACATGACATTCAAACCTATCTTCATAACCACACATGAACTTTTAGACAAACAACCACAAAAACATCTCTCTCATATTCTCTAAACCTTTATCAATAACAACTTTTATGCACTAGTCCAAGAAAACACACATAGAATTTCAACTAATCATGACATAAGGAGAGGTCACTGAAAGTTAGAACATGAGGACCTAAAACATGAAAGGATAACGTTGACACTTAACTGAGGCCTGAGGAATAGAGTATGAAAAGTATGAATGCATTGAAGAGAGCTAAACTGGGGGCATACATGACATAAACTAAATGTCGCTGATCATTAGGAGTGTAGCATGAGCATTGGAACTGAAAAAACTGTAAAACATGAGTACCTGAGTCATGAGCTGCATGACCTGAGTTTGGAGTTCATGATTTCATGGATCATGATTTGTACTGCTGAGTGGACTGGAACTCCTCATACTAGGAACTGTAAGCGTACATGGTTTTTCTATAAATCATATGAATATGAGTTGTGATCATAGGGATGACATATAAGGCATAAGTAGATGTCGTGATGACTTAAAATTTTGCACTAAGATAAGAATAGGTTGGGAATCATCCTCCCTTACTGTTTTTCTACACATACTAGCACTACTACTAGAATTTGAGAGCCTAACTTGGTTACTTGTTCTATCATCTCCCCTTTAGCATAAAGCTATCATCTTAATTATTTTGGACCCCTTACATAACTCTTAACTAAAATGCAATTACTTTACTCTAAGTTAATACCATCTAGAGCTTCAACACTCTTTTTTTCCTATTAGCTAAATTTTCAAAGATTCAAACTTAGATTCTAACACTTAACATGGATATCCCCAAACCTTCAATGAATCATACTAACCTGCTTCATAGCCTACTAATATCACATCTAAACCATGAAAACTACCATCACACCTGAACATTCGACATCAAAAACATATAATTTCGAATTAACAAACTTAAATTGTTGCATACACTATTTCACGCTTACTGATTCACCTTTCATACAAATTGCCCCATGAATACATAACATAATCCAGATAACACTATCCTAACTCCACTACTGCTAAACTTCTGGGTCCAAGCTTCTAATTCTAGATCATATGCTATCATAGGATTCTGAGAAGGGATCTAAAAGCACAACTGACTTTGGATTAGTGCATAAGTTTTCATAATCATAAATAAAATATTTAAAACTTTGGAACATGAAGAAAATGATAGGATACTTTTAATCCTCTGTATAATCACATAACTGTCTGTAGGGACTATCTGAGAAAACTCTGTGTGTAGGAATTTGAGATTGCCTATTTCTGTTACCTCAAAAATAAGGCAAAGATGGCATGAATGGAGTAAGATTAGAATCTGTATAAGTTTCTTAGAGAACCTTTCTATAGCACAATCTGAGACATGAAAGAAGGGAAATATTTCGTAAATACCCTATAGTTTCCTAAAAAAAAAGTACAGACATCTTCGTACCATTCCTCAAGACTCTGCTAGACATGACTTCATAGAAACCCTAGGGCACTTGAACCCTGTGCTCTAATACCAAATTTTTAATAACCCAAGACTACACCCTAGTCATCACACGGTGCTTAGAACCACAAGTGATCCCAAGCAAACCCATAAACTGGCATACTGTTAAGCAACTAAATTATAATAAAATAAATAACAATTTTTGTTGTGAGGAAACATATCATGGCATAAAATAAATAAATACATTACTGATAAAGTTTAAAATCTGATAAAACTGAAGAAAATATGACTGACTTTGACTGACATCTATGAAGCCTCTACTATACTGACTATAGATAGTTGAGATATGCCTCCAACTACCACCAATCAATACATATGAAAATAAATGAACTATACATGACTAAAACTGTCTGAAGTCCGCAAAATAAGAGAACTCATCACCTGCTGGCTGAAAAATGCAACTGTCTGATCATGATATGTGGGCCATATATTTTACCTGCATTATGAAATAATGCAGCCACACAGACATATATGTGGATCAGTACTTCTAGAATGTACTGAGTATGCAAGGGTGAATGCAATAAGTAAAACTGATTTCATACGTAATCTTAGAATATGCATGCTAAGTGTAAGTAGACTCACTAATAGGCTGGAATAAACTAAAAGTTGAAAATATCTTAAATCATGAGCGACAAACATACTCTGATAAGATGGTGAATTCTACACTTAGTTTTTATAAAACTGTACTTTAAGGATATAAGTAGAACTGAAGCTGGGATATGGTAAAACATGGTACTGTATGAATATTGAGTCTAAAACTATGTGATGGATACTGACATAACTCAAGTATCTGAGTGTACAATCATAATGAAAATGAATGCATAAACATACAAAACCAAACATAGTCATATACTAAACTTATCTGATTAACTGAATGACTGCTAACTGAAATACTGGTCATGTGAGACTGAACTGTGCTTAGTCTAAATAACTGGACTGAAATTGTGGAGTACTATGAATATGAATTAAGGACTATGTAAACAACATGAGATAACTGAGCATAAATGCGTGGAAACTGTAATATCTGAGAATTCAAGACCAAGCGTACAACATAATTCTGAAGTAGTCTGTAAACTGAAATACTAATAATTATATGTTATGGTCAAGAAAACCTTAAACTAAACTCTAAACTGAATACTCAACAGAGAAAATAATTGAGATTGTGGGAGGTATAATCTAATTGACATGCCCAAATCTGAGCTAATCAGGGTCCAACCTGTAATACCAATTAGAAGGGTGTCAGTATCGTACCACGGGTACTAACGCTGGCTGTGTGGATCTACTAAACTGGTATCCTAAAGGACTAAAGAGTAACCCTATACTGGCAAGAAACTTATGAGATATATGTCAATCCTAACCTGGCAGAAAGATATCTCAAACCTATGCTGGCTATATAGTTCTGTAACTCAGGAATTGGTAATAAGGGTCAAACCCTAAACTAGAAAAAATACCCCCATCTCTGGTTTTGCTCGATACTGAATCCTACTCCCAACTGAATGACATTGGAATACTAAGTGGTGCATACACTGTTAACTGATAACTGATAAGCTTAGGTTATGGTATTCTAAAAATAATAGTGCATACAGATTCTAAGGTAATTATTAACGTATAAACTGATACTGGGACTGAAACTAGGCTGAGCTAACTTAATCGGACTCATAATTGACCATATTACTGACTGGATGATATTTCCTATGGTATAACAGAAATCATTCTGTAGATTTTGGAAAAATAGACAAAAGCTAAATTTTAGATATTCATAGCCCTCAGGACTTGATGACAATACAACAAGACCATAGTAAGGCTTTGAGGACATGATAAACAGTCATTACATAAAGAAATCCATTGCTTGGGCATTTCATCAAACACTTGCAATTCATTGTTTAAGATAAGCATAGGGATAGTTTTAGACATGTAGCCATACCATGAATTCAATATTAAAAATCGCCAATTAAGGCTTTAACATAGGACAATTCATCAAATATATGGGGACCATAAACTTGTGCAAGGGAATGAGAAAGCATGCGAAAATATCATGGTTACATGAAACAATTCACAAC
This sequence comes from Capsicum chinense, assembly GCA_026120095.1. NCBI lineage: Eukaryota > Viridiplantae > Streptophyta > Magnoliopsida > Solanales > Solanaceae > Capsicum > Capsicum chinense. Next base: position 238,990,905 of record JAPEIP010000010.1, on the reverse strand, counting down.
TTTGGGATTTGATATGAAGATCATAACATTCAAAATATGTATTGGCTCATTCCACTCTAAAACATATATACTCTTAATTTGAAATCAAACACATAGGGATCATGAGTTAAACATGGGAGTAGTTAAACCATGAAAAACACATAACCTTCAATATTAGAAACATGGGTTAAGTCATTAGCATATAAAAATCATCATTTGAACATATCAACGCAATTTCCACAAAAACCATTTGTAAACATGGTACATAATCGAATTTCAAGAAATTTCATGAATATAATTCATATTAACATGTAAAGATCATAACTTTGAACTTGAAAATGAGCTTGTAGGATCCATATGTGAAAGAAAACCCATGAATGAACTCCCACATACCTTAATTAGATGGATTCTTGAAGAAATCATGAATTTGATGTAGAAATCTTGACTTTAAAATTGAAAGCTTGACTTGGAAGCCTTGGAAATGTTATTGAAAGCTTTTTCTTGAACTTCTAGCATTAAGAACCTTGATTTCTAGATTGTATTGAAGAAACTTTGATGAAGTTCTTGGTGTTCTTGAGGGTGCTAGGTTTTTCTTGGAGAGAAAAAGATGATAAATCATGTATCTAATGCTTTTGGGTGCTAAAATTAAGTGTTATGGGCGGATTTGGGTGAGGGAAAGTGACCAAAGTGTCCCTAGATCCTTTAGAAACTAAAATAGCATGTGAAACAGTTCATTGATGCAGTTTTCATAGGTTCAATGAATGACGCATCTCATTCCAATCGCGTCGGCTTACTGTCTCTCACAAAAAATATCGTAATATTTTGCTCGGGTATCGGATTAAGGGAAAATTAGTATCGTTGAAAAGCTAATTCAATTATCTATAATTTGGTGGGTCTTGATCTAAAAAATTCCATGTATATTAAAAGTTATATATGTTCAATGTAGACCCTTGAAGAATCGAACCCCAAACTTTAGACGAATCTAAGATTCTTAGCTCAACTTGACTCTAAGTGATTCTTATTAATATTTTTCACCTCGAAAGCATATCAAACACGAGAATAAAGATCATGAAACTCATATTCACATGGAAATCATTTGGATTATAACTTATACACATAGGAACGATGGTTCAAAGACTAGCCCAAAAATATGGGGTGTTATAGGTTTACAATGAGATATAACATTTTGAGATCTGATTACTTCATTATTTTCAGGTAACTGAACCTCTCATAAGGTTTTATGAAGTGTTATGCCGTGGTCTCTTCAAGAGAACATTCACTTCTTATTATGATTGTTTGCTCCTTATCATTTTCAAAAATTATTTCATGGAACTGATTGGTCTACCACGCTTCAACCATGCATAGACTTTGTCCTTCAGGGACACAAAATAGGAGCACTCGCAACTTAAATATGAGATGCTTTTGGCATTTGACTTGAATTATCTTTTGAATGAGGATCTGATGATAATTCCTAACATATTTCTTAGTTTCTTATAATCTCCCCCTTATATTAGGAAAACTAACATACATCTGTTGACACCTAATTTTTACCCCCCGACAATCCAATTTAATTTCAAGTTTTTTAATTTTAAAATAAAATCACAATAATTATTTTATTCAAATAAATGTAATTTAAAATATTTATTTGAGTTAATTTTATCATTTAATTAACGATTATACGTTTTCATATTTTATTTATGAGTGTATAAATTTTGTTATTTAAATGACCATTTTAATTAAAATTAGACTTTTATTGATTAAACTTGAAAATTAATCCAAATGGATAAATTCTTGATTTTAAATATGATTTGTTCTTAAAATATTTTATTTAGAAAAATATTGTTTGATTTTTATCAAATCAAGAAACTCGAGGTTAATTTGTTACTTAATTCGTATTGGTTTGCGATTCAATTTGGCGAATAAATTCAATATGACCTCAATTGAAATCAAATTGGCCCCAATTGTAATGCAATTGACCAATGGATATTCAATTTGGTTAGATTTTAAATAAGCCACCTAAATTGTAACTCAATCTTAATCCCCAAAAATTACCATTTCCTAATTGAGATTATTCTAATCCAATTAAATTTAATTAGAATTATTTATTAACCCCAATTAGATTTCATTGGGGTTATTAAATAACCCCCAACATACCACAATTTCAGCCAACAAAATAAGTCGTCCCAATTTAAAGACACTACTGACCCAACCCACTAGTGGGTCTCTCTTTTACCTTACCCCCACATGCACAAAAGTAACGACAAATTCTCAACCAGCATAAAACCTGCCAAAAACATGGTACAAGTAACTCCAATAATAGCAACAGCTACACCAAATGGATAACCCTACAAAAGCTCCAGAAACCATAGAAATCCAGCAAAACAAACCCTTCCTCAACTCAAAATTCGCCAAAACCAGCTTCCCATGTCAAACCGACTTCAAACCGCCTAGATGGCATGTGTTTGTTATGGAAATCCAAGAAAGTTTCTAGAAATAGGTGAGTTGGCTCACCCCAATGTTCAAATCCCGCGAATCTTGGGTACCATGGTATGAATTCTACATTGGTGGAGATTTTTCATTGGTTCTTGGAGATAATCCTTTTCCAAAATTTCATTGGCTAACCCATGGGAATAATCATTTGAAACATTCCAAAATTGGGTACATTTAGTTAAAAAAGATTAGCCTCAATTTGAATTTTAGATTTCTCTTTCAAAAACCCAAAATTACCCCCTCCCCCCATTCAAATTGATTCCACCGCTTGAAGCCCTAAAAGGAACCCTGTCCTTTAATCTATAAAAGGGCTTGTTTTAGGATAACAAAGGATTGGAAAAACTCTGGTTCAAAAACAGAGAAAGAAAAAAAAGAGTAAAATAAAAAAAAACTGTGGGAGAAAAAATTCAATCTCTGTGGTAGAAATTCTTTTTTCCGAAAGTTCGTCGGCTAGATTAGAGCTTCGAGTTAAAGGCGAAGATGTTTTTTTCAGTGGTTGCGATTTTGATGAAGCTTCGAGTCCCATTTTGTTGCTCCAAAATAGGTAACACTTTGTTCCCCTCGGCTCTCAAATACTTCTGCTTTGTCTCACTATTCTATGGTAATAAGTAGTATTTTGGTGCGTTGGGATATTCGCTGTTTTGTGGTGATAATTGGTGTGTTGGGATTATTGTTGTAGAAACCTTAGAAGGCTATAGGATTCTTTATTAAGTGTTTGTTCGAAGAAGTCATTCTTATTTGTTTGTTTTCACTTTGTCGAATTTAATGGTCAATTTGTCATATGGTTTATTTTCGCTGCCTCTTTTGTATAATTTAGATTTTCATTTGAAAAGCTTGCTTTCTTGGGATTATATGACTATTTTGTTTAGTTGGAATATAAAAGAAAGTCATAATTATTAATACCTGTTGTCATCCTAGAGAAAGTTTGTTAATTCCTTTCTGTACAGCTTTGTTCAATAGAACATAAGTCTTTGCCGTCCCATCATAGTTCATTACTAGTCTATAACGGTCCTTCTGATTTTCATGTCATCGCTCAAGATTGCATTTTTGTTTTCAGTAGATGTTGGTTTTTGATTGTATTAGACTCGTGTTAAAATTTAAAAATATTTTTCATGTGATCGGTCTTCTCTTTTCTCCTCGATAGATTCCTTTCTCACATAGTCTCTCTTTTCTCTGAATCAAATGCTTTCTCACCCCGACTGTTCTTTTGATTGGTTATTTTGGTTTAAATATTTTTGGGTGCAATCGCTGGTTCTTCGTTCTAGTTTGAATATTATTTACTATGAGCATAAGCTTATTATGTTAGCATAGTTGCCTTGTGGCTATTTCAGCTTGTTGTGTTAGTATAAAAATTTTTCTCACCGAAGATTTCAATTTGTTGTTCTCAATTAAAAGCTCCTCTATGACTTTGTAAACATGGATTTTGTGGTATGCCAAAGAAAAAAAACAAAAAAAAGAAGATGAAAAAGGGTTAAACAACTTGAAATAGTATGTTTGTGGGTTTGTTTATCCAGTTCACTTAAAATGGTTCAAACATGCTTGAATGCAATAGGTATGTGATTTCTCCTGAACATCGATTTCTCATGAAATATTTAGTTTTTCTTGACTTTTGTAGCTATGGTCATTTTAAAGAGGTTCGTAATGGATGTAATTGACCTTCTCTTTGTTTAGATGTTACTCATTAATTTCTTTCTTCTACATCCAAAAGACTAGTTCTTGAATCTGTTTGGCAATCTTTGAAAACTATTGTACTTGTTGAAATGTGAGTTTTTTTTTATAACCTTTCCTTGTTGAAATGGTATGAATCGGTGTCTGTGTCGTGTTATTTTTTTATTTTGTCCTTTAGTTAATCATGTACTAGTTCCCTTTATATTTTTTTTCTTCCCTTAATAAATTGCATGCTAACTACTGTTAATTTGCCTATTTTGATTGAACTTGTTTGAAGTGACATGAATAGGTCCTACTATTTTCAATCGGCTTTTGAGTATTCAAGATCCATGCCATGTTTCCATTTTTAGTTAATTTACATCTGTTTCCTTTAGTTTTCTCTATCTTTGATTGACCATGTGTTAGCTCCCTTTACTTTACTTTCCTCCCTCCTTTCTTTGTTCGATTATGCACTAATGTGCTTTATTGCATGGAAATCACTTGAGTCCTACATAGACTCTTGCCCTCTCGCATATTCATGGGCCAATGGGGCCTATCTTTTGAGTCAAACCCTAAAAGAAAGTCTAAACAAGCCACATGGCATACAAGGAAGTCTCATTGAAGTGGTAAAGAGACTTGGAAGTCTCATTCTTTATTCATTTATTCATTTGTTGTTGTCTTTTATATTATTTATTTCTTTCTTTGTCTCATTAGTCATTAATTTGGGCCTCAAAGCCAGAGTTGTACTTAATATAGTATAACACCCTGAATCTGGTACCCGAAATGCTACACGGTGCTCATGACCCCGAAGGACCATAAGTTAACCCATGACTGATATATGTACTAGTATACTACATAATATGCTGAATAATGTGGTAACATGAACTGAAAGGCCATAAGGTTCACATAACTGAAGTAAAACATAACATCTAAATGGGGTATGAAATACCCAAAACAACTGAAATAACTGTCTGAACATAATAGTCTGGAAAGCCTCTAACTGACTGAACTGTCTGAGTAAGGAGTTGATGGGACAT
>JAPEIP010000010.1:238951726-238967423 GCA_026120095.1 Capsicum chinense | reverse complement strand
AAGTTCTAGTAAGTGTGGTCCACTCCTATTACGATTTATTCACTTGTTTCTGATTTCTATTGAGCTCCTATATCATATGTGATTATCTACAGCTTTACATACTCAGTACATATTTCATACTGACGTTCCCCATGGGGGACCTGCATTTCATGCTGCAGGCACAGGTACCTCAGCTAATACACCACATAAGTAGGAGCTAGGATATCCAGCTGCTTTTGGTGAGCTCTAGTTTGCTTCAGGGATTTCCATGTCATATCCAGTCACTTTTGGTATTGTATTGAAGTTAGTTATATGGCAGGGTATGTCCCGACCTTAGTTAAACTCTGTGTATTATCTAGAGGCTTTGTAGACCTAATGTATAGTCAAGGTGGTGTTTTGTTAATAGATGTGATGGCTCCAACGGACAAGTATTGCATATACATATATATGTGTGCTCGAGCTTATAAAGGTGATTATTGCCTTTTATATGCGACATGATGTTGTCCGAATTTCGGGTTGTCAGAGAGGTATGCATGGGAAGTATAAGGTTATGAGCTGGTTCTCCCGGGCCTCCTCGGTTATGGGTGCCAGTCCACCCTAATAGGGCGTGACACAAATATTTTACCCCAATACCAGATTCCACAGCTGAATTATCCGCCACATGTTCAAGCTACCCTTCCAAATAATCGAATAACCATCCAAGGGCCTCTAAATTAGCATCAAGTGTCTCCTCCTACTATTCAGAACTATTATAACCCTCTACATCCAAACCTTGAAAAAAGACCTCCCCAAAACTTCACGCCCCTTGCCAAAAGTCCCACCCACCTCTTTAGGAGATTGAAAGATGTCGGTCATTTACAGCCTATCCAACCCAAACTTATCAATCCCAACTCCTGATTCTATCATGCCGATCAACATTATGCCTATCATTCAGGAGCGGTAGGTCATAATATCGAGGATTGTGTTAGTCTAATGGGGGGCCTACAGTTAATATAATTGAAATAGAGGGTGAATGGGCATCTAACAAGACCATCACTAAGGTGAATTCAGAAAAGCTCAAAGAGATGGAAGAGGCAGAAAAGATAGAGAGAGTCGTGGATTCCTTAAGTGTTAATGAGAATCTCCCATGTATAGTAATGATAGTCCTGACTTAGGCGTACACTCCTTCACCTAGGAAGGAATTTATTATGGAGCCCGCCTCTACCCAAGGGATGACACGATCTGGACGATGCTATATTCCAAAAGATTTGACCAATAGGAAGGATTCACAAAAAAGGTCAATCATTGAAGAGGAGGCAGAGGAATTTTAGAGGTGTATGCAACCGAAAGACTACTTAATTACCAAGCATTTAGAGAAGACTCCAGCCCAGATTTCTATTTTGGCACTATTAATGAGTTCATAATACCAGGGACAAACTTCATTAAAGGTCTTGGACGAAGCGTATGTTTCTGTAGGTACGAGCATCGAGAATCTAGCTGCGATGATAGGAAATATTGTGGGAAGTAATCATATATTCTTCAGTGAAAAAGAGTTGTCGTTTGAGGGAGTAATGCATAATAATGCCTTACACATCACTGTCATCTGTCGGGACTATGTGATCAATCGGGTACTAATAGATGACGGATATAGTTTCAATGTTTGTCCTTTTTCCCTATTGGTTCAAATGGGCTATGATTTGGGGAAAATTCACCAAAGCCACGTAAATATGAAGCATTTGGTGAAGGGCAGAGAGATACCATAGGTGAAATCGATTTGTACATCCAGATAGGACCTGCTGAATTCGTGGCTAAATTTCATGTTATGGATATTCACCCTAGTTACAACCCGCTCTTGGGACGACCATGGATCCATAGTGCAAAGGTAGTTTCATCGACCCTTCATCAATTATTGATGTTTATTTGGAAGGATCATAAAATAGTCATCCAAGGGGAAGGAAGCCACGCAAATCATCCCAATAGTTATGTGTCGATGATTGAAGACATCCCAAAGGGTAGTAGTTTTTATACAGTGGAATTGTAAGTGCTGCGGAAAAGAACCTAATGCCCAAAGCTCCAATGCCTACTGTCTACAAAATGATTGCGACTGTGATGTTAAGAAATGGATTTGAGCCTGGTCGGGGTTTAGGTAATAATCTGGAAGGAATTATTGAGCCCATTATGGTCCTCGAGAAAGCATCTAAATATGGGTTGGGATATCAGCCGACGGAGGAGGATGAGATTAAGAATAAGTCAAAGGCTAGTCTGTCTAGGCCCTTGTCACTCCTACACTAGTCATTTCCCGTGCATGAGGGATATGAAGATGATTTTCCATGATATGATTCATAGAGAGATTGAGGTATACGTGGATGATGTGGTTATAAAATGTCGTGAGAGTTCGGATCATCTGACCCATCTAGAAAAATTCTTCAATAGATTAATAAAGTACAATTTGAATTTGAATCCTGCTAAGTATACTTTTGGTGTGCCGGCTAGGAAATTACTAGGGTTCATAGTCAGCAGAAGGGGAATTGAACTAGACCCATCCAAAATCAAGACAATTTAGGATTTGCCACCACCGAGGACCAAGAAAGAGGTTATGAGTTCCCTTGGTCATTTGAATTACATTACCAAGTTCATTGCTCAGTGACAGTCATATGTGATCCAATTCTCAAAATATTGAAGAAAGATGCATTGAATGAGTGGACAGAAGAATGTCAGAAAGCTTTCGACAAAATCAAGGAATATTATCTGCTCCATCGGTTTTGGTTCCACCAAGGGAAGGAAGTTCATTGTTGCTTTACCTTTCCATCTCCAAAAATTCTTTTGGATGTGTCCTTGGGTAACATGATTAAATCGGTAAGAAAGAGAAAGCAATCTACTACCTAAGTAAAAAGTTTATGTCGTACGAAGCTCGTTACACTCTTGTAGAAAGAACGTGTTGCGCTTTGACTTGGGCCAAATAAAAGTTGAGACATTATCTGTCGTACCTCATTTTCAGAATGGATCCATTGAATTATATATTCTAAAAAGCCATGCCTACGGGAAAGCTGGCCAAGTGGCAAATATTGTTGAATGTTCAACATTGTGTATGTGACTCAAAAGGAAATCAAAGGGCAAGCCTTAGCAGATCATTTCGCAGAGAATACAGTTGGTGATGAATATGAGCCACTTTGAACTCATTTACCAGATGAGGAAATTTTATTCATTGGAGAAGACATTATAGAAATTTACCACGAATGGAGGTTGTTCTTTGATGGGGTGATCAACTTTAAAGGTTCAGGAATCAGAGCAGTTTTGGTATCAGAAACAGACCGACACTATCTGATAACCACTAAGTTGCATTTCCCGTGCACCAATAAGATGGCCGAATCTGATTCTTGCATCCTAAGTCTCAAATTGGCACATGATATGGGCGTTCATGAATTACTAGTTAACGGGGAATCAAACTTGCTTATTCACCAGGTACGAGGAGAATGGGCAGTAAAAAAGTCCAAGATTACTCTTTATGTGAAGCTGGTGCGGGAATTATATGGAAGATTCAAGGAAGTTGATTTCAGATATATCCCAAGGATACAGAATGAGTTTGTTGGCGCTTTGGCCACTATATCCTCCATGATTCAACACCTAAATCAGAGTTACATTGATTCTTTGAAAATAAGCTTGAAAGAGCAACCCGTGGATTATAAACACGTTGAAGAGGAGCATAATGGAAAGCCATGGTACTATAATATTAAAAGGTATTTAGAATTTGGGGTATATCTTGAAGAGGCCAGCAACAATTAGAAGAAGACAATCCAGCGTTTGGCAAAGAATTATTTTCCAAGTAAGGAAATCCTTTTTAGGAGGACTCCAGACTTAGGCTTCTTAAGATGTGTCAATGTTGCGGAAGCCAATAAATAAATAAAGAAAGTACACGCTGGAGTTTGAGGTCCCTACATGAACGGTTTTGCCCTTGCCATAAAGATCCTGAGGACTGGTTACTTCTGGATGAATAAGGAAAATGATTGTAGCAAGTATGTGCAGAAGTGACCAAAATGTCAAATACACGAAGATTTGATTCGAATGCCTCCACATGAGCTTTATACAATGAGTTCACCTTGGACTTTCGTAGCTTGGGGTATAGATGTTATAGGACCAATAGAGCCATCGGCGTCGAATGGGCATAGATTTATTTTGGTCGCTATTGATTATTTTACTAAGTGGGTCAAAGCTGCTTCCTATAGAGTCGTCACTAAGAATGTGGTTGCAGATTTTGTCAGAAATAACTTGATTTGCTGATTTGGAGTGCCAGAATTGATCATTACTGATAACAGGGCAAACTTGAACAGTCACTTGTTGAATGATATTTGTGATCAGTTCAAAATTCTTCATCGCAACTTGACTGCATACTATCTGTAGATAAATGAAGCCATGGAAGCCGGCAATAAGAACATCAAGAAGATCTTAAGGAAGATGGGCGAAAATGACAGATCAAGGTATGAGATGTTTCCTTATGCTTTACTAGGGTATCGGACAATAGTTCGAACTTCTACCAGGGAAACTCCCTATCTACTTACTTATGGAAATGAAGCTGTGATACCTGCTGAGGTTGAGATACCTTTCTTGAGGATTATTTAGGAAGCCGGACTAAGTAACGAAGAATGGGTTCGCACTCGTTATGAACAAATCATGTTGATTGATGAAAAGAGAATGCTGGTTGTATCTTCTGGTCAGTTGTATCAGCACAGGATGATTCGTGTCTTCAACAAAAAAGTAAGAGCTCAAACATTCCAAGTTGAGAAATTGGTTGTCAAACACATATTCCCTCACCAAGAAGAGTACAAGGGCTAGTTCGCTCCAAATTGGCAAGGTCCATACATAGTTTGCAAGGTACTATCCGGAGGAGCTCAGATCTTGTCTGAGATAGATGGCCAAGAGTGGGCCAAACCAATCAATTATAATGTGGTAAAAAGATACTTTGTTTGAAATGTATTTTAGCTTTTATTTTCTTAAATTGTAATCGCCTTTATAATGATGTTTGTTTTCCAATGTGTAATTTTCCTAGAACCCCTTAGGAAAAATTATCCTTTCCTTTTATGTACGAACTATGTTTGACCTGAATTCCCATGAAAGGGATACGTAGGCAGCCTATGTCGGCTTCAATCAACCCCTTAGGAAAATTTATCCTTACCTTTCATGTAAGAACTACGTGATGACCTGAATTACCAAAAAAGGGATACGTAGGCAGCCTATGTTAGCTTCAGTCAACCCATTAGGTTTTTCCTATATATCCCTAGCGTAGTCCTGAACTATGTTTGACCTGATTCCTGCTTCAACAGGATACGTAGGAGCCCCAACGGCTCAGCTATATTAACCCTAGGAAATGAAAACTGGATAGAATTTTTGAGAAGGAATCTCAAAAATTCACAAGAGGAAGATCATCATCCAACAAAGAGAATGAAGACAAACAAAGACTTTAGATCCTCTCGAGTTGATATCATCTCAAAAAAATTTAAACTGGCCAAAAATTTTGAGGAAGGCCTCAAAATTTCGACCAAACACTGGAATATACTTCAAACTCCCTGGCACTAGAGGTTAGAGTCAAACTTTTGAGGTCACTAGCTGTGACAAAGTCTAGGTAGACTCAATTTTCGACTATGATAGAACTATTTAAAGAACCCTCCAACGATGATGATAAGTTTTGGAAATCCTCCGCCGGAAATAGTCGAAACCAAGAGGAAGACGTTTGTTGATCTAGTACATGACATGACTGGGAAAGATTTTTTAAAAGCTTTTTTTAAGAAACTTTCGAAACTATTTTCAAAAATCTGTACAAATTTTTACTTAGTGATTACCTAGAAGTCTATTGAAGCAAGGAGCCGGGGTGGAGGTACCAACATGATGGAGTACCTGAAAGATGGCAAGGAGCAAACTGAGGAGCGAAGGAGGTCAACACGGGGTAGTTTTAGTCAAACTAATCATTTTTCTGTTGATGCAGGGATCAATACACAAAAATAAGAGTCTTCTTCAAAAAACCCCCGAGCAAGTTGGGAGCCACACAAGAGAATATAATGCTCAAGAAAGGTATTTTCGGGTAGCCCCAAATATGGGTTAATACCCATTTATCAAAGAACTTTTATCTGTCTCATTTCTTGAGATCATGAAGGACAAACAAAGGCGTCATATCTTCTTTATGAATATTGTATTTAGAATTTTTCTAAAAAATAGTCGCTACCAAGAAAGACTTTGTGTCAACTAAATATTTACCTTGAGCGCAGGTACATTCAAGGGAATTGGCATAATAAATACAATAATCAAAGGATCACTCAATAGGAGGAAGAGTAGAAATTCATCCTTAAAAATTCACCTTGAAATGAAGCAACAGTATTCGAGTAATCCCCAAACAAGGGTTTTTCCCTATTTACTTGCATCCGGTGGATTTGTTATTTAACCCTTTCTTCAAAAAGAGGAGATTAATAGCAGAGTAAGCCATTCAAATTATGATGCTCAGTATTTGTCATTAAACTATCATAAGGCTTGACTTTGGTCGCCAGTGAGAGAGACATTGTGTCTACTAATTGTCTGGTACATGTATAAAGTAAGACACAGACAAACAAACTCAGGGAAAACTATTTTCAAATGAACGAAAGAATTATTTCATATCATCTCATTTCCGAGAGGGCCATTGTATATAATATCTGTTGACGCGTGAGATATCATACGCTGGCGTTGAGGATATCATTATCATCTAATATCTATTGACAGGCGAGATATCATACGCTAGCATCGAGGATATCATCATCATCTAATATCTGTTGACATTGAGATATCATATGCTGACGTCGAGGATATCATCATCATCTAATATCTGTTGGCACGTGAGATATCATATGCTGGCGTCGATAATATTATCATCATCGAATATCTATTGACATATGAGATATCATACGCTGGCGTCAAGGATATCATGATCATCAATATCTATTCACACACGAGATATCATATGTTGGCATCGAGGGTTCATCTACATTAAATATGTGATAACGCGCGAGATAGCATACGTTGGCGTTGAGGGTGTCATCTACATCAAATATCTAATGACCTGCGAAGTATCATACGCTAGCGTCTTTGGTATCATCTATATAAAATATCTGATGACGTGAGAGATATCATGCGTTGGTGTCGAGGGTATCATCTGCATTAAATATGTGATGACGTGCGAGATATCATATGCTGGCGTTGAGGGTATCATCTGCATTAAATACCTGATAATGCACGAGATGTCATACACTGGCATCGAGGGTATTATCTGCATCAAATATCTGATGATGCGCGAGTTATCATATGCTGGCATCGAGGGTATCATCTGCATTAAATATCTGATGACACGTGAGATATCATATGTTGGCGTTGAGGTTATTATCTGCATTAAATATCTAATGATGTGATCATATGCTGGCATCAAGGGTATTATATGCATTAAATATTTGATGACACGCGAGATAGCATACACTGGTATAGAGGATATCATCAACATCTAATATCTGTTAACGCACGAGATAGCATACTCTAACGTCGAGAATATCTCATAATTTTATGAATCAGCATCTAAATATAACAAAGGCATATGATTCAGATAGACGTCTTTAAGTTGCCATCTGAAAGCTAACGACATATGAGATTTCCTTAAAATTGACAATTTAAGGATCATCTATAACTCATATTATTTGAAATAGGATAGTGTGCAAGATTACCTCTGAGTTGATAGACCATAGGTCATCCGTAAGCCACAACAACATCCTAACCGGATAATGTGCAAGGTTACCCAAAAATTGGTAGTCTGAAGGTAATCCATAAGTCGCAACTAAATCCTTACCGGAGAATATGTGAGATTATCAAATTAATAAATCCAAGGGTTCTCTGTAAGTCACGTTATATCCAAGATTGATTATTTGTAGGATTACCCAAATACTACCAATTTAAGAGATATCTATAAGCCATATTGTATCCAAGGTCGGATGATGTGCAGGAATACCTGAGAACTAGCAATTGGAGGGATATCTATAAGCCATCTCTTAGCAAAGGTCGGATAATTTGCGGGATTACCTAAGGTCTAGTAATTCAAAAGATATTTGTAAGTCGCCTCGTATACAAAATCAAATAATGCACAAGATTATCCAAATATTGATAATTCGAGGGAAATCTATAAGTCGTATTGATACAAAAGATGTGCAAGACTTACCTGAGATCATATGCAAAGAACTATCATCAATAACCAGGAAGGTTATCATTCCACAAGTATTATAGGTGACTCAAAAGGGTTGTCACATCAATAAAGATTACACGATCGTAGGGACCGTTTTGCATAAAGTGTCATCAGTATCCAAAAGGGTCTCCCTACTTTGAAGACATATTCAATCGATAAAGGAGCTAATTATGCAACAACCAAGAGGGTTGTTGTGTCTGTTACTGTAATTTATTTCTTTCCAAATAGGTACAAAAAAGGATGACTTTACTTTTCAGGCAACAACTCATGTGAAGATATGGTAAACACTATATACCTCTTTCGTGAATCATGTTTAACACTAATAATATTTGCCTGAGACATTGTCGAGAACATCGGAGAGGATGAAAATCTCAAATCAAAACCACAGGTGTGGATGACTCCAGATAGGACGCAACAAAACATGAAACTCTTTCTTAGCAGCAAAAAGGGACGTAGTATGGAAAGGGACGTCAAACTCTTTGGACGCAAGCTAAAGGATGATATCCACTACCAATAAAACCACACCCCTATTAGAAAGAATGTGGGTATTTTGGGATATTTCAATTTCAGCTTCACCTTCGGGACAATTCTAAACTTATACCGAGGGTAACCTTCTCTTTCTTTCAAATTCGAGTGATAGGACACCTAGAGTTTTGTAAATTATGTTCAGGTAAATTCTTACCTATGAATTCTAAGAGCTCCACGTTCATGGTAAGAGGATACAAGCCTTTTTTTCATTACTCAAACAACTTGTCACCAGTCCTGAGCCAAAGATCGTCTGAAATAAAGGACTATCTTTTCTATCGATTGAGTTGAACTATAAGCAGTCTGGTTCCCTAAGTCTCGGGGATATTTAGGTTGGGCTCTATGTAGAAAACTCGACTGCATTCCAACCTCCCCCAAATCCCTTTATTCCCTAGTTATTCAATTTCATCAAAAACACCAAACCTGATATAGCTTGTGAATTTTTTAAAAATGGTACTTTGAATCAAGCTTTACGAACTAAAAGTGGCTTGAATTCTAAAGAAACCTGAGATATTTAGGAAACCCGATACTGAGGTCCGGCCATAACTCCATGAAACTCATGCAAAAATAAACCTCTTTCAAATTCGAATTTATGGTCGGACAAAAATTAGGAATGTCAACCTTCTTGTGCCCAGGATTACTTGCATTCATCCTACCCAAAGGGAGGGGGCAGTTGTTGGCACCTAATATTTGCCCTCCACAATTTAATTTAATTTTAAGTTTCTTCAATTTTAAAATAAAATCACAACAATTGTTTGATTCAAATAAATTTAATTTAAAATATTTATTTGAGTTAATTTTATCATTTAATTAACGACTATACGTTTTCGTATTTAATATACGAGAGTATATAAATTTTGTTATTTAAATGAATACTTTAATTAAAATTAGACTGTTATTGATTAAACTTGAAAATTAATTCAAATGGATAAATTCTTGATTTTAAATATGATTTGTTCTCAAAATATTTTATTTGGAGAAATATTTGTTTGATTTTTATCAAATCAAGAAACTTGAGGTTAATTTGTTACTTAATTCATATCGGATTGCGATTCAATTTGGCGAACTAATTAAAAATGAACTCAATTGAAATCAAATTGGCCCCAATTGTAATTCAATTGACCAATGGATATTCAATTTGGTTAGAGTTTAAATAAGTCGCCTAAATTGTAAGTAAATCTTAATCCCCAAAAATTACCATTTTCTAATTGGGATTATTCTAATCTAATTAAATTTAATCAGGATTATTTAATAACCCCATTTAGATTTAATGGGGGTCATTAAATAACCCTCAACATACCCCAATTTCATCCCACAAAATCAGCCGGCCCAATTTAAAGACACTACTGACCCGATCCACTATTGGGTCTCTTTTCTACCTTACCCCCACATGTATAAAAACAATGACAAATTCTCAACCAGCCAAAAACACGGTACAAGTAGCTCCAATAATAGCAACACCTAGCCAAATGTATAACCCAACAAAAGCTCCAGCAACCGTCGAAATCCAATGAAACCAACCTATCCTCAACCCAAAATTTGGCGAAACCATCTTTCCAACGTCGACCTGAATTCGACCCACCTAAATGGCGTGTGTTTGTTATATAAATCCAAGAAAGCTTCTAGAAATGGATGAGTTGGCTTACCCCAACATTCAAATCCCGTGAATCTCGGGTACCATGGTACAAATTCGTACATTGGTGGAGATTTTTCATTAGTTCTTGGAGATAATCCTTTTCCAAAATTTCTAATTTGCCAACCCATGGGAATATTCATCTGAAACATTCCAAAATTGGGTATATTCAGTTAAAAAAGATTAGCCTCAATTTGAATTTTTGATTTCTTTTCCAAAAACCAAAATTACCCCATCCCCCCTTTCAAATTAATTTCACCGCTTGAAGCCCTAAAAGGGACCCTGGCCTTTTCTCTATAAAAGGGCTGATTTTAGAAGAAAAAGGGATTGGAAAAATTCTAGTTTGAAAATGGAGGGGAAAAAAAAAGAAAAAGAAAAGAAAGAAACTGTGGGAGAAAAAATTCAATCTCTGTGGTAGAAATTCTATTTTCCAAAAGTTTGTCGGCTAGATTAGAGCTTCAAGTTAAAGGAGAAGACATTTTTTCCAGTGGTTGTGATTTCGGCAAAGCTTCAAGTCCCGTTTCATTGCTCCAAAACAAGTAACACTCTGTTCCTTTCGGCTCTCGAATACTTTTGCTTTGTCTCACTGTTCTATGGTGATAAGTAGTACTTTGGTGTGCTGGGATGTTCGTTATTTTATGGTGATAAGTAGTGCTTCGGTATGCTTGGATTGTTGTTATAGAAGCCTTAGAAGGCTATAGGATTCTCCATTAAGTTTTTGTTCAAAGAAGTCATTCTTATTTATTTATTTTCATCTTGTCGAATTTACTGGTCATTTTGTCATATGGTTTAATTTTACTGCCTTATCTATATAATTTAGATTTTCATTTGAAAAGCTTTCTTTCCTGAGATTATATGACTATTTTATTTAGTTGGAATATAGAAGAAAGTCATAATTGTTAATATCTATTGGCATCCTAGAGAAAGTTTGTTAATTCCTTTCTGTGCCGCTTTGTTTAATTCAACATAAGTTTGTGTCGTCCCATCTTAGTTCATTACAAGTCTGTAACGGTCCTTCTGATTTCCATCTCATCGCTCAAGATTGCATTTGTATTTTCAGTAGATGTTGATTTTTTCTTGGATTATACTCATGTTAAAATTTAAAAATATTTGTCATGTGATTGGTGTTATCTTTTCTCCTCAATAGATTCCTTTCTCACATAGTCTCTCTTTTCTCCAAATCAAATATTTTCTCTCCCTGACTTTTCTTTAAATTGATTATTTTGGTTTAAATATTTTTAGGTGCAATCATTGGTTCTTCATTCTAGTTTGAATATTATTAACTATAAGCATAAGCTTATTATGTTAGAATAGTGCCCTTGTGGATATTTTAGCTTGTTATGTTAGTATGAAATTTTTTCTTGCCGAAGATTTCAATTCGTTGTTCTCAATTGAAAGATCCTCTATAACTTTGTAAACATGGATTTTGTGGTATGCCAAAGAAAAAAAAAAGAAAAAAGAAGATGAAAAAGAGTTAAACAACTTGAAACAGTATGTTTGTGGGTTTGTTTATCCCGTTCGCTTAAAATCTTTCAAACATGCTTGAATGCAACAGGTATGTGATTTCTCCTGAACGTCGATTGCTCGTCAAATATTCAGCTTTCTTGCCTTTTGTAATTGTGGTCATTTTAAAGAGGTTTGTAACGGATGTAATTGGTCTTCTCTTTGTTTAGACATTACTCATTAATTTCTTTTCTCCTACATCCAAAAGACTAGTTCTTGAATCTGTTTGGCCATCTTTGGAAAATATTGTACTAGTTGAAATGTGAGATTTTTTTATAGCCTTTATTTGTTGAATTAGTATGAATTGGTGTCCGTGTCATGTTTTTTTTTTATTTAGTCCTTTAGTTAATCATGTACTACTTCCCTTTATATTTTCTTTCTTTCCTTAATTAATTGCGTGCTAACTACTGTTAATTTGCCTATTTTGGTTGAACATGTTTGCAGTGACATGAATAGGTTCAACTATTTTCAATCGGCTTTTGATTATTTAAGATCCATGCCTTGTTTCCATTATTAATTAAATTTGCATTTGTTTCCTTTAGTTTTCTCTATCTTTGATTGACCATGTGTTAGCTCCCTTTACTTTATTTTCCTCATTCTTTTCTTTTTTCGATTATGCACTAATGTGCTTTATTTTTTTCTTTCTTTGCATGAAAATCACTTGAGTCCTACATGGACTCTTGCCCTCTCGCATATTCATGGGCCAATGGGACCCATCTTTTGAGTCAAACCCCGAAAGAAAGTCTAAATGAGCCACATGGCATAAAGGAGTCGAAAGAAAAAGAATAGGCTGAAGTCTCTTCCTTGAAGTGGCAAAGAGACTCGGAAGTCTCATTCTTTATTTATTTATTCATTTGTTGTTGTCTTTTATTATTATTTATTTATTTATTTCTTTATCTCATTATTCATTTATTTGGGCCTCTAAGTCAAAGTTGTACTTAATACAGGTGAAGCAAACATCGAGCCAAAGGTTTGAGGAAAATAGCTTAGGACAGGTTATGGGCCGAATACCCTATTAGATTAGGACAGGTTTCGTTTATTTGGGCCCAATGGCTTAAATCATTTACTTTCTCCTCCCTTTTTCCTTTTATGTGTTTATTTATTTATTCAAAATATTTAAACTTAGTTAAAATCACTACTAAGTCGCCTAATTCTATTTTACACAAGTCTCTTCTAAAACTCAATCACTTTTCAACAAATCAATCTTTTCAAAGTTAGTCAAAAGACGTTTTCAAACAGTCCGAATAACCGCAAGTTAGCGAACGTTTTAGGTGCCTTGACACCTTCCTAAAACGTTAATAGGAACCGCTTATCCAGAATCTCAAACTTAAATGATTTTTCTGTTTTGGATCGTTTAAAATATCTTATAAAGGTTTCTTAATTCCTTTTCAAAACTAAGTGGCGACTCTTTCAAAAGTCAAAATTTCTACAAAACAGCATCTTCCATCTTATTTGAGGAATCCATCTTTGTGCAGCATAGTATATTCATTAATCATATACCGCACATCAAAACATTTTAGATGGACAACATATAGTTCCTGACTAAGAACCAACTTTGAGGGGGAATTAATCATAATTTATTGATTTAATACATACAAGTAATTTTGTATATAATATATCATATTTCAAACCAATACATTAAGCATTGTTCTCATTTAGCAATAGTTCAGCTATTTATCTAAGGCATTTAATGCTAAACCATCATCATCAATATGAATTATCTTGAGTACACAATCTGAAATTTATGCTCCTAACTCAATTTATATTGAGCAAACAACTTTATGAATGTCAAACTGCAGGTTGACAATAAATGTATATATGATCATCTTATTGATGCATCTTAATAGATCACATGACAGGTGAACGGGCCCTTATTCACCTTTTATACTTTTCATATTTTAAGGGATCCAATCCCAAAATTAGTTGGTCCAATCAACTTATCATGAGAACAAACAACATTACAAGAACGTTAAAAGTTTATGAAGAATTTTCTAGTTCTTCAATATACAATACCCACTATGCACATCCTTGAAATATCGCAATCGTTCATCTCAATTTATGAACTTTTATTCTAACAAACTCCAAGTTTACCATGACATGTACCTTTTACTTTAGTAAATTTCAGATTTACTAAAACATGAATAAATTTCAGATTTATTACTTCAGAAGTAGATTTCAGAATAATTCTTCTTGATTATTTAGCATCTTTCGGAGGTGAGCTGTGATTCATCACAATCAAGTGCAGGTTTGCATGGATAAGCTTGTCATTCACCAGGAATGGAATATAATCAGGTCTTAAGCCTATCAAATTCTGATAGCTTATAACCTCTTTCATGATATTGCTACTTCATGAGCAAATCGAGGCATACATATAATGTAGAGAATTTTTCTCTAACATATCTTACAGTCATAATAAGCGTGTGAAAATATTATCACTTTTGATGATTATTATCATATTGTCCCTCCACACTTATATTCGTGCATTCAATCATTTATCTTCTTTCAGACATATTATGCACTGCTACCACATACACTTCAAGAATAAAGTAAGTTGTCATATTTCAGACTTATCATATATTGCTACCACATTCACTTCATGGAATGGAGCATATCTAATGGGTTAGATTTCATGACTTTTCACCAAATACCCATTATTTTGCCTTAGCCATCATAATATCATCAGTATGGTGCATTGAGATTCAAATTCAACGTCTTATCCAAATAAAGGTGTCTTAGGAATAAATCGATAGGACTTAAACCCAATATTTTTTCATCGTGGTGAATTGGAACTTTTCACCCAATGTCTTACTCTCTTAATGATATGAGACTTAAATTTATCATCATATCTTTTAAAAATATTGTTCTTCATGAACAAATTTACAGTATAAGTGGTTCCAAACCAATTATTTTTTTATCAAATTCAATAATTATTGTATCATTAGTAGCAAAAGACAAATAACATAAGAAAACACTAACCTTGAAATTACCTTTAGATTTATAATCTCACCTTGTTTGGCAGAGTCTCGTACTGATAACGTGTTATGAAATATAAAGCAAAGAAGAAGAAGAACAGAGAGAGAAGAGAGGAGACTTCTTTACTTCTCATGAAGATTGTTACGGAGAGAATTACAATGAATGAAACCCTAGTTATTTAAAGGGGAATACTAACCTTGGGGTTTCTAACTTTTTCATAAATAGACCTTCACTGTATATGGCAAAGTAGACATTCACTAAATATGGTAAAGTAGACATTCACTATATATGGTAACATATTTATAACAATTGTATTTTTGTCAAAACATAAGATATTATGATAAAGTTTAACAAACAATAATTTTTAAAGATATTTATCCATATATTTATAAAAGTACATGAGTTAAAAATGAAAGAAAATAAATAAGTAAAAATATATCTTTCAAATGATGATCCAAAATAATAATCTATATTTATACTATATTAAAAGTGTGGAGACTCTTAAAAAAAAAAATTGTCTTTCAACTCAGTAATAGACAAAATAGTCATTTTACTATTTTTTTAAATAATTGTTATTAATTATTATCATAATATTTAAGATTTTTAAGACTTTAAAACCATCTAAAATTTTGACATAAGAGTTGAGTCAAAAAGGGACACTAACGAGTTTTATTTTAGGGACATAACAATTTTATTTATGGAATGTTTGAGAATTTTTAAGACTTTAAAATCATCTAAAATAAAAGGGACACTAAGAATTTTATTTTAGGGACATAAGAGTTTTATTTATGGAATAAAAGAGCAGGTCGATTTTGGCATAGCTTTAATAATCCATTCCTTATAAAAACCACGAAATCCTC
>JAPEIP010000010.1:238934814-238951626 GCA_026120095.1 Capsicum chinense | reverse complement strand
ACTTGATCAAACCATATTAAATATTATAATTTTTTTTATTATAATTTTTTTTATCATGTGAATTATAGTTGTCAAATTTTACAATTATTAACTTTTGCACGATGTCATGTTACTCTACATGGATTTATGCGTTTTTTTATTATGAGTTTTATGTTAATAATTTTATTAGATTGATTAAATAACCTTAGATTCATTAATGTTAGGTCTCTTCATTTAAGTTATTTTCTATTATGTTTGTATAGATGTTTTCTAATAGAATTGCAGCAGATTGAAGGCTGCTCTTTCATAATGGTGATTGACAAGAAAAAAGCAATTTTATTTACAAAATGACATCATGGATTTTCTAATTTCTTTAGAGACTGGTAAGTGCACTAAAAAAATAATTGTTCTCTTTACATCTTTTGATACGGATATCATAAAAAAAATGGGTAGCTTAAATTTAAAAATCAGTTACACATTAAATAGTGACTTGAAAACCCTGTGAAAATCTATAGACGTCGCCATATTAAGAAATGGGACAATTTTTTGCTCAATTAGGTTCCTTATTTGTTTGAATATTAATCATGAATATATAAATGGTGGTTGATCAAAATATTCTTCAAATAATGATTATATTTTTTGTAACGTACTTTTTTTTTCAACTAAGTAAATTAGATGTTGCATAAGAGCTGATTTCAAATCAAATATAGTAGAACCATGATGTTGAGTTTTCATACATTATTTTTCATATAATACATTAGTTAGTTAGTTATATATAAAATTTAGTTTATTTCATAATTATGTGACAATTTATACGTAAATTTGAACATCTATAGCTTATTTAAGTCATCAAATTTATTTTCGTTATTTATTTTTTAACCAAAACATATTTTTTTTTACAATATCAATGTGATTTTTTAAAAATTAAACTCATTGAAGCGAGGTACACGCGCGAAGCGAGGTACACGCGCGAAGCGTGTACCTAAACTAGTTATACTAAAAATACCATCGACAATTATTTGATATTGATTTCAATGAGACATAACTTATCAAGATCTCTTCATTTCATCTATTTCAGGTACCTAAACCTTTTTCAAGGTTTTACTCTGTACTTCACGCTATTCACTCAGTCAGTTATTACTCACGCACATGAAATCATGCATATTAGCCTAACCCCATTTAGTATACCAGTACATTCAAAGTACTGATCGCATACTCGTTTCTTATGTCATGATGTTTAATATCATAGGTTTGGACTCTCAGTTCCCTGATCGTGCATAGGCATACCATACTATCAGTTGTAGTAGTGGTGAGTCCTCATACTTTAAGGACATAGTTTATTTACCTCAATTTACCTTATCAGTTCAGTATTTTTGATTCATTCGGAGTTAGTTGGGAGGTTTTCCCATCAACTCCACAGTCAGTCAGTTAGAGGCTTTCGAACACTTTCAGTCAGTTATTCAGTTATTAGATGCTATTGACAGTCTTACAGTATTGTTTTTAGACAGATGTTTTCAGTATTTCAATTCAGTATCATTTTTCGTATTTAAACCTTATAGCATTTTCAGTTAAGATCCACACATGTTCTCTGTCATTCTATTCTGTGCTCACAATAAGTACCAGCATGGGTTAGCTTGTGGTTACTTGTGACCGTAGGCAGCGTGTAGCACCCAGGGGTACTCTCGGGGCGTTACAACATTGAACTTGTTCGTAGCAACAACCAATTAGTTGTGGAAACTTCATTTGCCTGATATTAAAATTGACCATAGATCAAATATTTTTCCTGTATTCGCATAACCAACAAGCCTTTGATAATATTTTTTAGAAATAATAAATTAACATCAATAATATTTAATTTCACTCACATTCACATAAAAGTGAAATTATATCTTTTCTGCACATTAATAAAAATTATTATCTCATGTATAGAATAGCAGGATACATAAGTGCAATAATTGCACTAATACATGATATTTTCTAATCATTTTCATGAGATGAAAATTGATCTTTCTTTATAGTAAGCGATCTCGTAATTATTGGGATATTTAATGAATCAAATCTCTTTTAAATTCTGTAAGAATTTTCCTATAACATTCGTCGTCTAACTAGACATGACAGCCATTCGTTATACACATTCAAGATTTTCATACATTGTCGGATTTAAAGAAATCTTATTACATCCACCATAGGAGAACACATCTCCAAATAATAATGCCAGTACTTGGCGAATAACCTTTATGCCTCAAGGCACAAGTCGTATTTTATATCTTACGATAAGTCGTATTTTATATCTTACGATTTTACTTTTCGTACGATCACCAATTTATATTCCACTGGCATTATACTTTAGTCTATGGACTAATTTCAAAATATAACTTTTCAAGTGATATACAATATATTTGAATTGCGTATTTGTCACACCCCTATTTTTTACCGCATCCAACCCCGTTAGGGAGTTGGTTTCGAGAAAATGGATTTTTCTAATTAAAATGACGTTTTGAATAGGGATTATTTTATTTATAAAGTCGCCACTTGGAATTGAGTTTGTGTGTTCCAAGTTACCTTATTGAATCCCTATTCAAAAGGAAATGACTCTTTATTTTTGGTCTACGAACTAGAAATTCGGATAAGGAATTATGTTGACCGAGGGGAAAGTGTTAGGCACCCCTCGAGTCCCGTGGTTCTAGCACGGTCGGTTTAATGACTTACGTCTGGCTTAAATTAATCTTTTGGATATATAATATTTGTTAGCCTAAAGTTACTTTTTCCACTTTATTTATTTGTGAATATATTTAAAACTGTATTGATGTGTGGCTTACCGATAGTAGTACTTTTCGGCCTTACCACAAGTTTTGATGTATTCCTCACGCCTTTGTGGCATTTATGGATCGTCCCCATTTTCCAAGTCTAGAGAAGTACCTAACAGGTTTAGAGTCTACTCAACCCGGTTCAAATGGCTTCAAATAGTATATTAAATTTTATTATAACGAATGATTGGTAGCAGGGCTTTCCAACTTCATCGTTAACTTTCTTTTGTATGTTAAACCTTAATTTCTTAAGGTCAAGAATCTAACTCATTCTTTTACAAATTCGCTCTCATACAATAGTTTTCCCTGTCTTTTATTTTAATAATGATGTCGGATATTGAATAAGAAAATAAAGTCAGGACCCAATTGATTTGCTAAGGCCAAATATTAGCCAAACCTAAAAACTAACTCATTCCCGAATATAATTAAAATTCATGTTGAATGATAAATGTCAAACGCATCCAATCAATTTACATCAATCATTTGAAAACTACAAGAAGAAACATAAGACCAAACAACAGACAAAAACAAAAGAATTAATTACTACAATTACCCTAACTTATTAGAAAATAATAATAGTTATTTAAATTAATAGCTTAAACCTCCAGCGGTTAACTAATCATGAAGAAAAAGGTATTGACAACTTCAATTAAAAGATCAAGTCAAATTCAAGATCGTGGTTGTCATGTTTCCTTGAATGAATATTTACAGTGTTTGTCTAGTGAAAATAATATCTTCGTTGTTTCATATTCTCTAGCCCCTTTTTTTTTAAAGATCAAATTTCAGGAATTATGTAGTAGTGCATCACGAGTGAAAATGCATTAGAATTGTAACTTGTTGAAAATGATTGATTTCAACTTTCAATGGAGAGATTCTTTCAACTTGTAATTTTAACATTCCTTTTTTAGTTAAACAAAAATGCTAACACTCATATGTAAAGCCACTTGCAAATATCACTTTCGACTAAGCATGACTTATTACATGGAAACTATATAAATTAGCGGTCAAACAAAATGAATTAAAGACCAATCTTATAGACATGGATAAATTAAATTATTGTACCAATTTTAATTTAAATTTAACTATACAAGAATATGAATATACTCCATAATCAATGCTATAGCGTCGAAGAGTTAATGACCAACTAATATATGTGAAGTCCGAGCAACTTTGTAATAGTTGAATCAAATCTTTCATATTTGCGATATTACATATAGAAAGAAATATTAACGGTTACCTCTTGTGGAAGTAACTCACAATAAAAGAAAAAGAAGCGACGAACTCAGAATCACGAACCTAACCTCAAACTCCAAATCGTCGTCTACCCATTTGCGCTCTATCTCTCTCTTTCTGATTTTCTTTTCCTTGTTTCATTTGTTCCTTACACCTTTCTCTTTGTATCCTTTTTGGTTTTCTCTCAAACTTTCTTCTTGTCTCCCTTTCTATTTTCTAATGTTTTCTTGCTTTCAATGTTTGTTCTTCTTCTATTTCTTTTTTTCCCTCATCCGTGCCTGTTTTTTTTCTTTTTTTTTTTGTGTTGTGTGTGTTATATTGTGGGTTATGTAATGGGAAGTTGAGGGAGATATGGGAGTGAATGTGGGAATTGTGGGGTGGTTTGGGTAGTCTAGGTTAGGATTTCCTTTTTTTTTAATTAATGTTTTAAATAAATAAATAATAATAATAAAAGTGATAAAATTTATTTATAACTAATAAATTACAAAATAAGTTAAATAGCTAGTCTTAGAAATATGATTAACAAGTATTAATATCACTAGATTTTTATTAAAAGTTAAAAGAAGAAAATAAATATAATTTAGAAAAAAAAATTTCTAAAAACAAATAAATAATAAAATAAAAATTTATTTAAAAATGTGACTCTATTTTTGTAGTTTTTAAAATTTTTAAAACAAATTTAGTAAAAATAAGATAAACTTAACATATCTAATTTTGATTCTAAGAAAAATAAATTGAACACTAAAATGGCGAAAAAATACTTAAGTTTGATAAAAAATTAGGTGTTTACAGAATGTCCCTCTTTGCTTGAAAATATGAAGAGTTTTCAAGCAAAGAAGTAAACATGACTAATTTTTGACCTAACCATTTATTTAAAAGTAATATGTAAATAAGTAGAAAAAAGGTGTGACCAATCTTGGCTTTGGGCATCCTACATCTTTCGGGTTGTAAGAGAATCAAGGTTCATGTAGTTCAAATGGGTGAAGGACTGAAGGGAATGAGTTGGAGAGTAAAGTTGAGGTCCAGTTAAGTTTTCAGTTCGTGGTTCCTTTTATTACATCAAAAAAGAAAAAGTGAAACTATAAATGAAAAATACAAGCTCCTATCTATTCCGTTTGTCTTGATTGTCTTGCTTCAGATCTTCCTCTTAGATCTTCAGTTATTGTCTCACCTTCTTCTGGTGGGTACTTTGATCTCAAAATTTGATCTTTAAGTTAGGATTTGAGACTTGAACTTGAAACTTGGATTGAGTCATTGACACTCTACTAAAGAACAGTTCATAGAATATTTTTGGATGCTTGTTCTCCTGATCATAAGCTAGAAAAATGTCTCTTGAGATGGGCCACTACGAATGCAGAGCTGACTCTAATTAACTTTAACCTGATCATTCTTCTATATTCTGATCGGAGATGAAATTTCATTCTCGGCATCAAATATGTGATGTGCAGAAAAACCTGCAAGCCATTAAAGAAAACAAAACACAACGAATAAAATTTTCTCCACCAATTTACACGAGAAAAATTTTGTGAGTTATTAGAAAAATATAAATTATTTAAAAATAAATAAATGAAAATGAGAGAAATCTAGGCTAGGTACGCAATAAAATAAGATCCTTATTCTCAATAATGCAACAAAAGGATGTTATGCCTTATGAATGCATGAAATGCGACTGGGGAATATTGTACCTAAAATTCCAACACAGGAATGTCGTACCCTATGAAAACATAAAGAAGAAAAATAGGAAGGTTTATTTCCTAAAATGTCAACTAGGGGATGGAGCCCTATAAAGATGAAATAAAATGCCAACTAGGGGATGGAGCCCTATAAAGACGAATAAGATGTCAACTAGGGGATGGCGCCCTATGAAGATGAAATAAGATGTCAACTAAGGGATGATGCCCTATGAAGAAGAATAAGATGTCAACTAGGGGATGGCGCCCTATGAAGATGAAATAAGATGTCCACTAGGGGATGGCGCCCTATGAAGACGAATAAGATGTCCACTAGGAGATGGCGCCCTATGAAGACGAATAACATGTCAACTAGGGGATGGCGCCCTATGAAGACAAATAAGATGTCAACTAGAGGATGGCGCCTATGAAGATGAGATAAGATGTCAACTAGGTTATGGCTCCCTATGAAGACAAGATAAGATATCAACTAGGGGATGGCACCCGATGAAGACAAATATGATGTCAACTAGGGGATGGCGCCCTATGAAGATGAAAGAAGATGTCAACCAGGGGATGGCGACCTATGAAGACGAATAAGATGTCAACTAAAAGATGGCGACCTATGAAGACGAGATAAGATGTCAACTTGGGGATGGCGCCCTATGAAGAAGAGATAAAATGTCAACTAGGGGATGGTACCCTATGAGGACAAAAAGATGTCAGCTATGGGATGATACCCTATGAGGACAAAGAGAATTAGGGATTTTTGTTCCCTAAAGAGTACTCAAGAGATGTTTTACCTGTTGAGGTAAGTGAGATTTTTTTTTCTAATAGGGCGCCATCCCCTAGTTGACATCTTATCTCGTCTTCATGGGGCGTCATCCCCTAGTTGACATCTTATCTCGTCTTCATAGGGCACCATTACCTAGTTGACATCTTATTCGTCTTCATAGGGTGCCATCCCCTAGTTGACATCTTATTCATCTTCATAGGGTGTCATCTCCTAGTTGACATCTTATCTCACCTTCATAGAGCTTCATCCCCTAGTTGACATCTTATTCGTCTTCATAGGGCGTCATACCCTAGTTGACATCTTACCTCGTCTTTATAGGGTGTTATCCTCTTGTTAACATCTTATTCGTCTTTATTGGGCGTCATCCCCTAGTTAACATCTAATTCATCTTTATAGGGCGTCATTCCCTAGTGGACATCTTATTTCATCTTCATAAGGTATCATCCCCTAGTTGACGTCTTATTCCTCTTCATAGGGCGCCATCCCCTAGTGGACATCTTATTTCGTCTTCATAGGGCGCCATCCCCTAGTTGACATCTTATTCGTCTTTATAGGGCGTCATCCCCTAGTTGACATTTTATTTCATCTTTATAAGACGTCATCCCCTAGTTGACATTTTAGGAAATAAACCTTCCTATTTTTCTTTTTTATGTTTTCATAGGGTACGACATTCTCGAGTTGGCATTTTAGGTACAACATTCCCCAGTCGCATTTTATGCATTCACAAGGCATAACATCCTTTTGTTGCATTATTGAGAATAGGGATCTTATTTTATTGCGTACCTAGCCTAGATTTCTCTCATTTTCATTTATTTATTTTAAAACTATTTATATTTTTCTAATAACTCACAAAATTTTCCTAGTGCAAACTGGGGCAGAAAATTTCGTTCGTTGTGTTTTGTTTTCTTTGATGGCTTGCAGGTTTTTCTGCAAAGCACACATTTGATGCCGAGAATGAAATTTCATCTCCGGTCAGAATATAGAAGAATGATCAGGTTAAAGTTAGTTAGAGTTAGCTCTGCATCCATAGCGGCCCAACATCTCAAGAGACATCTTTTTAGCTTCTAATCAGGAGAACAAGCATCCAAAAGTATTCTATGAACTGTTCTTTGGTAGAGTGTCAATGACTCAATCCAAGTTTCAAGTTCAAGTCTCAAATCCTAACTTAAAGATCAAATTTTGAGATCAAGGTACCCACCAGAAGAAGATGAGGCAATAACTAAAGATCTAAGAGAAAGATTCGAAGCAAGAGAATCAAGACAAACAGAATAGATAGGAGCTTGTATTTTTCATTTTTAGTTTCACTTTTTCTTTTTTGATGTAATAAAAGGAATCACGAATCGGAAACTCGACTGGACCTCAACTCGACTCTCTAACTCATTCCTTTAGTCCTACACCCATTTGAACTACATGTGACCTGATTCTCTTACAACCCGAGATATGTAGGATGCCCAAAGTCAGGGCTCGGTCCACTTTTTTTCTACTTATTTACATATTACTTTTAAATAAATGGTTAGGTCAAAAATTAGTCATGTTTACTTCTTTGCTTGAAAACTCTCCATATTTTCAAGCAAAGAGGGACATTTTGTAAACACCTGATTTTTTTTTACCAAACTTAAGTATTTTTTCGCCATTTTAGTGTTCAATTTGTTTTTCTTAGGATCAAAATTAGATATGTTAAGTTTATCTTATTTTTACTAAATTTTTTTTAAAATTTTTTGAAAACTACAAAAATAAAGTCACATTTTTAAATAAATTTTTATTTTATTATTTATTTATTTTTAGGAAAAAGAAAATTTTCTAAATTATATTTATTTTCTTCTTTTAACTTTTAATAAAAATCTAATGATATTAATACTTTTTAATCATATTTCTAAGACTAGCTATTTAACTTATTTTGAAATTTATTAGTTATGAATAAATTTTATCACTTTTATTATTATTTATTTATTTAAAACATTAATTTTAAAAAAAATCCTAACCTAAACTACCCAAACCACCCCACAATCCCACATTCACTCCCATATCTCCCTCAACTTCCCATTACATAACCCACAATATAACACACACAACACAAAAAAAAAAAAAAAACAGACACGGATGAGAGAAAAAAAGAAACAGAAGAAGAACAAACATTGAAAACAAGAAAATATTAGAAAACAGAAAGGGAGACAAGAAGAAAGTTTGAGAGAAAACCAAAAAGGATTCAAAGAGAAAGGTGTAAGGAACAAACAAAACAAGGAAAAGAAAATCAGAGAGAGAAAGAGCGCAAACGGGTAGACAACGATTTGAAGTTTGAGGTTAGGTTCGTGATTCCGAGTTCGTGGCTTCTTTTTCTTTTATTATGAGTTACTTCCACAAGAGTTAACCGTTAATCTTTTTTTCTATAATGTAATATCGCGAATATGAAAGATTTGATTAAAATATTACAAAGTTGCTCGAACTTCACATATATTAGTTGGTCATTAACTCTTCAACGCTATAGCATGGATTATGGAGTATGTTCATATTCTTGTATAGTTAAATTTAAATTAAAATTGGTACAATAATTTAATTTATCCATGTCTATAAGATTGGTGTTTAATTCATTTTGTTTGGCCGCTAATTTATATAGTTTCCATGTAATAAGTGATGCTTAGTCGAAAGTGATATTTGCAAGTGGCTTTACATACATTGTTCATAAAATTCTTTGCTAAATATTAAATTGAGTGTTAGCATTTTTGTTTAACTAGGAAAGGAATGTTAAAATTACTAGTTGAAAGAATCTCTTCATTGAAAGTTGAAATCAATCATTTTCAACAAGTTACAATTCTAATGCATTTGCACTTGTGATGTACTACTATATAATTCCTGGAATTTGATCTTTAAAAAAAAGGGACTAGAGAATATGAAACAACGAAGATATTATTTCCACTAGAAAAACACTATAAATATTCATACAAAGAAACATGCCAGCCACGATCTTGAATTTGACTTGATCTTCTAATTAAAGTTGTCAATACTTTTTTGTTCATGATTAGTTAACCGCTGGAGGTTTAAGCTATTAATTTAACCAACTGTTATTGTTTTCTAATAAGTTAGGGTAAGTGCAGTAATTAATTCTGTTGTTTTTGTCTGTTGTTTGGTCTTATGTTTCTTCTTGTAGTTTTCAAATGATTGATTTAAATTGATTGGATGCGTTTGACATCTATCATTCAACATGAATTTTAATTGTATTTGGGAATGAGTTGGTTTTAGGTTTGGCTAATATTGGGCCTTAGCAAATCAATTGGGTCACGACTTTAAATTTTTATTCAAGATCCGTCATCATTATTAAAAGAAAAGAGAGAGAAAATCATTGTATGGGAGAGAATTTGTAGAAGAATGAGTTAGATTCTTGACCTCAAGAAATTAAGGTTTAACATACAAAAGAAAGTTATTGATGAAGTTGGAACGCCCTGCTACCGATCATTCGTTATAATAAAATTTACTATACCAATTGAAGTCGTTTGAACCGGGTTGGGTAGATTCTAAATCTGTTAGGTGCTTATCTAGACTTGGAAAATGGGGACAATCCATAAATGCCACAAAGGCATGAGGAATACATCAAAACTTGTGGTATGGCCGAAAAGTACTACTAGCAGTAAGCCACACATCAATACAATTTTAAATATATTCACAAATAAATAAAGTGGAATAAGTAACTTTAGGCTAACAAATATTATATATCCAAAACATTAATTTAAGCTAGACGTAAATCATTAAAGCGACCATGCTAGAACCACAGAACTCGGGGGGTGCCTTATACCTTTCCCTCGGTCAACAGAATTCCTTATTCGGTTTTCTAGTTCGCAGACCAAAAATAAAGAGTCATTTCCTTTTGAATAGGGATTCAATAAGGTGACTTGGAACACCTAAACTCAATTCCAAGTGGCGACTCTGTAAATAAAATAATCCCTTTTCAAAACATCACTTTAATTGGAAAAACCCACTTTCTCTAAAATCAACTCCCTAGCGGGGTCAGATGCGGTAAAAATAAGGGTGTGACAGTATTTTATCTGTCCATACTATTCAACAGATTTAAATTCAAGATCTTCGTTATAATTTATAATGATAAGCGCTATAATATACCAAAAATACCATCGATGGTTATTTAAAATTGGTTCTAATAAGACATAACTTATTGAGATCTATTCATTTCATCATTTTTAGTTACCTAAACCTTTGTCATGATTTTATGAAGTGTTATGTCATGGTGCTTTTTTAAAGCATTTGCCTTATTATCAAAACCATCTTGATCATTTGCTCCTCTATTTTTTTTAAAGAATTTTATATTCGAAACCAATTGGTCTATCATGTTCCAGGCGTGCCATAGACTCTTTCTTTCAAGGACTTTTCATTAGAGCATTTAAAGTTGAATTATAACATAGGATCATTCTGGCAATGAACTTGCAACATCTTGCAAATCATGAATTATCAATTGAATATTAAGTTCAATATATATATTTTTATGAGGATCTAGATAATTCATTCCATACATTTCATCTATAATCATATCTCCCCCTAATGTTTGAAAATTTAACATTCACCCTAATCTTATTTGGGAATTCATCTTTGTGCAAGGTGGATATTGTACATTCAATTTTTTTTAGATGAATTTTAATTGGTTTCTGACCCTGAACCAACATTGCAGGAGAACCTTGTTATCTTGATGCATACAAATGTTGCTATTTTTAAATAAACTCGTCGCATACAAAAAAAATTGAGAGATTTGTTCTCATAACCAATCGTTCATCTATAATTGGAGGCACACAATTTTTTGCTAAAATAATTAGCATTATCAACTTTTATAGTTTGAAACCATGCTCTCAATTTAACAATTTGAGCAAACAACCTTGCGAAAATCAAATTTCAAGTTGATAGCAGCGCATGTGACTAACCATAGATGCATCTTATTTCATAACAAACGGTTTACATGGCAGGTGAATGGGCCCATATTCACGTTGTTGTACGTTCCAAAAATTTAGGGAATACAACCATAACGTTAGTTGTTATAATATTTTATCATGAAAACAACCAACATAAGAGAATTCTTGAAGAATCTTTTTTTTCTTCAATGTAAAATCGCATGAATTTTTAATTTTTTTTGCATCACATTTGAATCGGGATGGTCAACTGATCATGCCAACTTATATATTTTCTATAAATTTTTAGTTTACTGCTGCATGTGATTTCATCATCATAACCATATTTGTATCAACAAACATGAGAAAAATGGATAGATTTTTTCATAAATATTTATAACCCATTTTGATTGTAGTAATATAAAGATATAAAAAAATTTCATAATTTATAGTCTCAAAATAATAATAATAATTTTTTTTGTCAATGTCTTAGAATTTTAAAAGTTCTTTAGGAGACTTATCATAATTCTGATATCATAAATAATTTCATTCCTTTATGTAGTAATACATTAGCTTTTCGAAGCTATCAAATACTTGTGGACTACCCCATATCCCAAAACACCATTCGTATGTGATCATCTCCTTTTAGGGACAAAATTATTGTCATTGTAGTCAACATCATTATATGCAAGACTTCTTTCTTACTTTATTTTAGCCTTTAATAATTTATTTTTATAATACGAAAAAGGATCAAAAATATCCCTTAACTATTCGAAATGGATCAAAAATATCCTTGTTTGTTTTTGGCTCAAAAATACCCTTATGTTTATTTTTTTGCTCAAAAATATCCCTCTGTTAATTTTTGAATCAAAATACTCCTTCATTAATTTTTGACTAAAAAATACTCTTTTCTCTAACAGA
This sequence comes from Capsicum chinense, assembly GCA_026120095.1. Lineage (NCBI taxonomy): Eukaryota > Viridiplantae > Streptophyta > Magnoliopsida > Solanales > Solanaceae > Capsicum > Capsicum chinense. Next base: position 238,939,337 of record JAPEIP010000010.1, on the reverse strand, counting down.
ATGCCGCCAAACACACCATGGAGATCAAAAAAAAAGTGACTTAATCAGTCCACATTAGCATACACGTAAAAAATTACTCCATTTAATCCAACTAACAATCAAACCATTTTATTCTATTTAAAAATTCAAAACGATCCATATTCAAAAAACTCGAACCAAGAGGCAAAATTCAATTCTTCTATTTTTTCCTCATATCATCCGTTTCATTGTCTTATATTTTATTATTTTACATTTTTAAAGTTACAAAACTCACTCGAGCAATTCTTGACCTCATCAACTTGTGGTTGGCCTACATTGCCACTAAACTTTCAGTTTTCAAATTCCAATTTCGCCTCTGAATTACCATTCCTCAGTCACGTTCCTCATTGGACAAATTCAAATAGGACATCCAGTAGCAATCTGAGCTCTTGAAAATCGGGTCAACTATTTGAGGATCCAATTGTTTAGGATCGACCCGATTAAAATTCGATTCTTTCGGATCAACAATTTAATGACCTAATTGTTTCCTCATCTTTCGCCTTGATCAATTTGAAATATCTGAACCCATCACATGGAAAATAAACAATCAAATTCTTCAATAAGTTTTCTCTTAGGTCGAATTTTTTTTAATATGAGTGGGATTGAGTCTTTTAAATAAAATAAATGGATTGGTGGTTAGATGATTTAAATGGGGTGATTTTTCATTTGTGTATGTTGATGTGGATTGGTCAAATGACTTTTTTTTATTCACGTAGCGTGTTTGGTGGCATTCCGTTAGAGATAAAGGTACTTTTGAGCCAAAAAATTAATGGAGGGGTATTTTTTAGCTAAAAAATAAACAGAAGAATATTTTTGAGTCAAAAAATAAATGAAGGGTATTTATGATCCATTTCAAATAGTTCAGGGGTATTTTTAACCCTTTTTCGTTTTTAATATTGGCAAAGTCCTTTTTGGCGTATTATATTTACGCGACCAATGACAAATTCATTTGGCCATATACCATAATATTCAATTTGATCATGGAAAAAACTTTAACAGACAAGAACCACTTCTTATTTTTACCCTTTGGTAGATCATGATAAAACATACCGTAGCATCAATAATTTTTTTATATAAAATTAAAATTCATTATTTCTTTCAAACCTCCCATAGAGGTGAGTTTTGATGTTTATCCAATCATATATAAGCACGTTTTTGGTCATGAATTTTTTCATATCATGACACATTCACTTTCATGAATAGTCGGGAATCCACAATGTTCACAAGTCACATTCTTTTCAAGAAGTAGACTAATTCATTATTTGTGCTTCATAATCTTATTATAAGCTCATTGTCTTATTATAAGCTCATTGTCATTTATTGTTCATTTGTCATATTTATATGACTCATCTCAACATCATCTTAAAAGGTTAAGTGTACCACCACTTTATACTCCTTTATTTTGATGGAGATTTTATAAAATTCATCAAATTTGGTCATAATACAATCGAGTGTCTAATACCCTGCGTATCAAATTAATGATAAAATTAATCTTCATCTTTTAAGGAACCATTTTGAGAATCCGTAATGTTCTTTCTTTTACAATTACCGCAATGGTGACTATTTTTGTTCCTTCACGTCCACATATGTTAAACCACTTGTCTTCTTTTTAGATTTATTAAGCAATGCTACCGCATTCATATCAAAGAGTGGAGCATATCAATATGACGAATTTTATGACTTTTCATTAATTGCCTTAGCCATCGTCAAAATGTATTGAAACATGAACCCAACGTCTTATCAATAAAGGCGTGTGAGGCCATAATTTCGTGGGACCTAAAACCAAGATCACTATTGTGCACCGGAACTTAAATGATGTTTTATCCTCTTAGTGTGATGGGACTTAAATTCACCATCTTATATTAAACTAATGGCACAATAGGTCAAGGTGGAACAAGACTCATCCTTGCGCCTTTAATAATATTACCACTCTGTAATTATACCAAGTATATTAAAAAATGAACTCCTAGTTTTGTGTGTCTTTTTCGACGATCTCAATGTATTTCAGATTCTGCTTTTCATCTTTAGATGAAGGAGACATCAGAGGGAAAAATACGAGGTACGCTCTTACTTAGTCTAGCTTTTATGGAAGCTTTAACAATTTATGGACTGGTTATAGCATTAGCAGTTTTATTTATAAATTTTTTATTTAATTTTAGCTTAGAAATATAAAAAAGAAATATATTTTTCATATTTTATTGCCTTCAACTTGTTATTTGCTTTTTCAAATTCTATCAAGAGAACAAACATTATAGAGAAGAAAACACTGTTTTGAAACCTTCTTTAAAATTGTAAAAATGCTACTGTTACTCTTTTCAAAAAATTATGAAACTTTTTAATATACATTTCTTAAGTGGGCAATCAATCTATTATATAATAATCACTTACAATGCCAAGATACAGTTAGCATAGATACATCATTCATGATGACTTCAAATTCATTATCAACTAAATTTTTTTAAAAAATAGCAAAAATATGACGTACCATATTTCGAGTCATGCCAATATAATTTGTCAGATTGCATATTGCATAATATAATAAGTACACAACTAAATCTATAGTTACTAGTTTACTAGTTATATATGTCATTACACTAGTTTCAAAATATCAGTTTATGCATCCTAATTTAATCAACAAGCATGATGAAATATGGTCCAAAAAAATACATAAAACGAGACCTCAAGAATAAGTGCATTCCCAGACGGCCGAGAGACACATATGATTGGACTGCTTGGATTGGGACATAAAATGAAGATTGTGAATATTATAGAAACAATGAAAAATAATTCATTACCTTTAACCCTTGAGCTTCTTGCTGATCACATGTTAAGATTAATCTAAAAGAGAAGCAATATGAAAGAAAATAAGAAAATAAGACAAGAGATGAGAGCTTTTCATCCTTTAAATTGTAAGTATACAAGTCTTTCAAATATCTATAATATGAACCTTATGTCTCTATTTATAATGTTACATAGAGGCAAATAAAAGGTTGTCATAAACATAACATTAAGAATTAAGATCATGGAGGAGGTGGAAGACATATCATTTACAATTTGAGATCATGGGGAAGTGGAACATAATAGTGAATAATGGTGGGGAGATGGAGGAATTACATTAAGTAGACATCCACATACATTTTATAACAAGAATGTAATTATTAAATTAAACAACATTAGTATTTTATATAAGTTGAACCACAAGATTAAAGAAGTATAACCTCATGTAGTGAAATTCTTTGTAAAATGCATTGGTAGAAGCTTCAATATATTTGACAAAATGTGAATATTTAATCTATATTATCGTGAAAGGCAGAAAAATACAAGAGGATAAATAAAATATTAAAACACGTGCTTAAATTATTTGAAAACTATGCCATGATTCAATGTGAATAATTAGTTTATATATTATTCTATACGATATTGTATATTATGCAAAATTTTATTAGTCTGATGGAACAAAAATAGTAGTTAGAAATTAGGATCTATAATTCGCCGATGGTCATTTTTGATAAGTTATAATCAACGTTTTAGGATTTAATAAATTACATTCATTAGTCTCAGCTTCTAGATAGTCTCAGCTTCTAGATATTTAGTATTAGTTAAATAAATCGCTTCATTTACATCATTGTATTTTACAATGATAATATATTTCATGATAGTCTTGTTTATTGATATATATCTCTCTACTTTATTTAGTGATTAATTTTATCGTTTATTATACTATCTGATTATTTTTACCTGTAATTCCCCCTTTTATGATTTCTTCCAAACCAACTAAATTATCTAAACTCGATTGAGATCGTTCACTACAAATGAATCCTCAATTAAACCTGACCAACAACTCACCAATTATTTTTACTAATTCTTTTTTTTAACAAACGAATGTAATTTGGTACATCAAAATTTTGACAATGTGCAATATTTACAAAATAATTAACTCATAAAAATATATTTTATGCAATTTTATCGTATATTTTTATTTAAAATTATTTCACAACTTAAATTTGTGAGTACTAGTGACGTGACACAACTTTACCTATACTCGCTACCCTTCAACTATGGCTGTCAACTGGGCCGGCCCGGGCCAATCCGGAATCGGCCCGTGTTATTTAATCGGGTTGAGGGCCGGGTTGGGGTCTAAGTGGGCCGGGCCGGGCCCAATAGTAAAAAAATCAAAAACCACCCCAACCCAGCCCACTTAACCCAACCCGGTCAAACCCACCTAAACCCGGTCAAACTCATTTAAAAAACCGGTCAAACCCGGTCAAATATAGAAGAAAAAAATTTTTCAATATACATTATATATACCCACCCATATACATTATAAATACGTTAAACAATATATATACACTATATATATAGCATATACTACATTAGAATTTAAAAAATATATACACATATACTCAATTACACATATATATGCACCATCCAAATATATATGTACTACTTTAAACTTTAAAGTTTAAATAAAATATACTACAATACATGTGTATATATATATATAT
>JAPEIP010000010.1:238903896-238934210 GCA_026120095.1 Capsicum chinense | reverse complement strand
CTATAGAAGATATATACACATATATATACCATTCAATATATTCACTACTTTAAATAAAACATACAGTACAATATATATATATATATATATATATATAGAGAGAGTTATATACTAATTTATAAAACATATACACATGTATACGTTAAATATATACTATTTTATATTTAGAAGATACACACACACGCATATATATACCATTCAATATATACACTACCTTAAATAAAAGTATAAAACATATGCTATTTAATATAATAAATTAATAATACTTGATAGTAAATTAATAATGTATTAAAACTAAGTTTTTAATTTCAGTTTGTGAAATTTTGAATTTTCAAAAAAAAAAAAAAAAAAAAAAATCTTAACCGGGTCGGGTCAGGTCGGTTCACCGGCGAACCCAAATCAAGTTGGGTCCAGGCCAGGTTAATCAGGCCCAAATCAAAAACCCAACTAGATCGAGACCCGGACCCCTAAAACCCTTGGACTTACCAAACTGGATCAAATCAAACCGGTTCAAACTAGTTCGGGCCAATTTTACCCGGCCCATTTGACAAAACCGGCCCGTTTGACACCCTTTCCTTCAACCATTTATCTAGTAGAAGTCAAATAATATTGGCTACTTGAAAGAAGTTTCTCCCTTATTTCTTTCCTTACTTGGAGCCAAATCCTTATCTTGACTTATATGTAGTGAGAACAATTGACCATTTCATCATGACCGTTCATTACATTCTTCCAAATTCTAACTAATCTCAATGAATGTTCTGATTACGATCTTCTTGACTTTGACTTGCAGTTTTAATACTACAGTACTAAATTGAGAAAATAACAGAAATGGTCCCTTATCTTAGTGGTAGGTTTAAATAATCTCTTAAGTATGAAATGAACAGTTTAGATCCATTAAATTTGCCAAAAGTGAGAATGGTGGTCTCCACTAGAGTTTCACCAAATTGTAATTGTTAAATTTCACAATATCTCTGACAAAATTTAAGTACAATCATCAAAAATTTTCATAAACCAGGAAATAGAGAATTATAACAAACACATTGAGTACTGTGCCTAAAAAATTATATAAGACTCTTGATTTAGATAAGAAAAATAACACAAACAATAAAATTAATTCAAAATGTGAATTTGCGTTAACTTTTTTCTATTTTCACAAATCATTAGAGTGAGCAATCAAAGTTTGATAAATATTTGTTGAAGGCCGAACTGTTCACTATTTGCAAACTTTAAGGACTAAAACGGTTTAAATCATACTTATGGAACTTTTTGGACATACTATGAAAGATAATAGACTATTTTTGTCATTTTCTTATACTAAGCGCCTACCAAGAACGGAAAATCTTTGGGCAATTGGTAAGCACAGTCAAATGGACCTACAAATCTAACACGTTTATTAAATACATCATCAATAATTGAATCAAAAAATACACAATCATCAAGGCCAATTGATACATATGTACTCATAGCTAAAATTTTATTCTACCACAAAAATCTCTTGAACCAAGACTTTCCAAAGTTGAGCAAAGCAAATTTTTCTGACTGCTAGCCATGACAAGTCTAGTACGAAACACTCCGTTGCGTTTTAGCAGACGGGTGGACAGGTACGAACCGTTGGATCAGCCAAAAAGCATAGAAGTTCCAATGCGAAATGATGAAGACCATAGTCATAGTGGTCGTAGAACAATTATGAAATTACGGAGAAGCGGAAAACAAAGAAGTAGTCCAGTTATGTTGAGTTCAGTAAGTTATAGAAGAGAAAGGGCAAGAAAAAGACACATATTTTTACAAAGTTATAAATTGGAATCTTCAGAAAAATTGAGGAACAGGAAGTTGAAGAAGATGGTGTTAAAAGTGAAATCAGCTATGGTTTCTGTTTTGTCATTTATGAGGGCTCATACTATGAAATCTTGTAATAATTCTAACTCTGGAATTGGTGCTGTTTCTCCTGCTAGAGTCATAAGGTGTTGTTGAATTTATTTTATTTTTTTGTTCTTATTAGTATTCTTGTTGTTTGGAATAGCAAGCCTTCATATGTAATAGAGATTTATTAGGTCAAGAGATACTATTTATTCATGATGAAAGACATTTTAAGACGAATATCTAATGTTGTCCATTTGAGAATTTTTTTTTAGTTTAGTTGGTTAGTTTCTAAACTTTACCTTGGTGGTGAGGTTTGATTATGCATCTTGTGATTTCCTCTCCATTCTCCTCCCCTACCCCCAATTCTTTTCAAGGTGTTTTCATAGTTTTGGTTCTAGAGAGGAAAGGAAAAACAGGGAGATGTTATATGTCAAACGATCTTAACAAGATATGATTTGAATTTTCGGTTGGTTTCGTTCAGACCTCCTCCCACATAGTTCATTAGTGGGTAGGGTGATCAACTTCGAGGAGGATCACCTCCTCGTAAGATGTGTCTTCAAAAATTCAATAACTCTTTGGTCTCTGCTTTAGGGATGAGAGTGCTTGGTCCCTATAGGTTCCTTTTATTAAAATCAAAAGCAAATTGTGTAAAGGTTTTTAAGTCATGACACAAAAGGCGAATTTTATATCAAAATGAGAAAGGAATTTCGAGAAAAGAAAGAGAACATTATAACACATAGCTCAAGTTAATGATATGGTAAGGATGTTTTTAAGGCTCGATAAGGACATATGTCCCCAAATAGACGAGTTAGTGCGAGTCTGAAACCAAAACAGAAAATACTTGAAATAGAGTTAGGCTGTGAGTTTGTGACACTTACTAGGGCTTTGAGTTAAAAATGATAAAAGAGTTTGAAAATGAGGTGTAGGTGACTCAAGTCTTAATAATTGAGTATGAGGTGTAGGTGACCCAAGTCTTAATAATTAAGTATAGGTAACAATTACTTTATTATGGATTAAGAAAGTTGGGTAAGTTTGAGAATAGCCCATAAGTTTTTAAATTTATACTTTGAACTCGATTTTTGTTGTTCATTGTTGTTGTTGCTTTATTCATTATCTTCTATTTCATTATAATCTTCATCTTCTTGTTGTTGACCATTGTTGTTGTTGTTGTTACCGCTACTGCTGCTATTTGATCAATTTTTAGGTCAAATTTTATTTCATACATCACTTTCCACTTTGGCATTACTTCACAAAAAACTTTGGTAAGTCAAATTGTGACTTTTAATTGAATTTGTCATCTAGGTAACTGTTATTGTGTTGTTTTTTCAACAATAAATAGCACGCGAACATGAATGGAACATAAGAGACATCTGTTTAAAAAAGATCAATCATCTGTTGCGAAAATAGAGCCATCTGTTGCAACGGAAGACATATGTTGGATTCATGTTTATGGTTCTGTAGTGCCGTAACATGAATCGAACAGATGGATCATCTGTTGTAACATCTGACCCATCTGTTGCAATAGGGTAAATATCTGTTGCAATAACTTAGTAACCTGTTGCAATAGAACCCGGACTCGATTCCAATAGACGTGTCGTCTGTTGCAACAGGGTAAATATCTGTTGCAATAGATTAACAACCTGTTGCAACATAACCTAAACTCGATTCCAACAGATGTATCGTCTGTTGCAATAGATGTATAGTCTGTTGCAATATATGATTCATCCGTTACAAAAGATGACTCGTCTATTAAAATCAACTTCAGGAGCGTAACATGAATCCTAACAGGTAAGTAATCTGTTGCGATTGGTCACTTACCTGTTGCAACATACTACACATATGTTGGGATTCATGTTACGACACTATAAAATCACTATTAAATTTTTTTAATAAATGACTTTATTTAGGTACCACTAATAGCAGGATCAATAACAATAGGAGTGGATTGTCATGGTCAATGGATCGAGAAGAGCAATCAATATGTATGGCATTTGAAGGAGGATGAAATGCTAGAGACGATAGTTATGACAGTCCAAAGTGATGTTTCGTATGATGATTTTGAAAACTTAACCATCAGCTATTGTGGACTGAATTTTCAACTAGAAGAACTCGCCATAAGCTATATGCACAGCTCCTTTGAAAATTAGAGGGTACTACCTTTCAAGATAACCGATCAGGTTCGGTTGCGTGCTTATCTTAGTAATTCATCCAGGCCGGTGTTAAGAGTGTACGTGGTTGAAAAGACGAGAGAGAATGAGAACTAGAATGTAGAAGAAGAAGAACAACAATACATCTTTGATGATAGGTTGGATTATCTATACATGAATATTCCAGATAATGATCAAACACCTACGCCCGTTGATGCGACCAATACGGTGGGCAGTGCTTCTTGATCGACACAGTCTGGCAATCGTCAAGATGACGAGGTCGGATTTTACAAGGGAATGCCATTCAAGGACAAGAAAGAACGATCTACTACTTTGTTTATTTCTTGATTGAAAAAAGATTTCAAAATAATAAAGGTGATTAATTCGAGCAAAGTCTTTTGCTACAAATGTGCTAATATGAACTGCAAGTGGTGGTTGAGACTAAGTTCTGACAGATTCATCATTCATAAATATGAAAAGTATCACATATATAGTTCGAAGCACATTTTAGGCCAAAATCCTCATGCCACGACAAAGGTTCTCGGTGAATATTTCAAGAATAGATTTCCCAATGGCAAAGGCCCTTCTACAAGGGTTATGGCCAATCAAATTCTTACGAAATTGGGTGTCCTAGTCAGTTATTGAAAGATATATATGGCCATAGGGATTGTCAAGGACTTGGTTAGAGGGACACATGAGCATAGGTATGCAGTCCTTGATGCCTACCATTACATGCTTGAGTCCATAAATCCCGAAAGTAAGACGGCGTTGTATGTTGATGAAAATAGAAGGTCCAAGTACTTTTTTGTTTTCTATGGGGCTTAGATTCAAGCTTTTCGACATTTGAGAAAAGGCATAGCCGTCGATGGTACCTTCTTGAGGAGCAGGTATAATGGAGTTCCACTAGCGGCGGTGGTGCAGGATGCGGAGAACCACATCTTTTCTGTCATTTTTTTATGCAGCGAACAAGGAATGTAATGCCTCTTATGGATATTTTTTTGAACACGGTGAAGCTGTGTCGAAGATACCAAAGAGTTGTGTTTTGTTTTGGATAGGCATCCAAGTATTCCAAAGATGGGTTTAAGTTTGTTCACTTCAGCTCACTTTGGTTGTTGCATTAGGCATCTTGGAGAGAACATTTGGACCAAATTTTCCAATGAAAGAGTCGTGACCTTTTATTATAGAGCAGCTAAAACATATAGTAGGGAGTATTTCTTAGACCATTTCAATCAAATAACGGATATGCATCCCAAGGCAGCAGAACATCTCATACTTGTTGGTTTTGAGAGATGGATTCTGGCATTCTATCCAGCAAATAGGTACATTCTTATGAATTTAATGTCTTGTTTGAGTTACAAGTTTAGTATGGTGTCGTACTAAGTGATTTTTTTCATAGATACAATATTATGATGTCAAACATAGCTGAATCAGTGAATTCATTATTTGGTGATAAAAGGAAATTTTCCATCATGGATCTATTTGAAATAATAAACAAGAAGTATGGCCAATTTTTTCAAGAAAGGCGTCTGGAGTTCGAGGATGCAGGAGCCCCATTTGTTCTAGAAGCGGAAAAACTAATATTAACGAACATCAGTCTACGAAATAGGTTATTATCTCATCAAATAGCAGATTACAAGTTCAGTATTAACGGTCATGGTGATGTTGCCATGGTCGATCTTCAAACAAGATCTTGTACGTGCAGAGTGTTTGACTTGGATAAAATACTTTATCCACATGCTATGACAGCGCTTCGAGCTCAATATGGTGCAAAATATGGAACTAAAATTTATGAGTATTCCTCTCCATATTATTTGGTGGAAAAATATACAATGCCATATAGTGAGAATATTACTCTGGTGTCTCCCGAAGAATCTTGGGTTGTTCCTGCAGAGCTTTTGGGGAGATTAATACCTCATCCATATATTGATCCAAGCACTATCAAATCGGGAAGAAGGCTATATAAGAGGAGGCATAGAGTCGGAGAATCATTTTCATCAAGAAGAAATAAGTGCTCCGTATGTAAGAGCGCTAGCCACAAAAGAGCTACATGTTTGGATCGTAATCGTTCGTTGTAATTGCCAAAACTTGTGTTGTTGTTTGTTGTGGAATTTTATATATTTAATTCATTGCTATGAACGTAAATGTTATCATTTATTATATAAAATATCTTTTTTAATAACTTGTGCATCAATAAAAAGAGGCAAAACATGAACTTAATACAACATACCATAAATTTATTTTCAACAGACTGCCCATCTATTGCAACAGATTGACATTAGCTGGAAGAACACAATACAGTTCATCAAACTGTAATGTTTTCCTCCAACAGATGACAATTTGTCGGAACGGATGGATAATCTGTTGACATAAACCCAACCGATGACCAATCTTTTCTAACACATAGTCCATCTGTTGAAAGAACTCAAAAGCTAAAATTTCTATTGCTGCTGGATTCAAAATTGCTCCTTACCTCCAATCGTCAACATGTTAACATGTTTAGAAGAAGAAATAGACAGAATAAAATTAAATAAGAATAAAAAATCCAAAGCCGATAAAAAATAAAATTTTCATTAAACGAGAAATAAAATACATTAGGTATAGATCTGATATAGAAAAATTAAAATACATATGCTAAAACAGAAAACTCATTCTAATTATTATTATCAACATCATCATCATTATTATTGCGAGAAAGCCAATCGTCAACCGACAACAGCAAGGCCCTCATCGGCCTCTGCATCTCTCTGAACATCCTTGCTCTCACGATGACCAACTCCTTCTGTAGGTCGTTAACCTGCCTCTGAAGTTTCTATACGGTGTCGCATAGAATAGCAATGTCCCAAAGAGGATCAGTCATATCTAGAACACCCATGAATTGACAAAAAATGTAAACACAAAAGTAAAGAAAAGAGTTCAAATGTAATACAATGTATACTACCAACTGGTAGATTTACACAGAAAAAAACTTACCTCAACGAGAAATGAATATGTTTTTTGAATAGAAGTGGTTGAAGATGCAATACGAAAAGTCAAAATGCAAGAAATAAATAAAAGTGGAGTAGAATGAAGATTAAAGAGGGACCAATTTATAGAGAATTGAATCTGAATGTGTTAGGCAAAAAGGCACGACTATTCAGCTCCATTGTATTAATCACATTCAAACTGTTGGCTTTTTGTTTTCTGTGAAAAGTCGTAATTTTTTCTTTTTCATTCAAACTTATCACCTTTTCAAAATAGTTTGACACTTAATAACAACATTTATTATTGAGCTATTGCAACAGATCGTCCATCTGTCACAATAGATTTACTATCTGTTGTAACAAATGGTCCGTATGTGTAATAGATGAGACATCTATTACAACATATAGATTATCTGTTGCGATAGATGGAGGAGATGTTTTTATTTCTTCTAACAGCTAATTCATCAATTATAATAGATGGGGAATTTGCTTCATCAATTGTGTTGAATATGTTAGATAAAAAGTCACGACTGTTCACCTCTTTTTTAATAGTCATCACATACCTTAATTAATCCAAATTGGTGACTTATTATATAAACATATTTAAAAATAAAAAAGGTAAAAAGTCACGACTTGTAGCACTTGTTTTTTCTTGACGGGCAAGTAGTCATCTGACATTGAAGATGGTTACCCTTTGAGCCTTCGTAGTCTTGTACACTACTTAATGATGGAAAGTGAAGAATAAACACTGACTGACATTAATGGGGTAGGAAAAATAAGGTGTGTGCAGATGAATGGATCCACCTTCATGCATGGAATTTATGAATTATTTATCAGGTTATCGTGACAGACACACATAAAGTACAATAATTTTGTGAATGCAATTTTTTATCGATTAGACATTAATCCTTCAAAAAAAATCCTTCATTTTACATTTTAGTTTGATAGGTGCAAACTGATAAGGCCGAAAGGTTCCAAGACGGTGGTTTTGATGCCCTGTTACAATTTAATGACGGCTTTGCTCATGTTTATGTGTCAAGTTTGGAGAAGGGTTCAAGTTTTTGGCTGTAGTGTAAATGTCCAATAGTGGATGGGCAGATTTTAATGGTGCAATAGACTTTTGAAAGGCCTCTGAAGCCTCGTAATACAGAAAATAAGAATGGAAAACCAATAGAAATTACCCTGGTCCAAATTTATATTGATGGGTTGCTCGGGGAGACTATTATACAACAGCAGGTTCTTGGGAGAATACCTGAGCAGGAAGGGAGAGGTGGAGAAGACCATATATTATCTCAGACCTTATTTAAGAGGTAACACAAGGAAGCAAGTAAGGAACTTCTAGCGAATCTGGCCAATGAAATTTACTTGAGAGATGAAAAAACTGAATGAGCTTTAAATGTGGAAGTGTGTCCAAATATTTAAATCCGTCAGTCGTTCTTGAAAAAGAAAAATCCTAAAGAGGACAAGAGCTGGACACTTTGCTAGGGAATACGATTAGTGAGTGTGGCCTCAATGAAGACCCACAAAGTGTAGGACTAGAACTCTAAGGAAGCAACTTGGAAAGCACATAGAATTGGTAAGATTTTCAACCAAGAATAAAACCTGAACCAACTACTCCAGAAGTAAAAATAAGGAAAACCAAGGCATCAATTTCTGAAGTCTAACTTGCATCCCATGTCTTCTGTTTGTGGTTCTGATCAGGTAAATGGCAGTAGAAACAAAAAGGTCTGAAGTTGGGCAGAAATCCCATGCCTTATTATTTCCACTGTGTTTGACCAAACCAAAGCCATAAACAGGAGGCATGGGATGCAAGTTTAACTTGAGAAATTGACACCTTGGCTTGATCCCTTATTTTTATTTTAGGAGTTGTTAGTTCAGGTTTCACACCTGACTGACAATCTTACCACCATCGGTGCTCGTAAAGTTGAAACCTTAGAGTTCTGGTCCTGCATTTTGTGGGTCTTCATTCTGGCCACGCTAGCTAGTTGCAGTCCCCTAACAAAGTGCACAACTCCAATCCACTTCAATATTTTTCTTTTCAAAATGGACTAATGGATTTTCATTTTTGGATACATTTTCACATTTGCAGCTCATTCATTTTTTTAATTTTTTTGTCAATTTAATCAGCCAGTTTCGCTACACTTTCCTTCCTACCCTATGTTTCTTCTTTAATAAGGTCTAATTTGATATATGGTCGTCTCCACTTCCCCTTTCCCACACAGGTATTCTTCCGATCACCTTCTATTGTATAATAGTCTAATTGAGTAACCCATCCACATAAATTTGGACCAGGGGAATTTCTATTGGTTTTCCATTCTTGTTTGCTGCAGTGCGAGGCTTTGGAGGCCTTTCAAAAGTCCATTGAACCCTTAAAATCAGTCCAATCACTATTTGAATGTTTACACTACTACCAAAAACTTGAACCCTGCTCCAAACTTGACACATAAACATTAGCAAATCATTATTAAACCATAACAGGGTATCGACACCAACTACTTGTTCCCTTAGCCTTACTAGTTCAAAGCTAACAATCTTAACTGTAAAATGCGATATCTTATTTGAAAGATTAATGCCTAATAGGTAAAGAACAACATTCATAAAATCAGTATACTGGATTCTATTTTCACGATAGGTTGATCAGTAATACATACCTCCCATATGTGAAGTGGTTTCATCTGCAAGCAGCTTATTCCTCTGAACCCATCTTTACTCGAGCCTTTAATGCTGGTTGGGCAAAAGTTGATCCAGTTTCACTTTTTTTATATGAAAATAAGATAAAAACATTTGATGTCAAACAAGATAAGAACAAAAAGAACATTACAAAAGGGTAACACAAAATTGAATGATTCCATAGATGACCCATCTGATGCAACAGATTCCCCATATGTTCAACAAATTCCCTATCTGTTCAACAAATTCCCCAACTGTTGCAACAGGTGACACATCTGTGGCAACAGATGGATGGCATGTTGTAACATATAGGTCATCTGTTGGTATAAATCAAACCAGCCTTGCTACTGGCTTGATTTTTTCCAACAGTTGCTCTATCTATTCCAACATTTGATTCATCAATTGCAATTGTTGAGAAAATTATTGCAACACCACCAATAACATCAACAACATCAATAACAAAGAAACAACACCATATGTTTCAATACCATCAACAACACAAACACCACGTGTTCCAATAACACCAACACCCCCAAAAATAGCGCCACCAAAGTAACAAACAAAAGTCATAAAAAATGATACTGACAACAAGGCTTTTTAAGTTCTCCCAATAGATGACTTTTTTCACATATTTTAATAAAAATAACGGTTCGTTCATTCAAGACTTAAAAGTCATCTTTCCTTCAATTTTCTCAATAAATAGGAAACTGGTAATGGGTAAATCAATAGTAACAACAGATGTAAATATCTAATTTAAATATTATACAAAGAAGAAGACGAGAAGGTAAGAGTAATAGTGAACCATACCTACAATGTCAAAAAACAAAGAGATCAGAACACCCATTTTAGTCGAGAAAAAAAATATTGATCAGTTGAGATCCGAAAGGATCCTCTTACAAAAAAAGAGAGAAAAGACAGAAAAAAGGAGACGATTGTGATTATTCCTAAGAGGAGACAAAGAGAATTCTGAATATAAAAGAGATATAAGTTGAGTTAAGTTATCGCCGAAGGAGAGAGAATTCTAGACATGAGTTTTAAATATTCATTAATAACTTTGAGGGGAATGAGCAGACAATGACATTGAAAAGACAAGATAAGACTAATGAAGAGATTTTCTAAGTAATATTTTTTACCTCTTTAGTATTTTATCTTTTTATCTCAGACAAAAAATTAGGAAATTTCTTTAAAATAAAAAAAAAACTTAAAACATATAAGTAATACTTTGCAACAGATGACAATTTTTGTTTGAAAAATTTCAATGGCTCAGTCATTTGTCACAACAGATGGCAACACCAATTTGATAATTTACAACATATGGTTAATTTGTTGCAATAGATGGCTAAATATATTTGATAAATTCCAATAGATAAGTCATCTATTGCAACAACTTAAACATTTATTTTATACAATTTCAATTGAGTTCATATGTTAAATTACAACTTTAATTGATTAAGCTAGAACTAGGGGTGAGTTCATAGGGTCAACTACACCTTCAATTGAGTCTTTGACAATTGCATGATGTTGGTATTGTGTTCCTTCTGACCTGAGAAGGTAATATTATTTTACCGCCTTAGTATTTTATCTTTTTTATCTTAGACAAAAAATTAAGAAATTGCTTTAAAATAAAAAAAGATCTTAAAACATATAAGTCATACTTTGCAACAAGATGACAATTTTTGTTTGCAAATTTCCAACAGCTCAGTCATTTTTCACAATAGATGGCAACGCCTATTTGATAATTTACAACAGATAGTTAATCTGTTGTAATAGATTACTTAATTTGTTTGATAAATTCAAAAAGATAATTCATCTGTTACAATAGGTTGAACATTTATTTTTATACAATTTTAATTGTGTTTATATGTTCAACTACAAATTTAATTGATTAAGCTAAAATTAGGGGTGAGTTCATAGGATTTGGCAATTACAAAATATTGGTATTATGTTCCTCCCGATCTGAGTCGTCAATCGATCACTCTGAGTTGAAACGATTCTTATTACCTCATTTTCAAGCTAATACCTAAATTGATTAACCTAGAACTAAGAGTAAGGTCATAGGGTCAACTACACCTTCAATTGAGTCTTTGACAATTGCATAATATTGGTATAACGTTCCTCACGACCTGAGTCATTGATAGATCACTCTGAGTTGAAACGATTCTTATTACCTTTTTTGTCAATATAATACCTAAATTGATTTACCTAGAACTAGGGATAAGTTCATAGGGTCAACTACAACTTTAATTGAGTCTTTGGAAATTGCAAAATATTGGTATTGTATTTCTCCCGACCTGAGTCGCCGATTGATTACTCTGGGTTAAAATAATTCTTATTACCTTATTGTCAAGATAATACCTAAATTTATTTAGCTATATCTAGGGGTGAGTTTATAGAGTCAACTACAACTTTAATTGAATCTTTGGCAATTGAATAATATTGGTATTGCATTCCTCTCGACCCGAGTTGTCGATCGATCACTCTAAATTAAAATGATTTTTATCACCTTATTTTAAAGATAATACCTAAATTAATTTAGCTAGATCTAGTGGTGAATTCATAGGGTCAACTACAACTTTAATTAGGTCTTTGGGAATTGCATAATATTGGTATTGCGTTCCTCCCGACCTAAATCATAGATCGATCACTCTGAGTTGAAACAATTCTTATTACCTTATTGCCAAGCTAATACCTAAATTGATTACTCTAGAACTAGGGGTGAGTTCATAGGGTCAACTACAACTTCAATTGAGTCTTTGGCAATTTTATGATGTGGGTATTGTGTTCCTTCCGACCTGAGTCATCGATCGGTCACTCTGAGTTAAAACAATTCTTATTACCTCATTGTCAATCTAATACCTAAATTTATTTAGCTAGAACTAGGGGTGAGTTCATAGGGTCAACTATAACTTTAATTGAGTCTTTGGCGATTACATGATGTTGGTATTGCATTCCTCCCGACCTGAATCATCGATCGATAACTCTGAGTTGTAATGATTCTTATTACCTCACTGTCAAGCCAATACCTAAATTGATTTAGCTAGATCTAGGAGTGAGTTCATAGGGTCAACTACAACTTTAATTGAGTCTTTGGCAATTGCATGATATTGGTATTGCGTTCCTCCAGACCTGAGTTGTCGATCGATCACCTGGGTTGAAATGATTCTTATTATTTCATTGTTAAGCTAATACCTACATTTATTTAGCTAGATCTAGGGGTGAGTTCATAGGGTCAACTACAACTTCAATTGAGTCTTTGGTAATTGCATGATGTTGGTATTGCGTTCCTCCTGACCTGAGTCACCGATTGATCACTCTGAATTGAAATGATTCTTATTACCTCACTGTCAAGCTAATACCAAAATTGATTTAACTAGAACTAGGGGTTAGTTCATAGGGTTAACTACAACTTCGATTGAGTCTTTGGCAATTGCATGATGTTGGTATTGGGTTTCTCCCGATCTGTATTGTCGATCGATCGCTCTGTGTTGAAACGATTCTTATTACATCATTGTTAAGCTAATACCTAAATTGATTTATGTGTTCTAGTTAGACTTAATACACTTTATTATGATGAGACGGTTAAAAATTACACATATCTCTTAAAATTTTAAAAAATAATTAAGATCAATTTGGACTAAATTAATATTTTCAAAATTTGTCATTCTTTTCCAAAATATAAATCAACCCATACAAATCATCCATTTGCAGAGAAAACATTTCATCATTTCAAATCTCGAATTCTCGCACTTTTCTCTCTTTCAACAATACAGACAACAACTACTCAACAAATTGCTCAACCCTTCATAACAGATCTATTTTTTTCCTATTTTTGACCACATAGGTATTATTTTTTACTTCATTTTTGCTGGCATCCATCATTTTCCCTGTCTTCGTAGGTAACAGAGTTTGAAAAGAGTTCTATATTTGTTATTTTTTCTAAAAATTAGGGCTTTTAAGTTAATGATAAAAAATAAGACTTTTAGTTTTATTATCTTCGAGAATTGGATTACAATTTTGAGTTTTGATGGTAAAATCATAGGAAGAACCCGAGAAAACCCTAATTTTTTGTGCAGTGATCCGTTGACTGTCGTGGTATTATTTTATGGCGTTTGTGGTGTTGGTGGTCATGGTAGTGGTGTTAGTGGTCATCGTGGTGGCACTTGTGGTGTTTGTGGTGGTTGTTGTTGTTGGTGGTGGAGGCATTGGTTTGTGGTGTTTGTAATATATTTTAAAATTTTTTTGCATACATCAATCGTAATGTAATTTTTCTTTTTTTGTTGTTTGTAGGTAAAACATGGCTCTTAAAAGAAAAGAAAGTGAAAGTGGATCAACTTCTGACCACCTAACAAAAGTGGCTACAGTACAAAGGGATTCGAAGGAGATTTTGAACAATCTCAGTAAGGAAAAGTAAAGCTGAGGAAAGTTATGAAAACAATGTTTAGGGAGGTGGATAACGGCCTGTAGATGGTGATGAGGAGAATGAAAGTGAGGAGGGGAAAGAAGAATATAAACAAGAATAGGAGGGACAATAAAGTGAGAAAGAGGATGATAATTTATCACCAATGAGGCGTGAATTATATTGAAATCCCAGCATGAGGCTATCAAAACTATTAGTATTGACAGGTTTCAAGTTGCAATGTCGATAAATTACCCTGCAGAACTAACTAGTGATCTTGTACTTAAATTTCAGTTGGGGAAACCTTTTGACAAATTTAGGAATATTATGAAAAATGAAATCATAGACGGACTTTTTAAGAAGAGTTGCTTTGAAAACTTTCTTTAGCTGTCTGAGGACCATACTGCCCGTTTCCAAACGAGCATGGTATATGGTCTTCTAAAGCGCATGATCACGTACGTGGGGGATGATAAAGATTTAAAGGAGGGTGGAAAAGGATGGATGAAATCTATATCAACTACTGAGGTATGCCGATTTATTTTGTCTTAAAAAGGAATGCCATAGTGACGGGCTTGAGATGCGATCATCCAGAAGAACCTCTCACTAAGGAAACACCACGCAAAAGGTCCAAGGCAAGCAGGACAGTCAAACCACCACCATCAAATAGTGGTAAGACATTGACCCAGCGACCACCCACCAATACCCGACCACCCACCAAAACCAACAAACGTAGGGGAAAATATATAGGTTGTTGGACATTACTGGACTTGGGTGCAAAGCTAATAAGTTGATAAAATATCGCAAGGATAAAACCATACCAAAGTAGTACAGGGACCAGTTGTACTTAGTTTGGTTTGGCCATTACGTTATATTGGCAAGAGACATCAACAAAGTCATAGAAGATAATTTGTTGAAGCTTGCTGAGGATTTTGAGAAATTCAACAATTATCTCTGGGGATATGACAGCTACTACTTGACTTTCAAATATTTACTGACAAATCTATCCCCAAAGACAATCACATTATACGGCTTTTCTTGGGCTTTCATGGTAAATTTAATCACTATTTGTTTACTCATCCATTAATTTTTATTAAATAATAATTATTATTTTTTTCTTACCTCCTGTTTACATTTTTTAGGCTTGGACATTTGAAGCCATTCCTCACCTCCGAAAGCAGGCTAACGATTACCCGGATGAGGTTTCTCATCCAAGAATCCTTAGGTGGTTGGCTGCAAAGAGTAACATAAGAATTAAGGAGGCTGATCTCTTTAACCCTCCGGATGATGTAGTGTGTCTTCTTTCAAGTGAAATAATTTAACTCAAAGAAAGATATTGAAATAGATGTGCCATCTGTTGCGACAAATGGGTCATCTATTCCAACAGATTACCTGTCTGCTGTAACTGTTGCAACAGATGGGTAGTCTGTTATGATAGACAATCCATATTTAACAATAGATTAACTATCTATTTCTCTGGTTCTCTGAACCTGACTCAACAAATTACCCCTCTACTGTAAATTATGCAATAGATGGGTAATCTAATGAAATATATTTTTAATCTATTGTGACATACATATCAGCTATTGTGACAGAAGGATCATCTGTTGCATAAGTTATCTGTGTTAACGTGTAACCCAACTAAATGCAAATTATTATATAATTTAAATGTATCTAACTTTTTGTAGGTTGTGCATCCATGGACCGTGCCTACTGAGCAGGAGTTGGGGATGACTTCTTTTATTACTCTAGGTCTTGTTGATACAATATTAGACCCAATAGTGGAGTTAATAAAGACATAATTAGCTGGAGCAACATCCATAAGAAGAGCAGTTAGGCAAGGTCAGCGTAATGTTGAGATTCTTCATGACCAACTTACTGCAACAGATCCAGGTGCTTTTTCTAAGGTGTTGCTGGTGGAGTTGTTGATGTTGGCGGCAGGCATGTTGATGCTGCTGCCAATCGTTATGTTGAGAATGTTAATGCTCAAGATAAAATAAGTATATTTGAAAAAACCTCTTTCACAGGTCCCTCTCACCCTTACACAGGTTCTTCTCACCCCTCTTCACCTTCATATTCTCATTGTAAATATGAAGAGTGCAAGGACAGCCAGGATAAACTCTTTGAAAAATAGAGGCTATAGCTAAAGCTATTAAGGAACTAAAATCCAAGAGGTGTTTCATACCATCCAAGAAGGAGAGGGAGCCATACATTCCTACATTGGCGGTTGGGAGGAAGAAAAGATCAATTAGCCAAGTTGTTCCCCATCTTATTGAGGAAGAGTAAACTGATGGATCATTTGTCAACGAAAGGTTGATAAAGTAACCATGGGAATTTGAAGGTCGAAATAGGGACATGAACCTTCCAAAAAATGAAATCCCTGCCACATGCGGGTCGCACGCTCTTGCACATATCGAATGTTTGCTGACCGGCATAGAAATGGCTAAGCCAACAACCTTTCTATATGACAATGTTGTGGCAAACATGCAAGAGGTCTAGGCTTATGGGGTACTAACTGGACACTTGGAGCCTGGTTATAAAGAAAACCCTGTGAAATAAAAAAAAAATTATTTCAAGTCACTTTACTTTACATACTATACATACATGTAGTGGTAATTTTTTCTTCTAATGAAAGTTAAATTTTTTACAATGCAACAGATTGTCCATATGTTGTAAAATATATTCTATCTGTTCTGACAGATAGTTTATCTATTGCAACAGGTTGGTCATCTATTGCATTATGCTGATGTTTCTATCTAAGTCTTATCTGTTGCAACAATGGAAAGACTTGTTTGATAATTTCCAACAGATGAGCTATATATTGCAACATATGTCTAAATCTATTTGATATTTTCCAACAACTACGCTTGAATATCCATGTTCTCAACAACATCAAACCAGTAGTAAATATAAATACACCACCATGAAAATTTCAGCAATTATACTTGAATATCCATGTGCCCAACAATACCAAACCAGTAGCAATAACGCCAACAATATAGTATCTTCTTGCTCGATTTTATTTCTCTTCAAAAGCTTTGACTTTCTTCAACAAACCCCCGATTACATAATTTTATTGTGAAGAGTGTCGTTCTTCATACCAATCAAAGTAATCATATCCACCCAACTTCTACAAAAATAAGACCATAATTACAAAACAATTACAAGTCAATTATTAATCAACTAATTAAATAAAAAAAACATTACCTTTGAAATCTTACAAGTAAAAAATCTATGACATGGATTTTGTTGAGTTCAAGAAGTCTTCAATAGAGCTTCATGACCACACTTATAATATCAAAAATATTTATCACAAAAACTAGTGAAAGATAAGCTCGACATTGTCAAGCTCAGTTGGAAAAAATGAAAAAAAATATGCAGAAAAACCAGATTCAAATAATTTAAAGAATTTGAATAGTGAAAAAAAAGATGATGAAGAAGAAGATTTGGGAATTTAGGGTTAAATTTTAGGAAGAAGACGAATATATAAAACAATGGGAGGAAAATAATCATTGGGGGCCAAATCAGACGCCAAGTCAGCAAAAATGAGGGTTCAACAAGCCTTGCTTGTGTGAATTACATGTGAGCTGCCGACAGGGCAAAAAGTGTCAAACTGACACATTTGATACCTATTTTATTTTAGGTGTTTAAAATAAACATTGTCTACTTGATGCATATTTTATTTTACGTGTTTAAAATGAACACTGTCGATGGATTCCATCTTTATTATTTCAAATCACTTCACTTTACTTAACTGGCAATTTTTTATGTGTAATGAAAGTTGAATTTTTATAATGCAACAGATTGTCCATCTGTTGTAACAAATATTTTACTTGTTCTGATATATAGTTTATCTGTTGCAATAGGTTAGTTATCTGTTGTATTATATCGATGTTTCTATCTAAGTCTATTTGTTGCAACAGTGGGAAGATTTATTTGATAATTTTCAATAGATTACCTACCTGTTCCAACATATGTCTAAATCTGTTTGATATTTTCCAACAGATATGTCGTCTGTTGCAACAGATACCTTATCTGTTGCAGTATCTGAATCTAGTATTCTATTTCAATTGAAAAATTCAAATCTAAGGATTAAATAAAATTCATAGACAAAATAAAATAAATTGAAGCTTTCAGAAATTACATGAAATAAATCAACAAATAAATGAAATGTAAAAAAATTATTATAGGTACAGATCTCAACAAATACATCAATAATTTAAGTTTTGATGCCAAGAATTCCTAAGGAGGGGTGAGGTTATTACTTTGATAGACTCAAGCAATAAAGATCTACTCAATATGGACAAGTTATTCTTCATTCGATGCTATAGAATTAGACTTTGGTCATCGTGGATCTTTAATGTTGCTTGCGTATGATTTATGCGCTTTCTGTTCTCCGTATTTCCATAAAAAGAGTAGCCTATTGTCAATTATGTTCAGTAGTATTTTCTACAGTGACATCCACCTGGAAAGTCAGAATTGGTCAATGCTAATCACGAAGATACAGAAAAATAGAAAAGGATAACTCATCTGTTTTAGCAAATAAAATAAGTCTTCTTCCAGTTTTAAATTAACCCAAATAGATTATATTTCTGTTGCAATAGATGGATCAACTGTTGGGAAAAATTATTACATGAGGAAGACCTGTAGGATAATTTTCAACGGATGAACCATCTGTTGCAATATATGACTCATCTGTTTGAAAAAACTTAAATGGTAGAAAGTCTTATTTTAATTTGTCCTAATAGATGACCGATCCGTTACAGCAGATAAGTCATCTGTTGGTACAAATAAAAGCAGTTCGTAGAGATATTTGATTTGCTAAAGCGGACGAGACAAATGTTGCAATAGATATTGTATCTGATGTAACAGGTTAGTCAACTATTGCAACAGATGTATATTTCTGTTTGATAATTTTCAGCAGATGTGTCATCTGTTAAAACAGATATGTGTCTATTTTTTAGTTGAAATAGATGATATATATTCACCTTCTTCAGCTCTTATTACTCTCTTTTGGCCATTGCACATTGATCAATAGTGCAATACACGGACAAAGAAGTTATAATTTCGCTTTTTTGGATGATTGATAATGCCTTGGAAATTACTTTCCTTTTTCTCTTAGCCTTAATCTCTAATGGAGTGGATGGATATAAAATCCTCTTTGACTGAATGACACCTCTCTTAGATGTCAATTTCTTTATATAAGCAGCTAATGCATTAATAGTATTAATTACTACTTCATGTTTCGCCTTGTAGTCTTGACATTTGCATGCAGAACATTCACTAGGAGAGGTAAAATTTGTATAATCAGTATGATCATAATCATAATGGTTTATTTTAAAAACTGTAAAAGGGATATCATTGGCACCAACTGCAACACCACTACCTGTCATGACCCGATTTCTCAAGTTGTGATGGTGCCTACCTTATCCCCCTAATAGGCAAGCCAAGCCATAACCTGAAATGATAGATAACGGGCTAACTAGAAAAAACCCAAAAGAAGGTCACGTAATGATAGCAACAACAATAATAAGTGAAAACTAAGAAGGAAGCACATATAACATATCAAAATGAGAGGAGGAAAAGGACCAAATATACAAATGAATCCCTCCTAAGACCTGATAAGGTTAGTACTAGAGCCATTACTAAAAGGTACCCAGAGTACTGGACAAAAATCTAAAATATACCCAATATACACAAGCAGTCTCGAGTACAAAAGAATAAACCAGAGTAGATAGAGAAGGATCCTGGAAGGTAGGAATCAAGTCAATGACAACTGCTAAAACTTGGATCTGTATCGAAGAAAAGATGCAGAGGTGTAGTATGAGTACCAAAGCAACAGGTACTCAGTAGGCATCATCGGCCGACTGAGCTCAATACAGAAACGGTATAACTACAATGCAAGGATGTAATCTAAGTCAACAGTAAAAAGGGACAGAAAAGTAAACAACTACAAAGCTACGACAATGATATAGGGGAATAAATATAAGCGATCAGAGAATAAATAATCCAATAATTACAGACAAATCAAACATAACCTAGCTGGAGGGCCCATAAACCCGCTAGGCACACTGAAGAAGACAATTAACCCAACCGTACCCCCATAAGCCGGTGGGACATACAAGAAGTAATGGAAAATAAACATAAATAATCTGTAACTGAACTGATCCCAAGAAATCATGGCAGTCATCAAGATATGCACCGAAATTGAACTGGCACCAATGGGTAGTAACGAGAGGCCAGATACCAGACTCGAACCGATAGTAATGGATAATAACAAGAGGACACGTGCTAGATTTGAACCGAAACTCAGAGGAACCACAAGCATAATTTGATGCCGGACTCGAATCGGAACTCATAGTAACAATAATAATCAAATGCCAGACTCGAACCGAAACTCATAGTAACAATAATAATCAAATGCCGGACTTGAACCAGAACTCATAGTAACAATAATAATCAAATGTCGGACTCGAATCGAAACTCATAGTAACAATAATAATAAAATGCCGAACTCAAACTAAAACTCATAATAGCAATAATAATCAAATGACGGACGCGAACCGGAACTCATAGTAAAAATAACAATCAAATGTCGGACTCAAACCGAAACTCATAGTAGCAATAATAATCAAATGCCGTACTCGAATCGGAACTCATAGTAACAATAATAATCAAATTCTAGACTCGAACCGAAACTCATAGTAACCATACCCAACAGTAATATTAAAATTCATACCATACCATAACAATATCAACGTCTAAATAATCATCCATCAATCTTAAATAAAAAAGGGATAAATTCAAGATTTTGCAATTTAGTTTCACGTCCTAAAGTAATAGGTGCTATATTATATTAAAAGATAATATTCCAATATTTACTAGAAAGGGGTCTTAATCTGGATAAATAAGACAGTTTATATAAATCAAATAATACACATCTACAAACATTTATCCAAAGCTAGCATAATAGTTTACAATTTCAGTAAATAAGTTCAATCTAAAGGTAGGGTAAACCTAGCCTACCTGGACGCCAAAGCTATAATATCCTTCTGCGAAGCTTCCGAATAATACCCCACTAGAAGTCAAGCTTGGATAATTGATTAATTTATTGATTCTCCCTTCTTTTTTTCATGGTACCCACTGGGTCATAAAGCCATAGGCATAAAACAGAGAGTAGTAATTAAAGAAAAATGTTTCTCTTTCCTTTTTGACTTAAAGTTGCCAAGAAGTTACAATTAACTTACTTTAATAATTTTGCCACACACGAATCTTAAATGATGGCCACAAAGGAAACTTTAAGGCACAAGGCCATCCCTTCACTTCCACGTGGAAGTGGAGGTGCCACTAGTTCACTTTTAATTATCTCGATATATATATTTAGATATTGCATAATCTCGTGATAAAATAATTATATATTTTGAATATACCATAATTAATAAAAAAAATTAATAAACTCTCTATTATATAATAATAATATTTTAACATTTCTATATTTATTATTTTCACTTAAAATATTAATAAATCATAAAAGTCTATTATAAAATGATATAAGTATATCATCACTTAAAGAATTTTATCGACATCAAAAATATTCCAGAAGGGTACTAAATTATATTTCTACTAAATACCAAATTAAATTAAACAATCCACGATTCATTTAGATAGTGCTATAATTAAATGAAAATACATAAAAATGACCGTAAGGGTCATTACACTACCACCATCAACAGCTCCATCACCACTAAGACTATCAACAATAACAAGCCCACCCTCCAAAATTATTTTTCTTGTGATGGTTGTTGCTCCAAATAATTTTATTTTTATTTTGTCAATGACCTTAGGGTCCGATAAAGTTTTCACAGACCGTAAAGTAAGAAAAAATAGCATCTTCAACTCTCGATTGGTCGGAACAAGTGACGGATGCACAATCTAACATAAATCATTACATATATTAGAATGAACATTAGATCATATCATTCAAAAATATCATTAATTAAAATAAAAACTTCATTATAATTATATTTACTGCATCCTTCGGGGGGTTAGAGAGATCAAGAAATTTTGCATTTTTATCAGTTTTGGCCGACAACCATCTCAAGATTCTTGGACATGAAACTTCTTCCTGGTAGCTCACTTGTTGTTTCAAATAAGGAATGACTTCAAACGCCCAAGCCTATAAAATAACGCCAATAAATCAAAATTATTATTGAATAAAAAAATGAATCATATCATAATAAAATAAATATTTACCATGAAAGCCCACAAAAAGCCATGAAGTTGACTGTCTTTGGTATTAATGGAGTCAACAAATATTTGAGAGTCATTTTGAAGCTTTCATAACCCTAAGGATAGCTGTTAAATGCTTCAAGATCCTCGAAAAGCTTTATTAAACCAAAGGTTATGTTGTTGTTAACGTCTCTGGCCCAAAGAATTTATGTACAAATCAAACCAAGCACAATGATTGCTTGTGCTTCTTTGAAATTCTTTTACCTTTCAACGCTTGTATTAAATTTTTATTTTTGAAGCTTGGACCAACAATAGACACTACATCAGCATGATCACTCAACTTAACTTTTCCTTTTGGATGTATGGGGTGCTTTTTGGGATTAGAATAGGTATAGCTTAAGAAGGAGAAGGAGGATAACATTTTATTCCAGTAAATATGGAAAACTCCTTTCAACCAAAACAAACAGGCATACCATAGTAATTTATCTACACCTCATCCATCTTATCTTTGTTTTCATACAAAAACCTACGCTTGAGAAGATCATATACCATTTCATTTAGAAACAAGAACTATTGTCCTCCGGCAAAACAAGATATTACCCGAAGCAGCTGTCCCTGAAATAACCATCCAATTTTTATTCTCTAAGTATTTTTCTAAAGGCGTCGAAAGATTTTCCCATGGATGACTTAACCACAAAATCACCCGTTAAATCTGTCGCACCATCGCACTATATTCTCAAAGGATAGCAATCAATGCTAAAGGTTTTGACCATCTCTTTGGTGGAGGGCTATTAGCATTTGGATGATCTCTTTTGAAACATTCCTCCTCCTCATGTTCATAATATTCTGCTCCTTATTGAGATACCTCTTATAAAGCAAGCTCTCATAGAATGGTCAATGTAGTCAAGTTACTTCACTTGTTCCTTTACTTGGACTTGGTTCAATTTCTGTTTTTTTGAGAGCCATATTATCTAAAATTAACAAAAACATAAAATAGATTATAGTTGATTAATGCATCGTTAAAAAGGATCTAAAATTAACAAGAACATAAAATAGATTATAGTTGATTAATGTATTATTAAAAAGGGGTAACAGTAAATCTAACATGCAAAATAGTAAAATAATAGTTCCAACAAATCACACATTTATTGCACCAGGTGGTTATCTGTTGCACCAAATAAATAACCTATTATAATGGATGAGTAATCTATTGCAACAATATAAAAAACATCACTCTTCTGTTGAGACAAATGAATGGTCTGTGCAACAAATCACACATCTATTGCAACATATGAGTGATCTGTTGGAATAGTTAACTAACCTATTTAAACAGATGAGTAATCTGTTGCAATAATACAAAACATATCACTCATCTATTGAGACAAATGAATGGTCTGTGCAACATATCACACATCTGTTCCAACATATGAGTGAATTGTTGAAACAATTATCAACGATAAATATTGTTTAGATTTTTTCCAATAGAAGGGTCGTCTATCATGACAGATGAACGATCAGTTGGAAAAATCAAGTATTGGACATGTCCTGTTAGAATAGTTGATGAGATTTATCCAACAGAAGGTTCATCTGTTGCATCAGATGATTGATCTATTGCATCAAATTTTTAATTCAATGGATCCTTCATTGTATCAGATAGTTAATCTGTTGCATCAAATTTTGTAATTCAATGGTTTCTTTTGCATCCGATGGTAAATCTATTGCATCAGATGGTTAGTCCGTTGCATCATATGGTTAATTTATTGCATCATATTTTTAATTCGATGGTTTCTCTATTGCATCAGACGGTTAATCTGTTGCATCAGATGGTTAATCTGTTGCATCATATGGTTAATTTGTTGCATCAAATTTTTAATCTGATGGTTCCTTTGTTGCATCAGATGGTTAATTTATTGCATTATATGTTAAATCTATTGTATCAGATGGTTAATCTATTGCATCAAATAGTTAATCTGTTGCAGACAAAAATAGTAGTATGATTTTGTTCAATAGAACAACAACAATATCACCATATTTACCAAGAACAAGAACAAATCAATCCAGCAATTGGCGCAACACAAAAAACACCAACATCGTTGTTTTGTTTTTATAAACATA
Source organism: Capsicum chinense (assembly GCA_026120095.1). Classification (NCBI taxonomy): domain Eukaryota; kingdom Viridiplantae; phylum Streptophyta; class Magnoliopsida; order Solanales; family Solanaceae; genus Capsicum; species Capsicum chinense. Next base: position 238,909,836 of record JAPEIP010000010.1, on the reverse strand, counting down.
AACAAAGAAACTCAAACTTACAAAAATGCAACAAACAACAAAAAATCATAATTCACACTGATAAGAGAAGAGAAAAAATACCAAAAATTAGGGTTTTATTCAGATCACATTTCAAATTAAAGCAATAAATATTAAAAGTGTTAACCAATATTAGAAGAGAAGTTGGCTCAAGTTCCTTATTTTCTTCAAAACTATAAAGGCCATAATTTTTTACTTGTGAAAGAAGAAAAGGGATGATGAAGAATTTGCAACTATTCTGGTCGAAGAGCAAGGTTGTCACATCGATTGACGGTTGAAAGTTGAAAAGGAACTTGAAGCCCAACTATTTGTCGTTCGAGGTTGAAGTCGCTGGAGATTGAAATGAAAAATTTGCAGAACTATTGGTTGGGAGAAACTGTCGAGAGAGAGAAAAGAGACGGTTGATTTGGAGAGAAGATGGGTGTGGGTTAATTTGTATTTTTGAAAAGATTAGAAAGTTTTGAAAATATTAATCAAGTCCACTATTAACTTAATTAAGTTTCCTAATTATGTTTGACCTTTTAAGTTAGTCAATGTCACCAATTCTTCATTCAAGACTTTAAATGACACCTTTCTTTCAATTTTCTCCACTTACTAATTCTCTTCCTTCTCCAAGCCAGGCCACTTCACTATAGCATCCCATCATTTTCCTTTTCCGAAATTCCATTTCAAAAACATTGAAGAGGAATTTTCTACATGCTAAATTAGTCTACTTTTATCCATTTAAAAGTAAAAAAGTACTTTCACCTAAATATTAAAAATTCAGCGTTGAATCACCATACAAGACGTCCAAACAGAGAAATGGTAATTATCGTTGTCATTTTCAAGTTCTTGATGAACCTTAGGTAAGTTTTTTTAAATAACTTTAGTTACAAACATCGAACTGTTGCAAGCACACCATTCCAACCTAAACTATTTTGTTTCTACAACAGTTTTGGAACAATGACCTAAAACCTAAATAAAGAGGCAATAAATTTGACCGAATAAAAATAATGAGGTAACTATTTTAACACTAAGCCAAAAGATAAATATTATAAACAATAAAGTAGATAAAAAATATTGAGAGTAGACAATAGATGAAAGCTTTTCATTCTTCCAAATATCAAATGTACAAGTATATACAGTATGAACCCTTATGCCTCTATTTATAGTGTCATATTAAGGCATACAAAAGGTTTTCATAAACATGACATTAACCATTAACATAATGGAGGAGTTTATGGATGTGTAAGGTCACAAGAATGCTGGTCATGAATGGTGGAGGTTATCTTCATAATGGATGTGAGTAATGGGGACAAGTAGTGGAATTAATTTCTAGAGTAGTGGACATCCATACTTATTAGTTTTATAACACTCCCCATTAGATGTCCATAGATAATGTGCCTTGTTAAAACCTTACTAGGAAAAAATCCTGTGGAAAAAAAATCCTAGAGAAGGACAAAGAGTACACATATCTTATAATACGCATTTTTTTTTTGCCTCATTAAAAAACTTGCCAACAAAATTCATTGGGACAAAACCTAGGCCAAGGTAAAAAGAGGGCAGCCCGTATTTTACTCCCCCTGATGCAAACATCATTCCACTTCTCAAAGACGATGCCTCCAATCTTCTATGTATGCTTCTAAATGTTAATATTGATTGTGTTGTTATGACCAAATCACATTCATGAAGATGTTGCACTCTTAAATTCATCCTGATGTATTGTTTTTTTGTTTCTCGAATATGTTGAGCCCATGAACTCAGTCAAATAAATTCTTGAAAGTCACTTTATATGTGACCTCATCATCGCAATCTATTTGCACATTGAACTTGTTCGTAGCAACAACCAATTAGTTGTGCAAACTTCATTTGCCTATTATTAAAATTGACCGTAGATCAAAATTGACCGTAGATCAAATATTCTTCCCATATTTGCATAACCAACAAGAATTTGACAATATTTTTTAGAAATAATAAATTCATATCAATAATATTTGATTTCACCCACATTCACATAAAAATGAAATTATATCTTTTCTGCAAAGTAATAAAAGCTATTATCTCACGTATAGAATAGCAGGATACATAAGTGCAATAATTGTACTAATAGATGATGTTTTCTAACTATTTTCATGAGATAAAAATTTATCTTTCTTTATGATAAGCGATTTCGCAATCATTAGGATATTTAATGGATCAAATCTCTTTTAAATTCTATAAGGATTTTCCTATAACATTCGTCGTCTAACTAGACATGGCAGTCATTCATTATACACATTCAAGATTTTCATACATTGTCAGATTTAAATAAATTTTATTGCATCAACCATAGGAAAACACATCTCCAAACAATAATGTCAGGACTTGGCAAATAACCTTTATGCCTCAAGGCACAAGTAGTATTTTATATCTTATAATTTTATTTTTTGCACAATCACCAATTTGTATCCCCCTAGCATTATACCTTAGTCTATGGACCAATTTCAAACTATCACTTTTCAAGTGAAACATACTATACTTGAATTGTGTATTTTATCTGTCCGCACTATTCAATAGATCTAAATTCAAGATATTCATTACCATTTATAATGATGAGCACTATATTATACCAAAAATACCATTGATGGTTATTTGAAATCAATTTTAATAAGAGACAACTTATCGAGATCTATTCATTTCATCATTTTTAGGTACCTAAACCTTTACCATGGTTTTATGAAGTTTTAAAGCACTTGCCTCATTATCAAAACCATCTTGATCATTTGCTCCTCTTTTTTTAAAAGAGTTTTATATTGAAACCAATTGGTCTATCATGTTTCATGAGTGCCATAGACTCTTTCCTTCAAGGACTTTTCACTAGAGCATTTACAGCTAAATTATAAAATAGGATCAGTCTGGCAATGGACTTTCAACATTTTGCAAATCATGAATTATCAATTGAACTTCAAGTTCAATATATATTTTTTACAAGAATATTGATAATTCATTTCATACATTTTATCTATAATCATATATCCCCCTAATGTTAGAAAATCTAACATTCACCCTAATCTTTTTTGGGGGGATTCATCTTTGTGCGTGGTGGATATTGTACATTCAAATTTATTTTTAGATGGTTTAATTGGTTCTTGACCCTGAACCAACAATATAGGAGAACCTTGTTGGCTTGATGCATACAAATGTTGCTATATTTAAATAAACTCGTCTCATACAAAGTTTTCTTTTTGGGAGATTTGTTCTCATAACTAATCGTTCAGCTATAATTGGAGTCACACCATTTTCTTCTAAAATAATCAGCATTATCAACTTTTATAGTTTGAAACCATGCTCTCAATTTAACAATTTGAGCAAACAACCTTGCAAAAATCAAATTGCAAGTTGATAGCAGTGCATGTGACGAACCATAGATGCATCATATTTCAGAACAAATGGTTACATGGAAGGTGAACGGGCCCATATTCACCTTGTTGTACATTTCAAAAATTTAGGGGATACATCCATAACCTTAGTTGTTATAATATTTTATCGTGAGAACAAGCAACATAAAAGAATTCTTGAAGAATCTTTTATTTCTTCAATGTAAAACAACATTAATTCTCAATTATTTTTCTATCACATTTGAATCAAAACGGTCAACTAATCATGCCAACTTATGTATTTTCTGTAAACTTTTAGTTTACTACAGTATGTGATTCCATCACCATGCCCATATATTTGTATCAATAAACAGGAGGAAAACGAATAGCCTTTTTCATAAACATTTATAACCAGTTTTGACTGTAGTAATATGAAGATACAAAATCTTTTCATAATTTACAGTCTTAATATAATAAAATTTTTTTAATTTCCTTGAAACTTAAAAAGTTTCTTTTGGAGACTTACTAAAATTTCAATGACCTGAATAATTTCATTCCTCCGAGTAGTAACACATTAGCTTTTCGAGGTTATCAAATACTTGTGTACTACCTCATATTTTAAAAAATATTTGTATGGTGACCACCTCCTTTTAGGAAGAAAATTATTGTCATTATAGTCAAAATCATTTTATGCAAGACCTCTTTCTAGCTTTACTTTTGCCATTAATAATTTATTTTTATAACATTTGGCAAACTCCTTTTTGGCATACCATATTTACGCGACCTTGACAAATTTATTTGACCACACCATAATATTCATTTTGTCCATGACTAAAACTTTTATAGGCAAGAATTACTTCTTGATTTTTCCCTTCTGTAGATCATGATAAAATATATTACAACATCAACCTTTTTATACCAAATTAAAATATTCTTTATCTATTTCAAACATCTCGTAGAGGGAGGTTTTGATGTTTATCCAACCATATATAAGCCCATCTTTGTCCATGAATCATATCTTGACACATTCACTTTCATGAACGGTTGGGCATCCATGATATTTATCACAATTCACACTCTCTTTAAGAAACCAACTAATATATTGTATGTGCTCAATGTCTTAACATTAATATGATACATACCTCAACATCATTTTGAAAGATTAATGTACTATCACGTTATATTCTTTTGATAGAGGATTTTTAACATTTATCAAATAAGATCTCATGATAACCGTGTGCCCATTGATCTTTTATACCAAACTGATGGCAAAAAAAATTACCTTCACTTATGGAATATCATTTTGAGACTCATAATGTTCTTTCTTTTATAATTACCACAATAATGACTATGATTATTTTTTCATGTGCTACATCCACATTCATTTGTACAATTACAATTATTTGTCAGCTTTCAGACTTATAATTTGTACAATCATAGTTAATGTTTGTCATTTTTCAAACTTATATGCACAACTACCACATTCACATCAAGGAATGGAGAAAATCAATATAATGTGGTGGGTTTAATGACTTTTTATCAAAAATATATCATTTTACTTTAGTCATCAATATATCATGTTGGGACTTGAACTCAATGTCTTACCCATATGAAGTTGTATCGATCGTAATTCGTAGGAACTTGAACTCAGTGTCTTATCATCATGGTGCCTGGAGTTGTAGACACGTAATTTTGTCCCTCCAAAAGTCATTTTAATCCATTTTACTTCACCTTACCATACACCCCAAATTGCTTAATAATTTTTCCACAAAGAAACAAATTTATAAAAAATCCATAACAACTTTGGACACCTCACCTTATCCTAACCACCCCACCCCTGTCTATGTGCACCCCACCCTAAATTCACGTTTTCCTCACACACTCTCACAATTTACACCTCACAGACGCATATACTCACACGAACTCTATACACACTCACAAAATAGAAAGGATTCTTGACTCTCGTAGTATCCTCCATTTTTTCCATTCATAGGAAGAGACTAGACAATACCCGCACTCAAAGACAATTCACACTCACCATCCAAAATACTCACAAAAAAACTTACAGACCTCACCAAAAAATTAACACACACCTATATACATATACATATGCAAAACCAATGAGAAGGGATAGAAGCAGTGATTGAATGAGAATAGAGAAAAAATAAGGAGAGAGGAGAATAGACTGAGAAAAATAAATGAAAGATAGTGAAAGGGGTGAGATTGAGCGATAAAAGGAGAGATTGGATAAGAAAAAGAGAGATTGAATGGGTAGAAGAGAGAGATTGAGAAAAGATGATGTAACAGAAAGGGAATTTTTTTTTGAACTTTTTGAAGAATTATCACCGGAACAACCACTGATTGGACACACCCCTTAAATCGGCTTACCAAAAAACCCATAAAAACCAGCGACCAATATCTTCACTGAAAATGACCCATATCCACCAGAAAAATAAGAAAAACTCTGTTCTCATTGATTCTCATCGATAAACAACTCAATAAGTCAACCCAGTGCCAAAACGAATTGGAAAAATGATTGGGGCTTAGGTACAAATTGAGTTTGGGTCGACGATTTCTGAATCAAAGG
>JAPEIP010000010.1:238874232-238893615 GCA_026120095.1 Capsicum chinense | reverse complement strand
GTGTGTATATATATATATATATATATATATATATATAAAGAGGTGGGACCATATCGGTTTTTAAATAATACACTTTAAAGATGTTAAGGGGGATAAATAAATAGAAGTTTAGTTTAAGTGCTAAAGTAAGTTGAGCGGACAAATTCAGGGGGGAAATGATGTTTTTTCTCTTTTCTTTTATTCTTAAAGTTTCAAGAAAAAGAAAAAAAGAAAAGAAAGAGACTTTTATTGGTCATGTTGTGCCGAAACTTCATGAACTACGCACATTTGACTCTCCTCTCTTGGAAGTGAGATACGTAGGCACCATTTTGGGTTCGTTGACCTTTTCAAAAGCAAAAAAACAATAAAAAAGATTTAGAGAAAGTGTTGAACTCTAAAATATTTGTCATCTCTTGTTCAGTTAGTTTAAAGTGGTTGGTTTGTGGCATTCCGGATAGTCCTCCACATCACACCAAATCAAAGGAAGGGTGATACACTACAAACAAGGAATGTACCAAAAATAAGCCAAAACCATCCACAAACACACTACAAACCCGAGAGCTTGAAGATAACAACTCCAAAACGTGAAAACAATAACAATAACGAGATTTTGAAGGAGTAACAACACGAAAACAGTAGCTACATGAGATGAACAGTAATATAAATATAACAATAACCAATGATTTCAACAACACAAGAAACAACAACAAAAGATTACACTAAACAAAGGGATAGATAGACTACATGAAGGCATAATCTTAAGAACCCAAGAGCTTATTCCAATCTTGGACCCTTAACACTACACACAACAATTCACCTTTCTCTTACGTGACACTAGATCAGATTCCACCTCTCAAGCATTGATGTTTCCAAGCAAATACAATCACTAGTGAATCCATAGTAGTTTTTTGTCCTAGTTTTGATTTGCCTCAAAGGAGAGAGGACTTGGTGTTCTTTTTGACTTATGACTTACAACATTGGAAAAAAAAAACTAACTAGAGAAATCCTAACATGTTCCTTAAATAGCTATTACAAAATAGAATACTAAAATATCCATAAAACCCCTCAAGGGTGAGGCGCCTATCAAGTGTAATAAGTGGACTGATTTTAGTGTGTTTTGGTGATCTTTTACACTTCAATTAAACACACCAAGTATAGTTTCCAAATACACTCTCATAAGTCCATATCTGTGATTATTCCTGCATCATCCTCTCTATCTTGAGAGAAATTTGACCACAAATTCACAGCTTCACCTCGTTCAAGGACCACTTCAAAAGGAATCACTCAAAATAGTCCGCAAAACATGAAGAACCCTAGAGCTCAATAACAACAAGGGAAGTATAAAAAATGAGCTAAAAACAATACACAGACAAAGGTGAACCCAGGAGTACAATGACAACAAGTCTTGGCCAATATCTTCATTTTGAACCTCGGCTTCCTCTCCCTCTTGAGACTTATCTTCAATCTTATCCGAAACACATCCCACCTCTTTTCTTGGTGGCGGGTTCCTTATGGATCTCTAAGTCTTCCCCTCAACTTCTCTTCCGTCATATACACATTATTATAGACTCCATGTCCCTCATGTTTCTTTCTACCACACTCTTCTATAGGGACATATCGGTTTTGGAGAAGTGGAGTTTTGATTGAGAGGATTGATTTGGTAATGTGGAGCTTCGGTTGTGGAGTTTTGATGGGAGAAAATTGGCTTCCAAGTCCTTCTTGTTGAACTTGATCTAATTGAGGTGGAAGTGACATATTTAGGTCTCGGGTTTGAGGACATTTGGTGGTTTGGATTATGTCTATGTCTTATGGTGGTGGTCTTGAAGGATTGATCATTTGAGGTAAAGTTTCGGGAGTAGAAGCATGAGAGTTCCTTCGACTCTCCACTCGATCTAACCTCTAAAGTATAGTAGACATATCCGAGCCTAATTTTTTAAAACCCGCATTTGCTTTAGCTAATTCTCAGGAAATATCTTCAAGGTGGGCCAAAATGGTTTCCATTATGGCCAAGAAGTTACCTACAAAACATAAAAACACGTTAGTTGTACAAGAATATCCTCACTCTCTCTTTTTATTTCTTGTCTCTCGGATCCCTTACACTCAATCTCTCAAGTGTTGCAAGCTTTCTTGTATTCCGAGAGGTGTTGAGAGGTGAATCAAAAGTTTACAATAACTCCAAAGAGTAAGGAAAATGCACAAGGACGTATTACAACAACTCAAAAGAATTAAATACACAAGGGAAAGTTAACCTAGAGAATGGTTTCAAAACTAATTTACAATCTAGTAAATGGTCACTAGCTTGTAAATTAGTATTGGAATCAACAAATGAAACTAAAGACACAAAATAAAAATAAAATATCAAAATTTGAACTTAAAATTTGTTGTGTGAACAGTAATTGGTGACGTGGCAATCTACTAGTGGTTCGATTCTTGAAAAATATTAATTCACAATTTGGACTTTGGTGGAAATTGTTCAATGGATGGAAATACAAACTAGTCTTTGGAGATCCTTTTTCAATTCAAATTTCAAGACTCAAAAGTCTTTGACTAGACTTGTACTTCTCCTTCAAACATGGACCCTTGTTTTATGGAAAGTGATTGAGATGTGATGTAAAGCCCTTTGGTGGTTGGGGGTCTTTCAAGATTTAACAAGTTCTAAACCTTGTATTTCCCCTTTTGAAGATCTAAGTTCACTTGAATATTAACAAGGTGAAAATGTGATGAAGAACTTCAAGAACACAGTAACCACAACAAGAACAACCAATAACAATCTCCAAGAACAACAACAATTCCATAACAAGTTCAACTACAAACCTCCAATAAACGACCTAGTCTCTTTTGTGTTGTGTTTCGGTTTTAGAAAGAGAAGAAGGTTGTGATGAACAACAAGAAGAAAAAAACCTTTCAAGATCTACAATAACATTACCAACATCCAACTACATCCACAACAGCAAGAACAATACCACACGGCCACAACAATGTTCACAACAACAACTTTCAACAAGTTTAAGCTCAAGTTTAGATCTAGACTCAAAGTGTTAGTGAACAAAAAAACCAACACGTAGAACAAATAAACAAAATAAAATACACCAACATCTAGTCACACAAATATTCGGCCAAGATACAACAAGTTCACAACTTCTTAGCCAAGAACAACAAGAACACCAAATCTGTTTTTTTCTTATTTTTTCCAACTCTCTAGCCCAAGATTGATTTTGTTAGAACAAAATCAAAGATGGATCTGATAACAAATGATACACTAAAAACAAGGAATGTACCACAAACAATCCAAAACAGTCCACAAACACACTATAAACCTGAGAGCTTAAAGATAACAACTCCAAAACGTGAAAACAACAACAATAATGAGATTTTGAAGGATTAACAACAAGAAAACAGTAACTACATGAGTTGAACAACAAGATGAAAATAACAATAACCAACGGTTTAAACAACACAAGAAATAACAACAAAAGATTATACTAAACAAAGGGATATATAGACTACATGAAGGCATAATCTTAAGAACCCAAGAGCTTATTCCACTCTTGGACCCTTAACACTACACACAACAATTCACCTATCTCTTACGTGACACTAGATCGGATTCCATCTCTCAAGCATCGACGTTTCCAAGAAAATATAATTATTAGTGAATCCACACTAGTTTTTTGGCCTAGTTTTGGTTTGCCTCAAAGGAGAGAGGACTAGGTGTTCTTTGTGTCTTATGAATTACAAAATTATAAAAAAAACTAACAAGAGAAACCCTAATATGTTCCCTATATAACTATTATAAAATGGAAGACTAAAATGTCCATAATACCCCTCAAGGGTGAGGCGCCTATCAAGTGTAATAATTGGATTATTTTTGGTATATTTTGGACATATTTTACACTTCAATTGCACACACCAAGTCTCGGATCCAAACGCACTCTCATAAGTCCATATCCGTGATTATTCTCATATCAAAGGGTTAGTTGTGTCTAACAAGAATATAGAGAATGGCATCATGGATCAGATAGAGAGCCAGGAAAATAGGAGTTTAAAGTAAAAGATTGTGAGTTTAAGGCATCAAATGATGGAAATGTATCGAGCTTGGGCTAGTGGGATGCCTCCTCCTCCACTCCCCACTATTGACCCTACAAATACCTTGAGTTTTTCACCAAAATCTCAAGGTCAATTTTCTGCTATTGTTGATGCACCACAACTTGCCTATGAATTTACTCCAAGCCAAAAGCATCCCAATGTTTCCATCACTCATTCTCTAGCTCTTTAGTACAAATCTACCACACTGATAGAAACACCTATCGTTTCTTCTTTATTTATACAACCTTCTACTGATGCTTCCATGGCTATTTACCAAACGGTTGTTCTTCCTGAATTTGCTAATGAGTCGATGTTCAATACTATTGATGATCATTGCTATATGGCTGAGCCTATATTTAAGTTAATTGGACCACCAAAATTTCTTAACAAGAAGCCTTGTGTGCCAGAAGAGCCATAGAAAATGATTGGAAAAATAAAAAGTGTAGAAAATACTAAGAAAAGCTCCCTGGGATTTGCAGGTTATGAAGATGTTTCATATAAAAATTGGGGTTGGGGCATGTATTCAAGTGTTAACCTTTCTATAAGCCTTGAGATATCTAAATTCGAGGATCATTATGGACATGAGAATTTCGCAAAATATTTGGGATGATATTACAATCAATTAAAGGAATCTGGAGGAAAGAAGAATGAGAAAGATCCAATTTTTATTATAGTTGGACAATGGGCACGTCAAAGAAAACCGCATCGTCGCTACCCTCAGTCTCAAGCCCAAGTTCATACCTAAGCTCTATGTAATAACTCTCAAAATCCATTATACTTCATTTCCCTACTTTTATATCCAGTATATATCGCACAACTATATATTCAACCCCCTTCTTACTCACAATGGCGTGCACCAACTTTCAAAGTCATTCTCCAACTCCACAAACATATCAAAGCCCTTCTAGGCCCGATGTTCGATACAAGTCAAACGATGAAAAAAGGTAGAATCCTAGAGATAATTTCACTCCTATTGGAGAATCGTATGCCAGTCTGTCCAGAGATTAGTACAATGGGGCATGATCAGTCCTCTCCTTGGGTATAATCCTGACCCGCATTCAAGAAGTTTTGATCCTAAAGTATGATGTGCATATCATTCTGATGTTCAAGATAGCAGTATTGAAGATTGTCGTGCTTTATAAAGAGAAATAGAAAAGATGTCAAGCTCCGGAATTGGAAAGTCACTCATCTCCTTACCAGGAAGGATTGTTGGTAGTTTGTTTTGTTTTCCTTTTTGTTTTTCGAAATATCTTAGGGTTGTAGTTAGGACTCTGTCTTGTTTGGTTTCTTTCTTGTCTTCATTTAAACCCTTCTATCTTTCCTTTCATTAAAGTATGGTGTCTCTTATTGTTTTGTTTTATTTTAAGTTGTTTATTTTTATTCTTTACACAACACATGTTATGTTGGTTCTAGTGTTATGACATGCATAAAAAATTTTCAGCTAGATCTTAAAATTTAGTTTAATCATGAAACATTGAATCAGAGAGCTAAAGTTAGAAAAAAGAAACATCTGAGAAAATAGGTAGAGTGTTGAGACATTTGGTGACCATGTTGCAGGCTTCTTTGATAATTAAGATAATTATTTTAAAAATCACAAGAATAACTTGGTTATCAATTGTAAGAAATATCTCATTTAGGTCAAACAATAGATGCACAACTCTATATAAAGAGAAACAGAAAGAAAATCAACTCTGCAAAAGCATAGGTCATTCGATGTGAAGAATTATAACAAAAGTAGAGTTGTACGCTGGACAAGCGCAGAAGAGTAGTGACGCATAGGCTTAGTTAAAGTTAGTGGTGTAAAAAATGTCACACATGATCTTCATCTTTCCCTTTCATATTGAATGTTATGTACTTGAATTTTGTAAGGATTGATATGATGAAGGCAAATCCAAATATCATGTCATCTTTTGTCTACCCCGTTTGAGCTTTAGTTCTATTTTCTTTCATACCCCTCTTTTGAAATCAATATAGAGTCAGTAAAGTTCAAGAAAAAGTGTCGAGTAAAAAATAGAGTTAGAAAAGTTTAAAAAAAAAAAAAGTATGTCAAAAAGAAATAAAAGAGACGAGTGTCAAGATAAGTAGAGTAAGAAATAGTTCCAAAGAAAAAAAGGAGTCAATAAAACCAAAAAAGGAAAAAAAATCAGAATCAAGCAAAAAAACAAGTTGCCAAAAATACGTGTGACCTGATTCTCCTCTCTCGGGGGTGAGATACGTAGGCTGCCCTACTTTTTGTCTTGGTACAACCAAATAAAAAATTTAGAATTACTCGGTCAAAAAAAACTGGGGCATGATTTTATCTTCATTGTTTGAATCAACTCGAAAAGTTATAAGTCCCACCCCACTTTAAGTGTCGTTTGGGTCTTATGTCATCCTTTCTTTCTAACCCTATCCAAAAGCCAAGTTACAGCCAAAGAAAGACCTTCAGATCAATTTTTGAGAATAATAAGGCTAAGCATACAATGCATATGATGATGCATTTTGGGAACTACCTATCTTCCTCAACATAAGGAATTAGGAGAGAAATAAAAATGAGAGAGCCTTATAGGTGAAAACTCTCACAACCATGTAAGGCGATGGTAAGTTGAGAGAGATAAAAATAAGAGAGTCTTATCGATGAAAACCCTCACGGGCACCGTAAGACGATTGTGAGTTAAGAGAAATGAAAATGAGAAAGTCTCATAGAGTCTTATTAGTGAAAATTCTCAAGAACACCGCAAGATGATGGTGAGATGAGAGAAATGAAAATGAGAGAATATCATTGACGAAAATCCTCACAGGTACTAAGGTTGAGAGAATTGAAAATAAGGGATTCTCATTGGTGAAAACCCTCACGGGCATCATAAGACAATGGTGAGTTGAGAGAAACAAAAATGAGAGAGGTTTGTTGGCGAAAACCCTTCAAAGTGTCACTAGCCGAATGAGGTATATAAGTGCAATTGACCTAAGGAAGCAACTCAGTTTTTGAGCCATTAACTCAACAACAATTAGTGGAAAGTTTGGATGAAAAGATCAGGCAGCTCAATCCAAAAATGCATGGCATAATCATTTCAATTGATTGTCATTTTCATATAAATCTTTTCTTTTCTTTATTTTAAAAAAGGGACAAACGGTGTCTTTTCTTTCTTCTCTTTATTTCTATTTTTGTCCTTCTGAGTTTGTCATTTGAATAAAAAATTATTTTTTTCTTGTTTTTTAGTCAAGTCATGTCAAAACAAGTGAGAAAGGATTTCAAAAATTACTACCAACTTTTTCAATTGCACAAAGTAAGACAAAAGCCAGTACATGAAAGAAACATGATTGTGAGTTGAAACAAGGCATGTAGAAAGTTTTGTCAACAGAAAATTTTAGGGGATTCATGGAGATACCAAGGTTCAAGGAGTTTATATGAGAAACATAGCAGAACCGAGATACCATTTTAGTTTTAGAGTCACTCATAATAATCTGAATTTTAAATGGTTCAGCAAGACAGTGATGTGCTATTAGTTGGAAGCAAGATTAAATGTCACAAGTGCAATAGCAATCGCCTCAAAAGCTAAAGCCACAAGCTAACCCCCTATTTTAAACTCATAAGTTTTCTTTGTATGAAACAGGGACACTTTCTACCTTCAAATCAAAGGCTTCAAAGTGCAATTATTCGGAAGTGTAATTCCTCATTTTTGTAAATATGAGAAGCAGTGTTGCTATACAGGTTTTGTAATCACAATAATGGTAAAAATCATCATCTTGTACCCCTAAGAGACACACTCTCTACTTTGGGTCTTTTATGTCTCATGGATAGAAGGTGCACTTCGCAATTTGAGTTTTTAATCCTAAAGATGCACTTTTTAGTTAGAATATCTTACTTTTAATCTTAAGAGATGGACTTGTTGGTCTTGGTCATTCAATTTTACCCTCAAGAGGTGCATTTATTGATCAGAGTCTTGATTCATCTTTGCATTATGCATGCTTGCTTAGGTTTGGCACCCACAAAAGTTTTTTTTCGATGATTGACTAGGGAAAAAAGTAAAATTTCTCGTATTTGGAACTTCACATTAGGACCCTCCTAAAAAATGAGACTTTATTTTTCTGGAAAATAGAATCTTTCTTTATTATATTATTTGTTGGGATAATTTTTGTTCTAGTCTTGATTTTAAAGTCAGGAGACCGCCTGAAGAATAGGGCGATGAAATTACAATTCAAGATCCTGCCTGAAGAACAGGGTGCTGAAATCGCAAGTCAGGAGCTTGCTCGGAAAACAGAGTGAAAAATTGCAAGTCAGGAGCCCGCCTAAAGAACAGAGGGATGAAATTGCAAGTCGGGAGCTCTCCTAGAGAACAGAGTGAAGAAATTGAACTCGAAAGCCCACCCGAAGAATAGGGTGATGAAATTGCAAGTAGAGAGCTCACCCGGAGAACAGAGTGAAGAAATTGAAAGTCAGGAACCCGCCTTAAGAATAGGGTGATGAAATTGCAATTTGGGAGCTCATCAGGAGAACAGAGTGAAGAAATTGCAACTCGGGATCCCGATCAAAGAATAGGGTGATGAAATTCAAAGTTGAGAGCTCGTCGGAGAACAGAGTGAGAAAATTGCAAGTCAGGAGCCTGCCTGAAGAATAGGGTGATGAAATTGCAAATCTGGAGCTCACCCGGAGAACAGAGTGAAGAAATTACAAGTCAGGAACCTTCTCGAAGAATAGGGTGATGAAATTTTAAGTCGGGAGCCACTCGGAGAATAGGGTGATAAGACTAAAAGTCAACAGACTAAGAAATAGCAAGTCAGGAGCCCGCTTGGAGAATAGGGTGAAGAAATTGAAATTTAAGCAATAAGGTGAAAAAATTAAAGGTCAATATTTTGAAGAAATAGCAAGTCAGGAGCCCGCCTGGAGAACAGGATGAAGAAATTAAAAGCCAAGCAACAAGGTAAAGAAATCATAAGTCAGGAGCATGCCTGGAGAATAGGGTGAAGATTTTTCAAATTCATGGTTAAATTCAAAAGTACCAATGATAAGACATGGTCAATTTTTGAAGTTCATCTTCAACATCAAATTTTGTATGGAGAAAGAATCTATTCTCAAGTTTAACCCAAAAAAAATCAGACTTTTGCCAATTTTAAAAGCACCAGAAACTCAAGTCAAGAGTCCAGAGAAGCTGTATAAATAGGACTTTTGTAATTTCAGTTATTTTTTTAACGTATAATTTTTGCTTTTGATGTAATGACAGAGCCACGGACCGGAACATCAGCGGGACCTCACTCGACTCTCCAACTCGGTATAGTCTCTCTCCTTGTCAATCCTCAAACTACATATGACTTGACTCCCATATAACTTTAGATAGGTAGAATGCCTAAAATTAAGTTAGATGACTCCTTTTTGTTTCCTTCTTTTGAATAATGGTCAGGACAAAATTTTGACTCATTGTCTACTTCTTTGTCTGAAAATATATTGTGTTTACATTCAAAGAGAGGTATGATATAGACATGTAATTTTGTCCCTCCAAAAGTCAATTTTATCCATTTTACTTCACCTTACCATACACCCTACACTACTTAATAATTTTTCCACAAAGAAATAAATTTACAACAGATCCATAACAACTTTAGACACCTCACCTTATCCTAACCACCCGACCCCAAATTTACGTTTTTCTCATACACTCTCACAATTTACACCTCATAGATGCATACACTCACACTGACTCTACACACACTGACAAAATAGAAAAGATTCCCGCTTCTCATTGAATCCTTCATTTTTTCCATTCATAGAAATAGAACAGACAATACACGCACTCAAAATTCACACTCACCATCTAACATACTCATAAAAAAACTTACAGACCTCACCAAAAACTTCACACATATACATATACACATGCAAAACCAATGAGAAGGGGGAGAAGCAGTGATTGAACGAGAATAGAGAAAAAATAGGGAGAGAGGAGAATGGACTGAGAAAAATAGATGGGAGATAGTGAAAGGGGAGAGTTTGAGTGAGAAAAGGAGAGATTGAATGAGAAAAAGAAAGATTGAGCGGGTAAAAGAGAGAGATTGAGAAAAGATGACGTAACAGAAAGGAATTTTTTTTTTAAACTTTCCAGCAAATTATCGTTGAAACAACCACCGATTGGACCCACCCCTTGAATCAGCTCGTCGAAAAACCCATAAAAATCGACAATCAAGCTCCTCGCTGGAAATGACCCATATCCCCCGAAAAATAAGAACAGCTTTGTTCTCATCGATTATCATCGGGAAACAACACAATAAGTCAACCTATTGCCAAAATAAATTGGAAAAATGATTAGGGTTTAGGTACAAATCGATTTTGGGTTGACGATTTCAAATTTACAGATTTCGATTTGTGGTTTCGATGAGGTCTTGTTCGTGAACTCTGATCAACTGCTCGATTTAAAGTCAAAAGTCTGATCAAATAATACTCATAACTTGAAAGCCCCAATTTAAGGTCCATCTATTTAGCTCATTCTTATTCTTAGTTAATTCTTTATTTTTGTATGTGATTTATCGTTATCTTATCCACTTTCTTTTATTTTGTGCGTGATGTAAATGATGAATGTTGAATTATATTGGTTGTGGCTTTTTGGAAATGTTAATCGTGAATTGTTATTTTGAAACCATGATTTAGAATTCAATTGGGGGCGGGACTTGAAAATCGATAAAAGTGAATATTGTTGTGTTTTGATTCATCAATTGTTGATGGATTTGAAATGAATGTTAATTATGTCAAACTTGACGGTATCATGTTTTAGGTCAAGAATTGATAGGCAATCTTAGGTTTTGGGGTAGGCAACTCATAGGATTTTATATCATCGAATGTGTAAATATCTGTGTCAAGTGATTTCTCTATTTTTATTGCATTTCATCAAATGTATTCATTCACCGGGGAATGCCCCAAGGTTACATTGTACTTATTCATCGAGGAATGCCCCAAAGTATTATGTATGCAAAATAAGTTCGTGATCAAGGCCCGAGGCATCGGGTAAAGCATAGCTAGGACAGTTAGAATAGTTAAGGTTTTATTTCAACATTTTTATTTTCGTTTGTAATAAATTGGACTGGACACTATTTTTGGATTTTTGATTATTTGGTTGTTTGTTTTCTTGTTTATGTGCTTTTGTTGGTTTATACATTTCATAGTGTTGCACTAGCCGATATACTTCAAGAAGCGACCATGGTCGAATCATGGGATCCAGGGGTACCTAACACCTTCCCCTCGATCAACAGAATTCCTTAGCCGAAATTTTTATTCATGGATCAGTTTTGAAAGAGTCAAAAATCATTTTGAAAAAGGATTTTCAAAGGTTACTTGGAACACCATATTTATGCCACGTGGCAACAGTTTTGATTGTTAAAAGTCCTTTTCGAAACAAATCGTTTTCTTTTGTCCTTAATAATAAAACCCTTTTGAAACTTAAAATAAATCTTTTTTGGTAAATAAAGGGGTGTGACAGGAGTTCAAACTGATGTCTTACCCTCAACCAATGTCAAAATAGACCAAAGTATAATTGAATCTTTAAGCATTTAAAAATTAGTAGCAACAACAGAAATAATAAATCACAAATTAAATTGGATGAGAAACATAATGCTTCTTTCAAATATAGTAGCTAAATATGCATATTGATTCTAATTAACATTTTAATCATGCTAAGTTAAAATTCTATTAAATCTCAAAATTAATTAGATTTCAATAAATAATATTTAAAAAATCCAAAAAGTCATGCAACATAACTAAGTTAGAAAATTTGACATTTTGAAACTATATATTTAGCCATGTCAATTTCATGAAAGAGGAAGGAGAGAATAATTATGACTTTTACAACTTGCATGTGTTCGGACCTAAAAAAAAATTACGTTACCTTCCAACAATTAAGATAAAACAATCGAATATAGTGTCCGGGTATCCAATCTCAACTAATATAGAATTAAAGTATAATTTGTAGAGATGTATAATCAAATTGTGTCCAAACATACTTCACTAGAGATGTATAATCAAATTGTGTCCAAACATACTTCACTAGAAACAATATTAATAATAATATGCTACTATAAGATTTGTACTGATAATGCAACTTCTTAATTTCTCTGACATAGTTTATCTTTAACCATTGATCTTCGTGCTGATAACGTATTTTAAAATTAAGTCAAAAGATGAATATTATGAACAATAATGTCACGATCCAAAAACGAGGGTCATGATGACACTTGTCGCGACATACCTTGACAAGTAAGCCTATCACCTAAACTGATAGAAAAAAAGAGAAAAGATAGAAATATACCAAGGTAAGCTTCTAGAATGGAGTCGAACCATATAAGTAATCATAACAATGTGGAAAGAACTTATCCAAAATACCAATCATGCCCAAAACCAGGTGTCAATATTATAAGAACTACTAATACAATTCAGGAGTCAAATACATCAGAAAAATAACCGCATGGGAATAATATCTATCTCTGAATAATAATAAATACATAACTATTATAGAAAGATAGAGGTGAACTCCGGACGCATGAATGTCCAACCGCTACCTTGGAAGCTCTAACAATTGCTCTAGTCAAACAAGCTGAGGTGCACTCGAGATAAGACCTGCACCGAAAAGGTGTAGTAGGCATGAGTGCGGTCCACTTGTACTCAGTAGGTATCATAGGCCGACCAATCAAAGTAGTAAATAAATCATGCAAAATATACACTAAGGACACCAGTTGCACTAACAGTTCTAATATATCACATACACACTAAGATAAAACACGAGTATGCATTATATCACATATAAGTAGAACAAGGGGGAACATGCATATACAAGATTATCAAATACAAGTAAAAGAAGATAATACAACTATATAGATGGCAAGTCAATATGATAATACAACAGAATATAAACACAAAAAAGTAAGTGCAATGTATATGATGATGATGATGATGCACGAGGTCGTTGCACAACCTCCGGGATCATCACACAATCCCCATATACACCCATGAAACTAAACCTTCTTGACTTAGGACCTATGGGGGGTTCTTCAAACCATATAAAATCCACATATCTCATATCTCCTTTTTGAAACATCTCTCGAAAAGAATTTTATAAGGTGTTATAATATCTCCTCCCTGACACATCCAACGGGAAAGATTTTAAAAAGGTGTTGCCAGTGTTACTCAAGTGTTGCCACGTTGGTACTAATGTTTCATGAATGAGTATGATATGAGGATGTAATGATCACAATCAATCACAATGATATATTTCCACAACCAACCACAATAATATATTTCCACAACCATGTGAGTCAATATCCACATATTATTTCCGTTTCATTCATGAATTTCCGCATGTCTCATATATCAATAAGTATAAATATATCACAATACACCAATGGTACCATATTAGGCATTTCAACAACACAATACAGTTATTCACATGTATTTAGGGCTATCAACATCACATAGGACTCCACACAATTACATATATCACATAATATCTCAATTTTGATAATTACATCACATATAGGACCTCACATGGGCACAACATATAGATATCCATTTTTCATGATTATTTACCACCCTTAACATTTAGTTTGTATTATCATTTACTACCCACCCCAGTCTTAAAGAGTTAATCCATAACCTATCTCAAAAGTCGAAATCGATCCACTACACTTAGAACCCATGACCTTACTTTCCACGAACGATCCCAAACTCCTCTAAAAATATTAAATATGGAATATATACTTCAAAACAAAACCAACAACACTCATATAGACTACTTTTGATTCGGTGTCAAAACGGACCCCCGAAATGGGTTTTTGGAAAAATAGGGAAAAATTTAAACTTTACTTCAGAAAAATGTTTTTCAGATTTTTAGGAATCTAAAGTTGAAAATCCAAGTCATGTCGAGTCAAAAACAAGGTTCAAATTGAAGAAAAATTATTTTTGAGCTTTACCGGGTAAAATCATTAAAATTCGAGTTAAAATCAAGAATCAGAGTTGTTTTAAAGGTTAAATTGATGAAAAACTAGTAATTATAAGATAAAAATATTATTCAAGTGAAAATGGGATTTAAAATCAAGTCCTAAAATTTTTGGAATTTTGAAAAATAAATCAAGAAATTACTAAGAAAAGGGTAAATTCTTACCTTAAATCCGTAATAAAATCAAGAAATAGATGATAATCTATCTTTCCAAGCTCCCACAAGCTTCACTTTTAAGCTCCCATACTATTTTAGGGTTTAACTCTCAAAAGGCAAGATGAAAAATGAGCAAAAGGCACTCAAAAACTATTTAATAGTGCAGAAAATCTGCACTAACAAGGAAAAAGCTGTTGTTTCTCTATTTTAAGTCTAATTCGGACTTCGATGGGGTGCCCGAGATTCGTTCAGAGTCCGATATGTGCAAACGAACTATGCAATCATAATAAATTCGATGTTTTGGACGGGTGAATTCATATTTTTGAAAAAACATCGTTTTCACAAAGTTGACCCCCAAAACTCGAAATTATAATTTTTCAAATCGAGGGTCGAAATGAGATTTAAAAGTCGTAAAATCACACCAAATATGCTAACACCCTAAAATCGACATTTCGAATCTACTGGAAAATTCGGATTTTCCATCCGAGGTTTTTTAGGCCAAATATGGGTCCCACACCCATATTTTCAATTTTCCAACTTTCCAACCATTAGGTCGAAATGAGCTCGGGTGCACCAGGACTCAAACCAAAGATCTACCTATCCTAAAATCGATATTCTGGAGCTTCTGGCGTAATCCGCTCAGCCATCCATAGCACGGATTAAAATATATCTACATAAGTCCAAAATAAGGCTCTCGAAGTCATCAAAAACCACAATATCGCATAAATGGTACTAAAATGCATCGGAAATCACGTCAATCACACCCACACCCCAGAAATACCATAATGCAACTACGAGGAGGGGTAAGACGGTCAAATCACACAAAATCACATGTTTCACATATTTCATCAAATTTTTAGGTCGTTACAAATAAAGTAGATAAAACATATTGAGAGAAGACAATAGATGAAAACTTTTCATTCTTCCAAATATCAAATGTACAAGTGTATACAATATGAACCCTTATGCCTCTATTTATAGTGTCATATAGAGTCATGCAAAAGGTTGTCATAAACATGACATTAACCATTATATAATGGAGGAGGTTATGGATGTATAAGATCACAAGAATAATGGTCATGAATGGTGGAGGTTATCTTCATAATGGAGGAAAATAATGGAGACAAGTAGGGGAATTAATTTCTAGAGTAATGGACATCCACACTTATTAGTTTTATAACAGTAACCTATTAATGAAAACTCCTGGTTGTACTAAACATGAAATTATTTTTTAACAAAAATAACCCAAAAGATTAGATGAAAATTTCCTACATAAGTTGGGCTAAAACGTGCACATGAACTGTTGAGTATTTTTAAATTATTTTTAGTTATGACTCTTAGCAACAACTCATGAAGTGTAGTCTATTAATTATTAATTTTCTTTACCATTATATTTTTCTCTTACTATATATTTTTAAAAAAATTTAATTGTAAAAATACATATTTTTTCTTACCGTACATTTTAACACTCTTTAATTATTAATTTTCCTGCTAATCTTTTACCATATACTTTAGTATTTTTTAAAATACTTTAATTATAATAATTGGAGGAAACAAGTAAAAAGACAATTTTAAACTATTGAGTAATTTTTTAAATTATTTTTAATTATAACTCTTAGCAACAACTCATGAAGTGTACTCTATTAATTATTAATTTCCTTTATCATACATATTTTTCTCTTACTATATATTTTAAGATTTTTTTAATTATAAAAATATATATTTTTTCTTATTATACATTTTAGGACTATGTAATTATTAATTTTTCTACGATGTCCGTTTCGATAGGATTAAAAAATAACTTTTTAGTTTAAATGATTAAAAGTTTAAAATAAGTGCTTATAAATTAAGTAGATAAGTGTCTCGATAAAAGTGTTGAAAATAAAAAAAAATTACTGACCTGTTTGGTAAGCAAGTGATGTTAAGTATTTTTTTGTTGTCAAAATGACTTAAATGGCCTTAAAAATATTAACACCATAAATAAGGTGAATTAATTATAATTTTTAATTTTAATAATTTAAAAATAATTTCTATTTAAATGAACTTTCAACATAAAGTGATTATGTGAGGTCAATTTATAAATATAAGTTACCTTTTATTTTTAAATATTAAAAAATAAAATTCTTAGGACTTTTTTATATAAAAATAGTATTATATTGTAATATTGCAAGCTCGTAACAATTTGGCTATGTTTAAAAATATGTAAACCTCCGATGTAATGATATATTCACTGAAAATAATGGAGAAAGATGGAAAGGAAATTGAAGGGAAGAAATGAAGAGAAGCAGCAAAGAGAAATAGAAAGAAAACTATATATTTAAGGGTTATAAGTTCAAGGTATCGTTGGAATTGGAGAAAAATATAAGAGATAAAAAGGTAAATATTTTAGACAAACCTAAAAGAATTTTAATCTAAAAAGTAAAAAGTTGGGGGTACCAACATCTCACTTTTTGTATTTTTAATTAGTTGTTAGCTTTTCTGAAGCACTTTTTAATTTTATCAAACATTTAAGAAAGCTAAAAAAAATGAAAAACTTATTTGACCAGATTTTAATTCTATCCAAACGGGTTCTATCTCTAACCATATATTTTAGTACTTTTTTATTTAAAATATTTTAATTATAATAATTGAAGAAAACAAGTGAAAAGATAATTTTGTCCATTGCCAAGACTTTTAATAAAGGGCAAAAAATTCAAATCACTTTTTAAGGGTCTTCACACTTTTAATATATTGTAGATGTAGATTAATATTTTTTAAAATTCAAAATTCATACTTCTAATTTTTTAAGATGCAAAGTTATTTATATATTTCTTGTTGGTGAAATTACAATAATATTACAACGGAAAATTACTAGTGAAGAAAATAAAAATTATCTTCTTCTTCGTCTTCAGTTGAGGCGCAGATATCTCGTTGTCTTTAAGGAGACTCAAGCCCAGTGCAACAAATATTTTCACCGGTCCAGCAGTAATCTTCTTGACTTGTCCCCTCCAGGATACAACAGTCTTTCTCACAAAGAACAACTCAACAACTCTGGATAAGAGTTGAGTTCAAAGCTCCACAAAAAAAACACCTCCCTTCAACTAATAAACTCTCTTTTTTACTAACTTTTTTGTGAACTCTATACTGTCTCGTGTATGCCACAAAACCATGCAAGACCACCTCTATTTATAGGTATGAAATCTTTCATGCAATGAATAAGAAGAATAAATGGGAAGATTAATAGAATAGAGGTTACAATGTTACAAGAGTTACAACTCATAAAGTGAAGGATAATGGTGGAATAAAGAATGGAAGTTATGTGAAACTTATATACACATTTTACCACCGCTAATGATGTGTTAAAGACACAAATAAATGGGAAATGGAAGCTGAAAAAATCATCCATGCAACGTGCCATATAATGGCCAAATGAATTTACTGTTGCCTGCCAATGTTACAAACGAATGGTGTATTGGCCAAAAGTTGCATGCCGCCATGCTTCCAAGTCATTTAATATATAATAAATTACTATAAAAATGCTAAATAACCATCAATACCCCACTCATTTTAATATTAATAAGAGCGTCTACTAGCTGAAGAAAGACTATCATGCATAATAAAGGTGTGCTTTGCATTGAACCTCCATTTAGTAATACAGTAATTTTTACTCCAAAGTCGTAATGGTCTCAGACTTGAACTATGACTACTTAGATGAAATAAAAAGTTACTACTTACACATAATAGTCAAGGTGTTGACATGAGCTTATAGCTAGCACATTATGGCCTTGTGTTATCCCGATTTCATGAGTATCTTTGAGGATGGGCCTAATTCTCATAGGAAGCGGCCTACCTCCACACTCACATAGGTGAAATCCGTCTAGAGTGCTCCTGTAATTTAGCACCCCACTTATACGAGTTACAGATTTTCATTAAGAATTTTTTTAAACTCAACCTCACCTATATTACAGGTTAATGCACTCACACCATAGAGAGAGATAAAAAGTAGTGTATTTTTTTCACAATAAGTCATCATGTGATTCATTTTTTCTATTGAACCTGGTTATAGGATCTTTAGTCCCCAGGTTGGGTTTTCTCACCTATGACTCAAGATTCAATAGGCTTCAATCCCATTCCCCTCGATGTGTTTCAGACCTTTTCTCTTGCTAAAGCCTTAGTCAATGGATCTGCAAGATTATCACAAGATTTGACATAATTAACATTAATGGTACCATTTGTCAAATATGATCTCACATTACTGTATTTTCTATTCATAGGTCTGGATTTACCATTGTAATAATGGTTTTGAACTCTACCAATTGCAGCGGTGCTATCACAATTAATTAATATAGGAGAAATTAATTTTTTTCAAAATAAGATATTTGAAATAACAAATCTCTCAACTAATTTGCCTCCTCACTAGCTAAAGCTTAAGCAATTAGTTTAACTTCCATGGTAGAGTTAGCAATAATTATTTGCTTTTTAAATTTCCAACAAATAGCACCACCACCCAAAGTAAAAGCATAACCAGTAGTGGATAAGAAATCACCTGATAAAGTGTTTCAATCCGCATTACAAAAGCCTTCAAGTATAGCAAGATATTTTTTATAGAACAAACCACAATTTTTGTTTCAATTAAATATCTTATTATTGTCGTTATAGCATGTCAATGTTCATTACTTGGCTTGCTAGTAAAACTGCTAAGTACTCCTACTGCATATGCAATATCAGGCCTAGTGCAATCAGTCACATATCTCAAACTTCCAATTATGCTGGCATATTTCTTTTGATTTATAATATTATTTTCACTTTCAATAGGAAACAAGTGAATACTAGACTCAAATAGAGTTAGAACATGCTTGCAATTAAGGAAATTATAGTTTTTAAAAAATTTCTCAACATAATGTGACTGGTCAAGGAAAATTTCATCACATGTTCTAGTTATTTTTATTCCTAGAATAAAATTTGTCTCACCAAGATCTTTCATATCAAAATGGCTTCTAAGAATATTTTTAGTTTCGCCAATAACATTCATGTTAGAGCCAAAGATCAATAAATCATCAACATATAGGCAAATAATAACTTGTGAACTATTTCAAGACTTATGATATATGCACTTATCACACTCATTTGTTTTAAATCCATTATCAATCATGCAGGAATCAAAATTTTCATGTCATTGCTTTGGTCCCTGTTTTAAGCCATATAAGGATTTATTAAGTTTACATAATTT
>JAPEIP010000010.1:238857155-238870888 GCA_026120095.1 Capsicum chinense | reverse complement strand
TCACTCTCTCAAAGAGAGTGAGATACACTCTCTTTGCCACATAAGCCTTTAGGAGTGTAATAATTTCATTTTTAAAATGTTCAAGGAGGTCATAGGACTCCCACAAAGTATAGGTGTATAGTTGGAATTTGGGGTAAAGGTTGAAGTTTTTTTTAGTCATTTTCTCTTTAATATATAATAAATTAATATAAAAATGCTAAATAACCATCACTTCATATAAAAGTATTTGGAGATGCAAAGTTCTTGTTTTAATATTTTTTTTTTACTTTTTCTACAAATAATACTCCTCAGTTTGTTTGTCTGTCTATTTGACTTAACATGGAGTTTGAAGTTTAAGAAAGTAAGGAAGATTTTTGAATCTTAAAGATACGTAGAATATACTAAAATATTTTTAATCATATGATCTTAAACATGTCATGTGAAACCTTAATATTAAAAAGTTGACCAAAAACACTCTTTTTGAAACAGACCAAAAAAGAAAAGATAAATAAATTGAAATGAATGGTACAAAACATTATTTATAAAAATAGTATAATAACTCTATTATTACTAAAAAAAAATGAGGTTCCTCAAATTTGGAAGCCTAAAGCCGGTGCCTAATTCTGCAAGGCATAGATCCACCTAGAGCTGAAATAAGTTAAAATGCAGGTTAAAACTCAATCCATCAAATTCTTCCTAAGTTTTAAATTATTTTATTTGTTCTTTTATACTCATTTTGTCCCAATTCATGTGACACAGTTCTAATTTAAAGAGTCAAACATTTTCAGTTTGATCGATAATTTGGACATATGAAATCTTTAATTTTTTAAATAAAATTTGTCTATTTGAAAACCGTAATATCAAAGGTGCCACATATGGAGACAGAGGGAGTGAAATTTTTAATACCTAATAAAACTATTTTTATAATTATGACTATATACATATATCAAATAAAGGGAAAATTAATTAGCACACAAGGATGTCCCTTTTCAGTACTGATACGGTGAAATGAGAACTAATTTCTTTATTATGACTATATACATATATCAAATAAAGGGAAAATTAATTAGCACACAAGGATGTGCCTTATCAGTACTGATACAGGGAAATGAGAACCTTAAGGTAGCCTTGGTGGATTAAGTTAGGATTACCCGATACCTATACAGATAATAGATAGCAGCATGCTACAATTGATTAAATATCATGTTACTTATCTTGTTTTGGAGCATAATTTAGAAATAATTATGATTACTATTTCAGTATTAATTTGCAACTGAAATAATAAAGTATAAAGGTGACAGAATATAACCTTTTGGTACCACCGGTGAACATCATTATGTAGCAAACAGCCCCCACTTGTCTCACGTTCTCACCGTATCTATCCACTACTCTATGACATGATGATCAGTTCGTTATCAGTTGGCCTATAACCAATTATCTTCTACGTACCCACAAAATAAATGTATTTGTTATAAAATAATAAAGAATAAGAAGAAGAGTAGAGGGAATAGAGAGATTATTATTTCTTCTCTTGATGTATGATTTACAATGAAGGGAGTCCTTCTATTTATAGGGGAATTTGCCCTTAGTTTCACACTAAAAGATAAATACATCAAATACTGATAGACATTAAATAGATCTTGATAGACATTCGCTATAATTGATATATATCATAACACTCCCCCTTGAATGTCTAACAATACGCATATAGGTTGCCTCATTAATAACCTTACAAGGAAAATCCAGTACAACAAAACGTCGTAAGGAAAAAAGAGTACAACACGTATTAACTCCCCCTAATAAGAACATCCTTGAATCTTTGCATTCCGATCTTGTGCACCATCTTCTTAAAAGTTGTAATTAGAGAAGATTTGGTGAATAAATCAGCCACATTTTCACTTGAAAGAATCTTTGCACGTTGATATCGCCATTCTTTTGTAACTCATGTATGTAGAAAAGTTTTGATGAAGTGTGCTTCGTTCTATCTCCTTTTATGAATCATCTATTAAGATGTGTTATGCATGATGCATTATCTCCGTATAAAATTATGGGTAGATTGTCATATTTCACACCACATTTTTCTCGAATGAGATGTATCATGGACCTCAACCATACACATTCTTGACTTACTTCATGAATAGCTATTATCTCAGCATGATTCGATGAAGTGGCTACGATAGACTACTTTGTATATCTCCAAGATATTGCAATACCACCACATATGAACACATAGCATATTTGAGACCGAGCTTTATGTAGGTCAGATAAGTACCCAAAATCAGCATGACCAATAAGATCGGGACTGCAAACTTGCTAACAAATTAACAAAAAAAAAAAAGTTATATCAGGCCTTGTAGTATTTGCAAGATTCATTAGCGCATCAATTGCACTAAGATATGATACTTCATAACCAAGAAGTTCCTCATTCTTTTCTTGAGGTCGGAATGGATCCTTATTCAATTTTTGCACGTTTCTCATTTAAGTAAATACTCTATTGCTTTTGAAAACTCTCCAAGGGTTTCAATGATACTCAAATCATCAAATTATATCTTATGAGGATAATAAAAAGTTTCCCATAAACTTTATATGCTTCAGGTATTTTGAATCCTTTAGGAATTTTCATATGGATGTTTGCCAAGTAAAAATATTCAACATGTCAGGTGTGACATCTTCAAGTGTCTGGACTGCAAATCAAATAAGTTTTACACTTACCAAAATGCATCCTTTCAGGTCACTTAATAAATGTTTCGACGTTGGCATGCTTAAATTAACATAGAATTCAGATCCTTATAATCTTTTACAAATTGCGTCATTATTGTATCAAAGATATCGTCGACGATTTCTTGTTTTATATCGGTCACAATGCGACATAACATTTTGAGATCTCATCACTTCATTATTTTCAGGTACCTGAATCTCTCATTAGGTTTCATGAAGTGTTATGTCGTGAACATTGCCTTCCTATTATGATTATTTTCTCCTTATCCCTTTCAAGGATTATTTCATTTGGAAACAATTGGTTTACTACGCTTCATGAATGCATAGACTTTGTCCTTCATGGACACAAAATAAGAGCACTTGCAGCTTAAATATGAAATGCTTCCGGTATTTGACTTGAATTATCTTTTGCATGAGGATCTGGTGATAATTCTAACATATTTCATAGCTTCTTATAATCTCCCTTTTATGTTAAGAAAATTAACATACATCCTCCATCTTCTTTGGTGGAATTCATCTTTGTGCATCATGGTATATTCATTAATCGTATACCGCACATCAAAACTATTAGATGGAAAAGTTGGTTCATGACCTTGAACCAATTGATGGGGAACAAATAATCTTAATTTATTGGTTTAATGCATACAATTGTTATTGTATGCAACATATCGTATTTCAGACCAACACATGAAGCTTTGTTCTCATTAGCGATGGTTTAGCTATTTATCGAAGGCATTCAATCCTAAACCATCATCATCAAGATAATGAATGTCAAACTGCAGGTTGACAATGAATGTACATGTGATCATCTTATTGATGCATCTTTTCATCATATCACATGATAGGTGAACGGGCCCATATTCACCTTTTATATTTTCCAGATTTAAGGAATTCAATCCCAATATTAGTTGGTCCAACCAACTTATCATGAGAACAAGCGACAAACAATTCTCGAAGAATCTTCTAGTTCTTCAATATATGTCTAATATTCAATATGCACATCTTCAAGATGTCATAATCGTTCATATCAATTTATGAACTTTTATTCTAGTAAACTTCAAGTTTACCATGACATGTACTTTTTTCTTTCGTAAATTTCAGATTTACTATTACATGAATAAATTTCAAATTTACAACTTCAGAAGTAGATTTCAAAATTATTCAATCTCTTTCGGAGGTGAGTTGTGATACAATCACAATCAATTGCACGTTTGCATAAATAAGTTTCTCATTCCCCGGGAATGAAATATAATCATGGCTTAAGCCTATCAAATTACGATAGCTTATAATCTCTTTCAAGATTTTGCTACTTCAGAAGCAAATCGAGGCATACATATGTTATGGAGAATTTTTCTCTAACATATCTTATAATCATATACGCGTGTAAATATATCATCACTTTTGATCATTATCATATTGTCCCTTCACGCGTATATTCGTGCATTCAATTACTTGTCTTCTTTCAGATATATTATGCACTACTACCACATACACCTCAAGGATGAAGTAAGTTGTCGTATTTCAGACTTATCATATATTGCTACTACATTCACTTCATGGAATGAAGCATATTCAATGGGTCGAATTTCATGACTTTTCATCAAACACCCATTATCTTGCCTTAGCCATCACAATATCATCAATATAGTGTATTGAGATTCAAACTCAATATTTTATCCATATAAAAGAGTCGTAGGCATAAATAGATGGACTAAAATCTAATGTTTTGTGCCTAGGGACTTTGAGGCATCATGAGGTTTTATTCTTTCCCTGCAACTCAAACACAGTTTCTCAAAGAAAA
Organism: Capsicum chinense; assembly: GCA_026120095.1. NCBI lineage: Eukaryota > Viridiplantae > Streptophyta > Magnoliopsida > Solanales > Solanaceae > Capsicum > Capsicum chinense. The sequence goes on along the minus strand of JAPEIP010000010.1, from coordinate 238,866,390 downwards.
TAATTAATACTCGTGTTATATGTAAACTCCTAAACTGCAAAGAAAACACCCAAAAGGATAATAATCAATTGTTACACATTACATGCACGTGACGTGAACTAGTATCAATAGGTTATAGAGAATATAATTTTATCAAAAAAAAATTATCATGTACACTGTAACATTCCTTCCTATCCTTGAATTGCATGTGGTAATATTATTATAAAGACAAGTGACAAAGATAGTTACTGTATCACTGATCCTAACGTTATAAAGGGATTTCATCTTTGGTACAAAGGGTTACCAATCGTATTAGAAAATTAAAGAAACACATCGCCTGAGAATTTGTTTTGTCGAGTTCTAATATTTAAATTGAGTGTTATAAAATAATAAAGAACAAGAAGAAGAGTAGAGAGAATAGAGAAAGATTCTTATTTCTTCTCTTGATTGATGATTTACAAGGAAGACCTTCTATTTATAGAGGGAATTTGCCCCTAATTTAATTTTACACTAAAAGACAAATACATCAAATCCTAATAGACATCAAATAGATCTTGATAGACATTCACTATAATTGATATATATCATAACAGTATTTAATTTAACTTGTACTTTTATATTGATAAATTACTTTTACATCATTAATTAAATCTTATAAAGTTGCCTTCTAAATGACTAATTTGTTTAAAAAAAAATGCAATGTGTATATATAAATCTAGCGTTTAGACCTGTGATTTCATCTCATAATTTAAATAAAATAAAATCAATGTTTAGATTCAATTTCATCTCACGAATTCAAATCATGAGATGCAATTTCAAATTATCAATATAAGTTAAAATTTTGTAAAAAAGAAAAAAAAATCGTATCATTTTAAATTTTATATAAAAAAAAACTCATCACCTAAAAAGGTTGTTCGTACCATTTGAAATATAGACTAGATACTATTATTATTGACTAGTGAATTTTTATAAATTATGTGCACTTGAAAGATTGAAATCACAAACATTTATTTATAAAAGGAATATAAAAACTTACTACTATATCAATGTAATATCTTAGAATATTATGATATCCATTTTATGAACTATGATTTCCTCATTTAACAAGATTATAGCTAAAACATAAAATCACTAAAGTATATGATGCAACAGATGATGTTAGTTATTCCTTCTTGAATCAGAGATTTTATTTTCGAGCTCTGAGTATGAAAATCTTTTTGATTGAAAGCGTTTACCTCCAATGGGTCTTATGGAGTGAGAATACGAATTAATCGAATTCTTATTTGAACACTCGATACTTTCTCCGTCTCTCTTTGCTTATCTAATATGCTAAAATAAATGTCCAATAATATTTGATCTAGTTTAAAAAATTAATGAATAATTTATCTTTTTCATCTATTTTACCTTATTATTAAATATTATTTATCACTCGATATATTTTTTAAGACTAATAATTTATTATTATATTCAAAGAGTGATATAATAAAATCATACATGTTATTTAGTACTCCCTCCATTTCAAATAGAATGATCTACTTTTTTTTTAGTCTGTTTAAAAAAGAATGACCCCTTTCCTTTTTTGACAATACTTTAATTTTAACTTTCCACATGACATATTTAGGACCACAAGATTAAAAAGTATTTTGATACATTTGACACAACTTTAATTTAAGGTCATAAGATTCGAAAGTCTTCTATGCCAAGTTAAAGTAGGTCATTCTTTTTTAAACGGAAGGTCATAAGATTCGAAAGTCTTCTGTGTCAAGTTAAAGTAGGTCATTCTTTTTTAAACGGATAGAGTGTTTTTTTTTTTTAATACGTCTGTCAACTGTCAAGTCAATATAAGAAGTATTATTGGAGGAAAAAAATAAAAAATAAAATAAAACAGAAAAAGGTAAAATACACCGGCACGCTATTCATTATTTATAAGTTTTGTCTTTTTGAAAAAGGTGTTTTTGAATGGTAAGTGTTGCTTTGACCCAAACAGGACCATCAGAGCTGCGTTTTAAGGAATTCCTCCATTATAAGGATGCATTACATATTTAGAAACGGGAAAGGGATAAATATATTTCTAAATTATGGTAAATAATACTTTCTTCGTTTCATTTTATGTATCGTCATTTTTTTATTCGTTTTAAGAAAAATATTATTTTTTCTTATCTGGTAACCATTTAATGGCATAATTCATATTTTATCCTTAGTGGATCTCACTTTATAAGAAAAACAATTAAAAAGTAAACTTTAAGAGGGACAATTTTGTAAACTTTACAAAGTCATCATTTATTTCTTAAATTTCGTACTCGGTCAAATGACGACACATAAAATAGGACAAAGGAAGTATGTATATATTTTTCGTTATATTTTGATTATACATGTGTCTTTATCGTTAATGAAATGATACCTATATGTCCTTCACACTAACGATAAGGGCATATGTGTACCCAAAATATGACGAAGAGTATATATGCATCATTTATCATAGTTTGGAGGTATATTTGTTCTTTTTTTATTTTAATTTTTTTTATTTCAAATAATTAAACCAAACTCATCTACTGATTCAATAAACTCACTACCCGATTCGGTCTCAATTAAAACTCAAGAGATGCCTATATCACAGATGGACTTTTTTCACCCTGTTATTAGGGGTGTACAGACCAAACCGTCAAGTCAAACCAAACCGGCGAACCAAACCAAACTGAGAAAAAAACCGACTTATGGTTTGGTTTGATTGGTTTGACGTTAGAAAAAAAAATCGATCATTCTTGATTTGGTTTGGTGTTAACAAAAAAAATGTCAAACTGAACCCAAATTAAACCGACATAATATTATATATATATATATATATATATATATTAGTTTAATCATACGTGTCTCGCACGTGTAACCTTTGATTATTTAAAATTAGACGATTTTGTCTATTGCGAAAGCATATATAGATATTTATATATAACTTTATTATAAAAAGTTAAATAGTAATTTACTCAAATAGAGTGGATTATAAATTTTTACAAAGATATCTACTTATAATAACATTGCTTGCTTACAAATCTTATGCCAAAAAAAGACTAAAATTGGACACAACAGTAAAATTAAAACCTTATCAATTACATGCAAAGATGATAAAAGAAATATTCCTAGAGAAAAAAATGCAATATTGTCGAAGGTAAAAATAATTGAGAGAATAATACCTTAAAAATTTGTGATAAAAAATGTTGAATAACGACCTTTTATATATAAGCATTCGGATCCTCCTCCTTACATAAATATCAGTCGAATTTTTGTGTTCATATCTCAAATCTATATAGTTAGATTTTTTAAGTAGATATTTGAATTATATTTAGTCGAATTCCTACATCTACATTTGTATGTAGCTCCATATCATCAAATCTTTAAATTTAGATTATAAAAATCAAATATCCACATGTGATTACAAGCAACCAAGACATTCACATATAAACTAAAACCAAATCAATCAAACCCAACCTTCGATAGATGAGGGTACTATGCATTATGAGATATTGGTGAAAATGACTATACTACAAACAACTTTTTTTCTTCGTTTTATTTTGTTCTTTGAAATTTCATAGCCACCTTTTTTATGTTATTCTCATAAATTAGTATTACGATTTTTTTTAACATAAACAACAATTAATATGTCTCACTTACAAATAATATGGATTTCTATAGTGATTGAATTGTACATAAAAGTTACGATATTACAAAAAATATGACTCATAAATAAAAAAGAATTTAACCTCCTATCCTAATTCGTGACCTTGATATAATTTTTTTTAAAAGAAAAATGGGATTGGAGCCTTTTTTATGTCACGATAATCAAAATTATGTCACAATTACGCAAAGAAAGTAAAAGAAAAAAGAGCAATAAACCTTTGGTTTTTGACAACTTCATTCGGCGGCAACATACTTATCCAATTTTTCGATCAGAAACTTTCAACTAAAAGAGAAACACAAGAAATTATCAAAATAGAGAATCAATGTCAAATGTTGATTATTATTCTTCATATATAATCTTTAAAGGTATGATTTAAGAAATAAATAAAGGCAAAAAGGATGATGATAATGATAATAAGAAAACACGTGAATCAAAACCAAAATAAAAAGCAAAAGTACAATATAGGAATTTGTTTCGTGTAAATTTTAATCCAAAATATTACTTAAATAGAATTATAAAGAATATTTTTTATATAAGGCAAAATTCTATTTTTAGAAGTACTAAATATTACCTAGATTAACTAATCAAAATCAACAAATATATGTTATTAAATCCTAAAACTCATGCGTAGGAACAATAAATTAAATTTATTCTATTTATAAAGTTTTCCTTTTATAAATCATATAATTAAATGTAAATTTTCCGCCTTCTTTTTTTTACGTGCACGACAATTTCTTTCTTTTTTAACTTTGACTTGTCCTACAATTTTATTCATAATATTCTACTTATTCTTCGTTATAATTTTAAATTATGAAGTACTAGAAGTTTTTAGTTTATCAGGATTCTTTCTATATATTTTAAGAGTTATTAAATTATTTTCATATATTTTAGGAATCTTTAATCTAATTAAATAATAAATTGAGGAAAATAGTAAAAAGACGTTTTTATCTATTGTAGAGGCTTCTAATGAAGGAAAAAAAGTTCAAACGTCATTTTTAAGGCCCTTCACACTTTTAATATAGTATAGATATAGATATAATATTCGAACTTTTTTATACATAAAATATTAATTATAATCTACTTTTTAAACACTTTTTCAACTAGTTTTAGTAATTTTTAATAATTTGAAAGTAGATGTAGATATATATTTAAATTTGGGTCTTTAAATTGTAATATTTGTCCATTAATTGCTAATTAAATGATCCAAAATCCAATATAAACTTAAAACCTAAACTTTTTACTCTTCACCTCACTTTTTAGTTTCAAGAGAGTTTTCCGCTCCTCTTTTTTTCATAATTATGGTTTTTCATTAGAACATGAGTGAAAACATATTTGATCTAGTCTTCGATCACAATATAATTGTAAAAACTAAATATTATTAAAAAAAATCTGAAAAAAACCGACTAAAACCTAAATCGAAGAAAACTAATTTTATATTGATTTGATTTGGTTTATAGTTTTAATAAACCGACATGATTGACTTATTTTTTTTTAATAAAAACCGAACCAACCCAACCTATGTACACCCTTACCTGTAATGATATACACACAACAATATAATAACACTCACTACTGTGAATTTTTAAAATCATTAATCTATAACATTCAAAAACAATACCGAATAAATTGAGTCTCTCATGTTTCAATTGTTAACGAAATTCTGTCGGGAAAATTCTACCCACCACCGATCAACACTACATAACCATCGTCTCTGTTGAATTAAAAAAATCGCATAAAAGAACTATCATTCCACCCCTAGCTCCGGCCACCTTCGGTCTAAACTCTACTCCTTTCAGTCAGTAAACATCAACTAGGAGCAATGTCACGTTTAAGAGAAAAACAGAGGGAACATCAAATTTGGAACAGAAAATAGAGGTTTGATTGAGTTGGTTTGAAATCGAATTTGATTGGTTTATTGGGTTGGATAGTGAATTTGAATTAATTATTTGAGATAAAAAATTAAAATAAAAAAGGGACAAATGTACCTCCAAACTATGATAAATAGTACGTAAATACCCTATGTCATACTTTGGGTACACATATGTACCATTTCATAAACGGTAGGTGCATATGTGTACCCAAAATATGACGGAGAGTATATATGTACCATCTACCATAGTTCAAGGATATACTTGTCCGTTTTTTAATTTCAAAATTATATGGAAGTTGCCATTTTTCCTTGTTCGAAATATTAATCAATTTTTTTTGTTTCAAATATTTGATTATTAACAAGATTCGAAAAGTTATATATTACTCCCTTCATTTATTTTTAGTTATCTATGTTTAACTTGAGATATCTTAGAAAGTAATTAATAAAACAAAAAAGGGACAAATATATCCTCAAATTATAATAAATCGTACGTATATACCCTCCATCATATTTTGGATACACATATGCCTCTACCGTTAATGAAAGATACATATGTGTTCCTCACACTAACATAGAGAAAAATGTGTACCCAAAGTATCACGAAGGGTGTATACGTATCTTTTATCATAGTTCAGAGTATATTTGTTTCATTTATTTTTAATTTTTTTTATTTCAAATAATTAATTAAAACCTAAGAGGCGCCTATCTAACAGATGCATATTTTCCACCCCTATAACGATATACACACAGAGTACGGTAACACCCACTACTGTCAATTAGAAAAAAAGCTATTAACTCATAACACCAAAAAATAATACCAAATAAATTAAGCTCCTCACATTATACTTTCTAGCGAAATGTCATTGGGAAAACAATACCCACCATCAGCCAATACCATATAACCACCATATCCGACTCTCCGTCGAATGAAAAATACCCCACCGGTAAACCATCACCGCACCCTTAGCTCCGGTCATCTCCGACCTAATCTCCACTCCTCTAATCAGTAAACATCAACTAGCAGCAGTGACCAATCACTGCAATTTGATTGAGGTTCATGTTTAACAGAAAAACGGAGGGCGTATCGAGTTTGAAACAAAAAATAGAGGCAGGGTCAAGTAAATTTGAAATTGGGTTCGATCATGAGTTTATTGTGTTGGACAGTGGGCTTGGGATAAGAAAATTAAAATAAAAAAGGCAAATATACTACTGAACTATGATAAATGGTACATATATACCCTTTATCATACTTTGGATAAACATATGCTCTTACCATTAGTGTAAGGGGCATATAACATTCCATTTCATTAACAGTACAGACATATGTATACCCAACTTATGACGGAGGTATATACGTATCATTTATTATAATTCGAGGGTATATTTGACCCTTTTTCACTAATAAAAATAATGAATTTACTATATCACTCTTTGAATATGATAAATTTAGTGTTTCAAAAAATATATTGAAAAATAAATAATAAAGTTAATAATGAGGTATAGTGGTAAAGTATTTGTTGCCTTTTTGTAAATTAGACAAGCAAAAGATAAATTTCATGGTAAGTTAACTATCATTTTCTTCTATAAAAGTAACTAAATTTTGGATAAATTAATACAAATGTAACATTAGCCGAAATATGTAACTTTTTTGACCAATCTACTATTTTTCACTCTTTTTTTATTTTACATCTAATAAATAAAATTTGAAAAACACCCAACCCGACTCGGTCCAATCAGAAACCCGTTGAAAAAGTAAATACTTTTTTAGTTGCTAATACCATAATCTTTCTTGTTGCTTGCATTTTAATTATGTTTAGTTTGAGTTGAGTAATACACGGTAAATTTTTAGAATAACTCAATCTAAGATTGGATAAATCAATTTCACCAACATGGGTTGTGATGCAGCGGATGGGGCTGCTCCACCCTTAATCAGAGGTCGAGGGTTCGACCCTAGACATGGAGAAAACTCTGTTGGGAGGGCTACCCCCCGAATGGGGTCCTACTCGGTGCGAATTCGAATTAGTCGAGTCCTACCCGATGTGAGTAATACACGGTAAGTTTTTAGAATAACTCAATCTAAGATTGGATAAATCAATTTCACCAACATGGGTTGTGGTGCAGCGGATGGGGCTACTTCACCCTTAACCAGAGGTCGAGGGTTCGACCATAGGCATGGAGAAAACTCTATTGGGAGGGCTACCCCCGAATGGGGTCCTACCCGGTGCGAATTCAAATTAGTCGGGCTCTAATGCAAGTACCGAATACCGGATGGGAAACCAAAAAAAATCAATTTCATTGTCATATTTTTGGCCCGCCAAGCTTTGATGTAACTAATTTTGTGTAGTCCTAGTCATTTCTAATAGCTTCAATTAAGCTATTCACACTCCACGATGGATCAACTCAAAACATATGAAAGCATTTATTAGCAAGCCACTCATAATTCATAACAAAATTGTTAAAACTCATTTTTACCTGTACACTCCAAAAACAAGACTTAATTTGAATAGTTGGATTTCTCTTACTCACTATGATAGCATGCACTTTGAGTATCATTCATAGTCACTTAACTTTGTGTTTATTAAGCAAAAGTTACTTTTCTTTCATTCATTATGCTGAGTCAATAGACTACAAAAGACTTAAAGAACAGATGTTGAAAGTAAAAGGACTCAATATATGTTGAAACTCAGCTTTTCTGTATATTAAAAACAACAAAAGACAAGACTTTATATAGACTTACAAAACAAACAAACCACTAAGTCACTAAGTTAACAACTACTCCACTAACTAAGCAACAACTATCCACTATCAGTTAATTAAAACATACTGCAACATGACTGGTAACAGTCCAAGAAAATAGAAAACTACTAACAAATTATATTTGACCAGGTCATACATTGAATTAGTCTTCAATACTCCCCCTTAATTCAAAGTTACAGACACCAAGCAAAGCTCTCAAATAAATAAACTTGTCTGTTGTCAAAGACTTCATCAGTATATAAGCTAATTGCTTATGAGTTCTGCAATGTTTCATTATTATTTCCTCTTTAGCTACCAAATCACGAATGAAATGGAAGCGGACATCAATGTGCTTAGTTCTGCTGTGAAAACTTTGATTCTTTGTCATGACGATCGATTCTTTGTTGTCATAGTATATCTCTTTTGCACTTTCTTGCCTATGCTGAAGTTCTGCTAACATCCTTCTAAGCCAGATGGCTTGACAAGCTGCTAAAGTTATTGCAATGTACTCAGCTTCTGAGGTTGACAACATTGTTGTAGCTTGCTTCTTTGAACTCCAAGTCACCACACCTGAACCTAGAGTGAAAACATGAGCTAAAATGCTCCGTTTATCATCCAACAAACCATCATAGTCACTATCAGTGAACCCACTATAGACACGTGATTTTTGACCCTCCCTAAATTTTAACTTGTTTATCGTTATTAAATATTTTATATTTATATACTTGATCATATATTATTTTGATTCTTATTTTTATTTTTAATAAATTTTTAGTTTAAAATTAAATAATTAAATAAAGTTAATTTTGAGATATTTACAAAAAAAAAATCAAAAAATATATATTTTCGTTTTCTAAGTTTTAATAAATAAATTAGTAATTTAAATATTATCTTATTATATTTATTTTGGTTATTTATAAATTTTCATTATGTTTTGTTAAATATAAAAATTAATTATATTTATATTTATTATTATT
>JAPEIP010000010.1:238797104-238818417 GCA_026120095.1 Capsicum chinense | reverse complement strand
ATCATAAGCTATCCTATCACTAGGATATTCATGGTAAGTCATGTACTCAAGTATGAATCACAGGATAGGAGATTTCATACGTAGGAATACTTATTCACTTCCTAGCTTAGAAACATGCGGGGTATTACAGGTGATGACATCAAAACTCCATTAAAATGAAGCTTTATAGCTTCTTAAGAGGATATATAACAACTATAAAAAGTAAAAATTAGAATTTAAAATAGACACAACAGTCAAATATCAAGAAATAGATATTTTAAGAATGATTTTGTTGAGAAAAGTTTGAGAAGAGAGAAAATTTTTCTTCAAAATAAGCAATCAATGGAGGAAGAAGAGAATTGAGTTTGCTAGAGTGGAGAAGAAGAGATTTTTAAAATATTTGACAAATAATTACATGTGGCGGCTTTTGATTGGGTATTTAAGTCAACTTTGAACCATTAATGCGCTTCCTGTTCATGCTTACACGCATAGTCAAAATTTTGGTCAAAATAGTGTATTTACAATGATTTTAGTAAGAATCGTGGGATAAATGGTCGGAAGTAAAGTTTAGGTGTCTTTTTGAAAATCTCGATCAACATCAGGGGGGTAATTATGTATTTACTCTATAGTATTATATAATAGCTGAGTATTTCTATTGTAATTCAATAGTACTTTTCGATTCCCCAACTATTGATGCGTGTTACCATTTTATCTAAAAATTATTTAATAAGCTATTAGAAAGAGCATACTTTTTGGGAGTCTTTTGGTTTGAAGAGAAGTTATGCTAGGATTAGTTATTATGCTGGGATAAATTATGTTGGAATAAGTTATGCTGAGATAAGTTATGAGACGATTATTTCTTATTGAGTATTTGATTTTTCTTATTCAAAATAATATGCATTGTATAATTTCTAAAAATGACTTGTTTGTTTATCAAAATATCTCCACCTTACTTTTTTTTTGATATATATATTCTCTGCAACCTTTAGTTATTCATTCTTAAAAATTAAATTTTCAATATTATTTAGCTTAAATATTTTTGTGTGTGCATCCTCGTGATTGTGAACGTATTTTATTATTTGTGTAACTTTATTTAAGCATATATCGCTCTTATATTTTAAAATATTAAAGTTGTCTCTATTTTAATTGATATATAAAAAATAAATTTTTGAGTAACTAAAAGATTATTTGTAATATCCCGTATTAATCTTAGCTCGATTCATCTTCTAGTTGCATGCATAAGGGGCTTAAGGCTTGAAATATTCACTAAGTGTTGGCGACTTAGTCATTTTTAAGACCCCTAAACTTCGAGAATTTTTATTTTGATCTTTCCGACCTCGAGACGTTGGTTTTTTAGTTGATTCATGTTTAGGGATGTAAAAGGTATGTCTCAGAGGAGTTTTAAATTTTTTGAACAAGGTTTGGGTCATGTTTGGATCACGAAATCAGTGGGTCACTGCGATAAGCCCGCGACGCGGTATTTGTCTCGATGTCATACATACTGCATCGGGGTAAGGGAAATCAACGACCGCGATAAGACCGTGTTGCGTCCAGTTCTAAATTTAAATGACTGAGGGTCAATTGGGTCTTTTCCCTATCAATCCAATCGTTCATATCATGACTGGGGCATCAGCTAGGGCATTATTTGCCCTTCTTCTCCAAATTTCCTCTTAAGAAGACCCTCCTATTTTCCCCAAAAACAAAATTGAGTTTCTTTTTTCCAAAGAAATCAATAATTTAAGTTCCCCAAGGTCAAGAACCCCCAAGAAAGCATCAAGATTAGTATTTTCCTTTCAAGTTAAGAAGCTTAAGGTATGTGCCCAAAAACCCTCTTTTAAAGTGAAGAATGGATTTTTTTATTATTATGATTTTTTACATATTCAAGATGAGTTTAATTCATGTTTTTCTTGGTAATTTAAATTCAATTCAGCCCATGTATGATCCCATGAAATAAGTGATTTATTCATGCTTTAAATCTCAGTTTTCCATGTCTTATTCAAGTGAATTTTATGTTGTTGATCCCTCGTGTTTAGAATATCCTCATGTTCAAGTCCATGATTTCCACATGTTTGGTGAAATGTCTATGTCGTGGGTTGAACCGTGATTCCATACTATAGTTTTAAGCTTAAATGTCATATTTTGTGATCATTCAGTGCTGGTGGATTATGAACACCCAATATTTACGTGTTTTACATGATTTCAGATTTTTAAATAATGATTCAATTAAATCATGAATATTCCTATTTATTCAGTTGATATGACCATGATGAGAACTATCAAAAATAATGTTCAGTTAACCTTAGTTCAGTTCAGTGAGAGAAGATTTAGCACCGAGCGAATGCAGGGATATTGGCTTCCTCGTCAGTTAGGCAGAGTCGTTAGTAGCAGTCCCTGTATTTCAGAATTATGCAGCCAGCGTAGGATATGAGGGGTCACCCGTTAGTTTAGGCTTGACTTCTTCTCAGGGTTCACCTGCCAGTTTAGGCTTGACACCCTGGGCCTTCTGGACATTAGATTAGTGGATCCACACAGCCAGTGCTAATATCCATGGCACGATACTGACACCCTTTCTACTGGAATTACAGATTGGACCTCAATTAACTCAGATTGGGGCATGTTGGTTATATAATATCTCCCACAGTTTTTATCAGTATTTCAGTATATCTCAGTTCGGGTTCGCTTGACCAAGTATACAGATTAGATTTATAGTTATTCAGTTATACAGATTTCAATCTCTCAGTTTACAGATTATTTCAGAAATATGTTTATGTTTGGTCTTGCATTCTCAGATATTACATGTTCATGTATTTATACTCAGTTATCTCACGCATTTCAGTCTGTCCTTATCTCACATAACAGTACATTCAAAGTACTGACCGCATTCTTTTCTTTGTGCTATGTTGTCTTATAACATAGGTTCGGACGCTCAGTTTTTCGACCATTCTTAGACAGCTCAGCAGTAGCAGTGGTGAGTGCTCATCCATCGAGGACATGGTTTATTTATCTCAGTTATTTCAGTATTTTCTTGTGTTCAGACAGTCGGAGTTAGTTGGGGGCTTGTCCCATCAATTCCTCAGTCAGTTTAGAAGCTTTCAGACAATCAGTTAGAGAGTCAGTTCAGTATTATCAGTCATTACAGATATTTCAGACTTGTTATTTACGTATATTCAGTATTCAGTATTTTATCAGCTTATCTTCCGTATGTGTTATATCAGTGTCATTTTATTCAGTGCTCACAGCAGGTATCAGCTCATGGGTTAGCTTGTGGTCACTTGTGACTGTAAGCACCGTTGTCGTGACTAGGGGTAGCCTCGGATCGTGACATTATTTAATTAAAAATATGTTACTAGGTAATTTTCAACTCAACTAATTTATTTTTAGTTAGCAACATAAAATCCTTTCTAATCAATTGACTATTAAACTTGTCTTCATAATTTCTAATGATTAGCATTCAACACTTTTAGAATCAATACTAATACTTAAATTTCAATTACCTATTATATCATCAATCGACGTTATCATTATATCGTACATTATCATCAATACTAGTGGATTTAACATTTTAGGAGAAATCAAAATATAAACAAACATAAATATTAGTCAAATAAATTTAATATATATGCATAAATAAAAATTATATTTATAAAGTATAACTTTTTAATAGAAAAAATATATTATCGAAAAACCAACAAGTAGCGAAGGTTATCAATGTTATTATAAATGACATTTAGAAATTACATGAATATATATGGATGTGAAAGTGATGTATAAAAAGGGATTTATAAAAAGGTTATTTTTATTATTTTATTCATTTTATCCTGAAATAAATTATATCGAAATTATTAAAACACCCACATGTAGGAATAACTTATCTCAATACCAATTATTAATAAGTTATTCCACACTTTGTAACCAATAAAAAATTAAGAGATACTAAAAATTTATCTCAAAATTATATTCTATTGCCCGTCACACCAAACCACCCCTAATAGTTACATGGCTTGATTCACTTTCACATACTACAGTAAAGGGGCTCACTAGCTGATCAAAAAGCTTGAACTATATATCAGAAAAAAAACATACTTTATCAAGAAAGAAAAAATAAATACTTTATCCGTTTATTTTTACTTGTTTATTTTTTTAATTGGTATGGGGATTAAGAAACAATAAATGATAGGAGTAATTTTACCATATTGCTCTTGAATATAATAAATTTAATGCATTAAGAAATGTATTAGATAATGAATCGTATTTAATGTTAAGTGTTAAATAGATAGAAATAAATAAATTATCTTAATTTTATAAACTCGACATATATTATTACACATATCAAAATAGAATAATGAACAAATATTAAAGATGAACGAGGGAGTGCAAATTAATCTTTCTTCTAGGATATGAATTGCCGGAAACGAAGAAAATAGGCCATTGTGATGTGCTAGGAACTAAGAAATTCATACTCGTACATTTGAAGAAATTTCCAATAAAATCACTTTAATTTGAAAATAAGGTTTCCATAGATACTCCCACCATTTTGAATTAGTTGGCATCAATCAACTTGGTACATTCATTGAAAAATCAATAAATAGAGATGCATTTTAGATATTTGTTCTTGTATATATTTTAAAGTTCAATAATCAATGCAATGATTAAACATTAAAATTTGATACATATTACTTTATCATACACATTACGTCTAGAATATTGAGTATTTATAAATGAAACTAGTAATATCATTTAATTTTGGTGTTGATAATTGAAATCCTTAATGCACTATTTAATAATTTTGTAAATTATAGATGCATTTAGAATTTCTATCAAGGGTAAAATAGGAAACATATATAAAAAATATTCTTAATTTTAGAACTTGGACAACTAAATCAAAATAAATATTTTTAGAAAAAAGACCAACTAATATTAAACGGAAGAAGTATTATTATTTGTCTCAATTTATATGACCCACTTTTCTTTTTTAACTAGTCACAAAAAATGACACAATTCTATATTTATAACTATTTAACTTTAAAATGTCTATTTTATCCTTGATATGAAATAATTTATGGTCACATAAATATTTATGGCTTATTTAAAACACAAGTTTCAAAAATGACGAACTAGGTACAATTCTTGTGATCAATTTTCATTTCTCCACTTTCTGAAAAAGATATAGTAGGCTAGCTTTTAATAATTTACTATATAATCTATCGACACTATAGGACGAAAGAACTTAAAAAAGATAGGAGTACAAGTTTGTGGCTTTATAATTAATACGTTTTAGTTGCGTCACTAATTTTCAAATTTTGTCTTCTTTTAATTTTAAAATATAGAATTCATCACTTGAAGAGACAGTAAATGCAAAGAATTGTTGATTTGATGCTTTTAGAGGCACATAATGAACATGAAGACTGAAAATGACATTTCTATGGTATTTCCATGGTAGTACTCCTTTCTTTCATTTTTATTTTGTCACATTTTAACTTGACAAGTTGACTAAAAAAATAATATTAAAATTATTTACCATATTATTCCTAATATTAGATATTGAAAAATGATTTGAGAGTAAGTAATTGATGCTAAAAATAAAACATACAACTTAATATATCAAAAATAATAAATAAAACTGAAAATCAAATAAGTAACAACAAAAAATGAACGAAAGTATAGTACATACAGTGTCGAGTGTACACTAGGAGCTTGGGAATTGAGATGCTCTTCTGTTGAGATGTTTGATAACTGTTCAAAGCATATATTAGCCATATTAAAAGGTTTATCAAGGACGGAATATTTTAAGCCTTGGTTCTAGAGTAAAGTATAAATATTAAAATGTTATTGGGTGCTTCAAAAGTAAATAAAGACGTGTATAATTCCTCCGTACCAATTTATTTTTCTGAGTTAGTTATATATATGGACAGTTGAAAGAATATTTTCTTAGATCATAATTTCTTTTAAATACTTTCTAAATATTTTGTATTGTTATCTGTTATGACTTACAGCACATTTTATGAAGGTTCTAAGTATGTACTCCCGCCCTTTCAAATTGATTGGTATTGTATAAACAGCACAGATGCAGATCATTTGGTTCCAATTGAAAAGCAAACAACAGAATGATGTTGTACAACAACAACATACCCTGTATATTCCCACCTAATGGGGTCTGGGTAGGGTAGAATGTACGTAGTCTATACCATTGCCTCAGAAGTGAGGTAGAGAAGTTGTTTCCGATAGAATGATATTGTGATTAACATTAATCATTTGCATAGATAGTGTTGTGAAGTTTGCAGCCAAAGAAGTAATCCTCATCTTTTCATTTAACCAATAAAACAATAAATATTTTGAAAAATGTTTAATATCGGTCTGCTACATGTGATACTTTCCATAAATAAGTGTTACATATCCTGTCTCCGACATCGGCTTTAATGTCTGTCTCACTATAACAAAGAGATGTATCGTGTGATCTCCGCTTCTCTCCAATGGCTCATCGGAGAAAGTTGTAGTGGCATTTGCAGATAGCCATATGAAATAGCCTCTCCAAAACTTCACTACTCAAATGAATAACAATTCAATCAGTGTATTCAATATGTAATCAACGACGACTTTTGTTTCACTTTTGTACTAGATGTTCAACATCTCCAAGTTGCACTTCACCTCCTTGACGTCCATATTCATCCTGGAACAACAACTCTATCTGCTCCAACGATTTACCTTTTGTTTCTGGAACATATTTATAGACGAATGCAACAGACAATGCGGAGATTGCTGAAAAGATTAGGAAGGTACCACCAACAGTAATTGCATGTGAAACGGAGAGGAAAGACATAGCAATCAGGCCACTGCACATTCTATTACCTACTGCCCCGAGCCCTGAAGCTTGAGCACGAACCCTTAAGGGAAAGATTTCAGATGTTAAAACCCAACAGACTGGACCGATCCCCACTGAGAAGAATGCTACATTGCCACAAACAAATAGTATAGCTAGCGCGATGCTAATTGATCCTTCTTTCATTAAAATTAGAGTGATCCCCACGCCAAACAAACATGTTGTCATACCTATTGTACTCACATAGAGCAATGGCTTTCGCCCGACTTTGTCAATGAGAATGATGGCTATTAGTATAAACGCTGTCTTGCTTACTCCCACAGCCACAGTAGCAGCCAGAAGTTTTGATTCATCCTCAATACCAGCTGCTTTGAAAATTGCAGGACTGTAGTAAACAGTTGCGTCAATTCCAGTAATCTGTTGGAAACATTGAATTCCAATACCAGTGATCAGCATCCTACGTAGAGCAGGAGAGGGGCTCAATAATTCACGCCACACAGGTTTCTCTTCATATTTGTCTGTGTTTGTGGTTCCAGCAGCTAGTTGTATTTCGGCTAGTCTCTCCTCAACTTCCCATTCATTTTCATTTGTTTTCATTAGAACTGACCTTGCTTCTTCTACTCGGTTCTGCAAGACCAACCACCTTGGTGACTCAGGGATGATGAAGAGAGCCACTCCAATGAAGACCGAGGGAAGAATTCCAACAGCAAGCATTACCCGCCAGCTTATATGTGCTGAAAGACCAGAGAATGCATAATTAGATACATAACCGAGTAAAATCCCTAGATTTATGAAAATCTCAGGAAATGATGTGAGAGAGCCTCTAGCAATAGTTGGTGATATCTCAGCTATATAGACTGGTGCAATCATGACGCCAAAGCCTATGCCAACCCCACATAAAATCCTTCCTACCATTAGTATTTCGAACGAAGGAGCAATCGTCATTACAGCTGCCCCTGTTTGAAATACAACAGCAGCTAACCCCATTGTCCACTTTCTACCAATTGCATCTGACGTTCTTCCACCAGCTAAGCTACCTAAAAGTGAAATTATGCTCAAAACACCAACAAGAACTTCTTGTTGAACTTCTGTTATTTTCAAATCTTCTTGAATAAATAAGATTGCTCCACTCATGACACCTACATCTGCAAATAAAAAGCACAGGTGTCGAAATTAAGCTTTATGAAATCGAACATAAAGTCTGCTTCGTAAATTGATGAAATGTTCAAATGCATCCCCCACCCCGTCCCCCACCTTGGATTTTTGTTTTCCCATACTCTTAAACCAAGTAGTACATATTTACAATGTGTTATAACACATAACCCTGAGTTCTATGAATAACTTGTAAAAGGAGATGAGAATTGTAACTCTTTCTTTTGAATTCTCATTGATAAAGAATGTTATTTCTCCACTAATAATTAACTACAACTTGCAGAAACTGGACTATTAGTCAAATATTTTCTAGATTAAATGCAAAGAAGTAAAGGGTACATTATTTATGCAAATAGAAGCTCCATCCGTATGTACTTCTCCTTGCTTATGATTCATTTATTCATTGTGGGAAGCCTCTTGCTTTTGCTGTAGAATTCATTTTCCGACTCGTAACGAAGGGAGTTTCTTCCTTCCTATGACAGCTTTTGGTGTAAGGCTCCAACCCATCACAAATATGTAATCAGATGTTTCAAATTAATAAAAGTGTCATCATTTAGCACTCCAAGATTGTAACTATGTTGTTAACATAAAACAACTATCAGTTCTTGCCAAAGGATTTATCTACTTCAATCTTGACTCACATGCAATTTCTCCAGAGACAAGCATTCACACATGCTAATTTAACTTGATAGAGAGGCTATTTCTGACCCTCGACTAAAATAAAGCATCCCAGACAGTTCGAAAAAGGGGAAGCGAAGCAATACTGACAACAAAGTAATAAGAAATGGAGAGAACTATATAATAGACTGAAGAACGAACTGTCAGGCAGCCCGGTGCACTAAAACTCCCGCGATGCGCATGTTCCGGGGAAGGCCGAACCACAAAGGTTATTATACGCAGCCTTACCCTACATTTCTGCAAGAGGCTGTTTCCACAGCTTGAACCGACCTTCTAGTCACATGACAAAAACTGTACTAGTTACTCCAAGGCTCCCCTTCTGAAGAAGGAACAGTCACGACAACAAAATAATGCAATAGCCATAGCACAAAAACCACAAGCGATATCCGAAATCGAAGAACAAGAAACTATGAAAATACTGCTAATACTAGTAGTAAGAAGGAAGGTCCAAGTATGACCACAAGTCTATCCCACGCGGAAGCGTGAGAACGCCCAACTAACAACTAACCTTCTATCCTAATCTCCGACGTCCAAACTCTCCTATCTAAGGTCATATCCTCAGCAGGCTCAAGATGAGAATAATTAACAGTCTTCATCAAAATTTAGTACAATATGTCCAGCAGAAGTCAAAACTCAAAACACAAAGTGGAGTCAATGTAAAACATAAATCTTGAAAAAAAAAGTCAACCTTTAGGAATTAGAATATATCACGCCAAGTTTCAATAACATACCGCAAAATTAGAAATACTAATTACTTTGATTCACAATATATAGGGCAAAGTGCATAAATGTACAATTATAAAAAGTTGCTTACCATAGCCAAGAAGGACATTGTTAAGAGAAGCAAAAACAGCACAACCAAAAACATATTTTCTGGTACTCTTTTTCCTTCTCTCCAACTGATGATGATGGTGCGAAGGATCATCATCATCATAATCTGCAAACTCAGAATCCATCCTCTTGTACTTGTTCTTTCTCCCCAATGGAAAATCTGACAACCCCATCTCCCCATTTCCATTTTCTTGGATACCTTCCATACCCATCTACCTTTCTATGACCCAAAATTCTTTTAACTGAAAAAAACAGAAACTTTAAAAATTACTATTAATAGATTTTTTGACCCAAAAATCCAATTTTTAACTGAAAAAACACACTTTGATCCAAAAATCCAATCTTTAACTGAAAAAACAGAC
The DNA here is from genome assembly GCA_026120095.1 of Capsicum chinense. Lineage (NCBI taxonomy): Eukaryota > Viridiplantae > Streptophyta > Magnoliopsida > Solanales > Solanaceae > Capsicum > Capsicum chinense. Next base: position 238,808,598 of record JAPEIP010000010.1, on the reverse strand, counting down.
AATTTGAAAGCTACTAGTACATGTTTGACCCAAAAAATCCAATCTTTAACTGAAAAAACAGATAATTTGAAGTTACTCCCAAAAATCCAATCTTTAACTGAAATAACAGATGTTTTGACCCAAAAATCCAATCTTTAACTGAAAAAACAGAAGATGTGAAGTTACTGATTGATTTTTTGATCCAAAATCCAATCTTTTAACTAAAAAACAGAATTTTTACCCAAAAGTCCAATCTTTAACTGAAAACACAGAAAATTTGAAGCTACTAATTGATTTTTGGACCCAAAAATCCAATGTTAAACTGCAAGATTGGATTTTGGGAGTTGGGTTTCAGTTTAAAAATCAAGATCTGGAATAAAATGAATTAAAAAATAATTTAAAAATTAGGAAACAAGACAAGTGGGACAATTTTTACTATTTGTTTTGAGTGATATAGGACATCACCCGGCCTTGACCATATAAATTTTGAATTAAAGAATGTGGAGCTTTCAAATATACATTTATACAGCGTAAGACTTGGCACATTTGCGGTACATTTCATGTTGGTATATCAATTTTTAGTAGCCTAATCAAATGGGAGTTTCTTAGAAGGTACAATTGCTATGTGAAATGTTATCATTGACTTTATTTCCATTATTATCAATGTCATTGCCTAATCACGAAATAGCTAATCTCAAAATTAATAATTGTAGATTAACTTGTTTTACAACCAAACGACCCCTTAATGTTTTGAATTAACTTAAAAATATAGTAAGTTTTTTTGTACTTTTATTTTTAAATTGCCGTCAAATCCAATATTAGTCCTATTTGTTAGCTTTTAGGAATTAGCAGGCAACAACCAGAAAAGAAATGTACCAATTACCATAAGATGAATGTCATGCAAAAAGTTGCCTCTCTAAAGAGGAGAAGAAATTACGCTTTTTAAAAGTAACAACGTTAATTGCATACAATAAGTTACTGTGGTGTAGTGGTTATCACCTCAGTCTTATACACTAAAGGTCCCCAGTTCGATCCTGAGCAGCAATACGTGCGCTTTTACTTTTTTCTCATTTTCTTATCCATGCAAGGGTACTCTTTTCTTATCCATGCCAGGGTAGTCCGGCCTTTTTACAGATCTAGTGTTTCTTTTTCCATTTTTCTTACATATGTTTTTGCAAGTTCATTTTCTTACACATGCTTTTAAGGGTTTAAGGGTAAGACTGTGGTTCGACCCTTTTTCAGATTCAGTGCTTCATTTTTTTTCATTTTCTTACACCTGCTTTTGCAAGTTCAAGCCGCGGTTATAGCCACTTCCATAAATATAGGGTAAGAATCTGTATAATAGACTTCTATAGTGCAGCCCTTTTTTGGATCAGCGCAGAAGTTTTAGTGCATCAGACCACCTTTTTTACTTTCTAAAATATTTTCCATGCATTGGCCAATTTTCTTTTCCGAATCCACCGCTTCTTTTCCATTTTCTTACACATGACTTTGCAAGTTCTAGCCTCTTGCAGAAATGTAAGATAAAATTGCATACAATAAACTTCTGTGGTCCAATCATTTTTTGGATCCAGTGTATAGAGGCAGTTCTAGTACACCGGACCACCCTTTTTATTTTCTAAAATATTTTCCATGCATTGGTTATTGTCGATCTGTTGACGGGCATATCGACGGCTGTCTCTATTGTATTTTAGATGTAATGAATTATAGTATTAAAATTGTTTACCTCTACTTGTAGAGGACCTTTCACTTGTTCAAGAGAAAATGTGGACTTTCTTTTAGCTACCTGCCTTGCATATATTTGTTTTGCTACTATTATTTTCCTCCAAACATAACTTGGCAAGAAGATACTCACGCTTTGTTTTTGCATTCAAGCACTTCCCCTTTTTCAGTGTGTTTACTTATTTACGTTGTCAGATTGTAGTGTGTTTTTTAAAAACATTTCCTGTGGCCTTGTTTCAACTTGAGGCCATATTGCATATAACAATGGGTAAAATTGCTGCCTTACGACCATGACGTCACGGGTACAAGCCGTGGAAACAGTTTCTTACATAAATACCAGATAAGACTACATGCAAAAAACCCTGTGGTTTGGCCCGTTCTAGGGCCCTCTGTATATAGAAAGTTTTAGTGCACCAAATTGCTCTTTATTGCATATAATAATGTTGAAAATTTCAAGGCTAGATGTGAAGGCATTTCTTTTCACCAGCTTTTACAAGGGAAGCTGACCAATCTCTACATAGAATATGAGACAGCTGCAAAATTATGGAAAACATAAAGTTCCCTTTATTTCAGTATGCTATTATTCCATCTCAAAATCCAAATACATTCTGTAGGCATTTCTATCTGAAGAATAGTAGCCTTCCACAAGAGTATCCACTTGGAAACCAAGTTTCTTATATAGCTGCATGGCTGCAATCCTTGTAGGATCTACATGAAGTGATATCCGGTGAACATTTCTTGTTCTGCATTTCTGCACTGCTGCCTTCAGCAATATCTCTCCATGGCCTAGTCCCCTGTAATTCTCTTTCACTAATGCCATTCCACAGGAAAGTAACATCAGTAAGCAATTATGAAAATATTTTAAATGTCAAAAATGAAGGAATATTGTAAATGAAACTCTTTCCCCTCTTTTTTCAACTTGTGATGATTCACTTAGGCCAGAGACCAATACGAAAAAAGACAGGCATGTAGCGGAAGCAAACTTTTTCTTACTGGTAAGGATCACGATAAGAAATTCATAACCACAGAAAGAACCAAAGTAATTCTTTAAAGAAAACAAAGAAAAATAATCATCACATGAAAGATGGTTCTTTCTTCAATGCAATGATGGACAATGCTTCCCCTGACTTATCAGGAATATTTACTGATAATATCAATTTACCTTCTGTCATTCTCTATAGTGATTCAATATGATGGCGTTCAGAGAAAGATTTAACTGAAATCTCACGCGAAACACCTTAAAAACAACTGCTAGCTATTTCAAGATTTGTTCTTTCCTCAATAGTATATACAGTAAGCGTTAATTAGTTTGAGGGAGGACATATTTTGGTTAGGTATGATATAGCCTATGGAGTCATGCAAATCCTGAGTAGCTAAACTAAATGGCAGCATCTCTTTCACATTTGCTAAACACCTTGTTCAATTCTTCGTCCGAGAGGTGCCAGCAGGTCATTGTTAACATATCAGTTCCTCGGAGGGGAAAAATGCATAACACCACTCTAACTGAGAGACTTGGATCCTTCAAAAAAAATGATGCAGATTCCAACAGAAGCAATTTTTCTTACCTCTATGTTCGTAGAGATCAGAACTTGTTTGGCAAATGCATTCAAGCATATTCTTCTTAGAAAGACATCTTTTTTGTAGATGAACTACTCCAAAATAGGTATTTTTATCTATTGAATGTTCAAGTTATAGTCACATTCACACTTCTGATGTTCTTTCTCATACGCAAACATTAGCAAAGAGACGCATTTAAGTTCCTCGTGATTATAACTTCCTATCTTAAATCACATTGGTCACATCCAATCCTGTGAATTCTACCTCGTCGTGCAAAAGTTCATCCCCAACCTAATGTGGATCACACTGGTACAAGTTTCATAGACCAGTGTCAACTACCAATTGCAAGCACAGTAGTGCCTCTAGAAACGAAGTATCCTTGAATCTAACGATTCCTAATCTTTTCTCCATCCCAAAATCGATATGCTTAGCAATAGTTACACATGTTAGACAACTAATAGAGAGGCCATAGTTGTCATTTCGCCTGCTATTAAACTTATAGGCTCTTTTATAAATGTCGAGAAGTAATCTGACAGCAATTGAGCTGCAACTTCAGATAAACACTGTTAGATGGTAATGAATCAGATGCTACTTAGTAATTAAAGCATCTCAACTTTCCAACATACGGTTTCAACTTCAGTCCCAATCCAAGAATACCAAGAGTTACAATTAAAATTCCACACTAACCAACAAGAACTGATTAGCAAGGAACTACATCCACGATCCCATCACCTCAATTTTAGGATCTCTCAATCAATGAGTGCACTTTATCTCCTTACATTTAACAACAAGAAGAACAATATATCCCGTGTAATGCCACAACTGGGGTCTGGGAAGGGTAACGTGTACATATTCTTACCCCTACCTTGCTAAGATAGAGAGGTTGTTCTTGATAAACCCTCGGCCAAACAATCTCATATAGCTGCTTAGAACCTATTTGAATGAGCTTATAACTTGCGACTTTAAAACAAGTACTTAAAAACACTTTTTATTTTCTCCAAACACAACAAAACAGCTTAAAAGCTATTTTAGCTTAAAAGCACCTAAAATAAGTAAATCCAAACAAGCTCTTAAGGCTCATTTGGCTGGTGAACCAGTTATCCTTATTAACCCACCCTCAAACGAGTCCATAGAATCCGATCCAAGAATATTACTACAACTATAATGCCTCAATAATCAGATTAAACTCAAGACCAATTACTAACACAAAAATCTACACCCAAACAAAAAAAAGTATGCAAGATGAAAAGGAATTTTCTTATTCAAACCTGCTAATTTAGTGATGCAAGCACAAAGAGAAGAAGGCCAAGAGTACATAACATAACCAGCAACATCTCCACCCATTTGAATGTAAAGCAACCCACTGTTCTTCTTTTTCAGTTCTTCATCAAAAGATCTAGCTAATGATTCGTGTTTGGGGAAAATCTTTTTCTCTATTCTCACTATGTCTTCAACTAATTTAGACCAATTTGGTGAATTTCTTTGTAATTCAATTATTACTCCTGTTACCATTTTTCTTGGATTTCCTATTTCTCTGTTGTTGCATTAGGTTAACAAGAATCAACTTTCTGACCAAAAAAAAAAACACAAGAATCAACTTGTATAATGGGTCGGGTATTTTTTTTTGAAAAAGGACAAATATAACACCTAAAATTAAAATAATTTCATAAAATTAATTCCTAAATTTAAAAATTCAATAAATAGCAACCGCCGTAATCATTTATACGTAGTCTCGCAAATTAGGTTTCTTTCTTTTTTCAGTCTAACCTGCAGAAGCACTTTTGAATACCCACTTTAAATTTAACTAGCTGTTTCTTGTGCTTAATTGTCTTTTTTGTGTGTTTATTGTTCAAGTAACTAATGACCTTATATGCTACCTTAGTTTCATTTTACTCGTTTCAAATTTTTTAATTTATTATTTTATTTTACTTTATTTTTTTTACTTATCAAGATAAGATAAAATTTTTTTAGTATAATTGATTACTTCTTATTATTAGTATTGTTGAAAAAGAAAAATATTGCAAAGATGAGTACCATTAAAAGTACACTATTAAAAATATAAATGGTGTTTTGTTATTAGTCATCATCAATATTGAAACTAACAACAAGACACAATTAAGAGAGGTAAAATGGTAAAATTACATTATCAATTATTATTTTTTTAATTGATGTATGATTTCAATTTAGGACGGATAAAATGGGACGGAGGAAATATTAAAAAGTAACTCTTTTTCGATCCACAACAAAGTCTCTCTCTTTATTTTTTTTTTTTTTTAGACTAAACTCAAAATCCTCTCTTTTGTCACTTTCTCTCTCTTCTTCTTCTTCTTCTTCGTACATTACACCATCTCTGTAACTCCAAAACTATTTTCTTCTTCGTACATTACGTCATTTCTGCAACTTCAAAGCTATTTTTCTCTTCTATACATACATTCACTTTCTACAAGTCATCCTCTATTTCTCTTCTTCAGATTCCTCTGTAAAATGTGTATTTATGTGGTATATATACTGTATCGACGTGGCATAAAAGTGCATCAATCTAGTATAAAACTGTATCAATGTGGTATCAAAGTGTATCAATATAATATAAAAATGTATCAATATGATATAAAAGTGTATCAATTGGGTATAGAGACTACATGCGATCGACGAACTAAATGACTAAAAATCGAAATTAAATTGGGCCGACTGGCTTCAATTGTCCAACTTTTAAATTGCTGGCCATTTCTTTTCAAAATGGCCGGCCCATGTCCTTTTCCTTTTTAAAAAAAAATTACTCCGATTTTTAATTTGGGAAGAGGAACACTTTATAACACTTTTTAAAACAAATAGCCCAAGTTTGAAAACTTTCCAAAAAGTGGTCAGTCGGATATACTAATTTTGCTTTATAGTCATTTCCTAATTTGGGTCATTTTGACCTACGTAGTCCATATACAATACTGATACAGTCTATATACAATATTGATACAGTATTCAACTTGGGCAACTCGGCCCTTTCAAAAATATTTCAATTTTTTTTTCTATAAATGTTTTGATTGATCAAATATTCTATTTTTTTTATTGTTTAGAAATAATTATTAAACTATATAAAAACGATATAATTGTTAAAGAGAATATGTATCTATATAAAATATATGTATATAAATTGTATAATTCTATCAAATATGTATATGTATGAAATATATACAAAATATATATAGAAAGTGTATGAAGATTATATAATTATTGTATAAAATGTGTAAAAAAAAATGTACAGTTATTGTTTGGACTGTGTACATCTTACCCTCCCCAGACCCCACTTTGTGGGAATAAACTGGGTATGTTGTTGTTGTTGTATTGTATAAATTGTGTATCAAAATTGTATAATTTTCGAATAGAATATTTATATGTATAAGATTTGTATAGAAACTGTATAGAAGATGTGTAGAAACGATATAAAACAAGCCAGCAAATTGAAATGGCTAGAAAGTGAAATTTAAATTCAATGATCATTTTCATGAAAATAGTTTAATTTGAAGTGTCGTTTTATCTTTTCCCCTTTGAGTTTTGATTTTAATTAAGGATAAAAGGGTTATTTTAACAGTCACATGACATTTTCTCAATTAAAAGTCAGAAAATAATTTTTTTGATTTATTAAATATAGTCCTTCAAAAAAATATATATATGTGAGTTATTAATGTAGGATAGAAAGTATAGATCGTTTCACTTTAATTAAGAGTTAATACATAAAAATAACCCTAAATTTGACACCAAATTATAACTTTGACCTTAAACTTTGATAGTGCACAAATAGGACCTTTAACTATTTAAAACCTGAACAAATATGACCTCCGATTTTGCAACCCTATGCGTGAGTCTCACTCGTGCCTATGTGGAAAGGTAATTCAATCACACGATGCCACGTCGTTAAAAGGGTTAACTTGGAGAGAGGTCATATTTGTGCAGTTTTGAATAGTTAAAGGTCATATTTGTGCACTGTCAAAGTTTAAGGTTATATTTATGTATTACGCCCTTAGATTTTAAGCTGGACGCGTCCAGTTTTGCGTATTGAACACACGTTTTGCCACGTAGGATTGGAGGTCATATTTATGTAATTTTGAATAGTTAAAGATCATATTTATGCACTGTCAAAGTTTAAGGTCAAAGTTACAATTTGGTGTCAAGTTTAGGGTCATTTTTATGTATTAACTCTTTAATTAATATATTAATTGATTTAAGTTTGGTGAGCAGTCCTTTAATGAGAAGCACATGGCAAAAAAGCATCCCTACAAACTAGGATACAAATAAATCTGTTTTGTAGCATTAGTAACATTGATAAATCAAACTTTTAAAATGACAAAAATAAGTTATTTCCAATTATTTGAACTCTGAAGGAAAAAAAAAAAGTTATGTCAGATTAAAAGTACTGTAGTATTTTCTTCTTCTAACCTGCTAATTTAATGATGCAACGACAAAGAAGATAAAGAGTACATAACATAACCAGCAACTTTTTCACGCACTTGAGTGAGTCCGGAATCGATATATATCGTTACTTTGAAAAAGTGATCAATCTATGTCATATATTTGAGAAGTGATCAATTTATGCTTTGTGCACTAAATAAGTGCACAATACTTTCAATTTTTAACGGCACAAGTACAAACGACGTCAGAATAATTATTTTTAGATTGTATACTTTTTTTATGCACAATCCATTAATTTTTAAATTATACACTTTTTTTAATTATCAATCTTTAGATGTCTAACTTTGTCATATATGCATGTAGGGCACAAACCAACAACAGCATAACAAGAAAAGCATGGATAACCTAACTCACCAAACTAAATAGTGGTAGCTAGCTAGTGTTCTGAATAACGTTAAGGGTAAGATTTCTGAAAACAAATGAAATAAAGTTGGAATATTTGTCTGTATCTACCGATCAGGTTAACAACAATTTGTTGAGGGAACCATTAGAGACGAGGTGGAGGATTAAGATTTTGAATTTTTAGAGAGATGGGAGGGGGGATAGTCGGATTTTTTTAGAGAGATGGGAGGGTACCGTCTAAAAGGGGGAGAAGATGAAGCTTGGATCTAAAAATTTTATTGATGGTCACTTAACTTTGAGTTTATTTCATAAAAGTACACAAAAGTTATTTTACTTTTCTCCGACGATCACAAAAGTCATTATGGCGGAACTTTACAATAATTTCACCAAAAAAATGATGTGTCAACCTTAATTATTTCTTAATTTTAATTTAAGAGAATGTAATATATTACCTCTATCTTAACCCTTTTTATATGTGCCAAACTCAATTTTTCTTATGGATTATATAACGGAAGAACATCAATTTTTTAATAGATTAGGCTACCTAAGAAAGACTATTTTCATAAAAAGAATTTGGTTGATATTTTTATGAAATATTTCATAATATTTCATTCATCTGCCAAAAAGATTCATCGAAAAAAGTAATAAACAAGATAAATTTTTAAAAACACATAAAATAAAAATATGTGTATAATATTATTATTTTTAAGATTATTTTAATTTTTTGAAGATAAATCAACATGTGAAAAATATTTTTAAAATAAAACCTTTTTAATTTTGTCATCGAATAAGTATTATCAAAATTTATACAAATAATATTATTGACAGTTGTGCTAACGGATAAAATATAAGTAATTTAATAGATAAAATAAATTATTGTATATATAATTTTTATTTTTATCAATTGAATTAATTAGACAATATGTAATTATGAGAAACTGAATATTATAATGAAAATTTTTAAGAGAATTAATCAATTAGTCAAACAATTAAAAGTACAAAGACAAATTCAATAAATAGAGTAGGTTATCATATTATTTTGATATGCTGAATGCAAAGGCCCAAGTGGCAAGAAAAGAAATGTATAAAAAAAATAATTTTATCAATTACATGTCACAATTTTAGAGGGAGAAAGGTAACTTTATCAACAACATATCATAATTTTAGAGGGGAAAAAGTAATTTTATTAACTACATGTCATAATTTTAGATGAGAAAAGTAATTTACTAACATGTCACAATTTTAAAGGATTTTAAAAAAATTTAAATTGCCATAATCTTATCAATTACATGTCATAATTTTAGAGGAAACAAATAATTTACCAACACATGTCTCAATTTTAGAGGATTTTAAGAAAATTAAGATTACAATAGTGTCATTGTGAAGACCACCAAATTTTGATATCATCCCTTATAGTATAGTTTTAGTTTCATAAAAATATTAAATATATATATATATATATATATATGTATATATATACATTATGAAAATAGTCTTCACAAGATAGTCTAATCTATTAAAAAATTGATATTCTTTCACTATATAATCCATAAGAAAAATTAGGTTGGACACAAATAAAAAGGGCAAGATATGGGTAATATATTATATTTTCTTAAATTAAAATTAAGAACTAATTAAGGTTGCCACATCATTTTTTCGGTGGAATTATTGTAAAATCCGGTCATGGTGACTTTTGTGATGACCAGGTCAAAGTAAAATGACTTTTGTGTAATAAATGAAAGAAAAATGATTTTTGTGCAATAGAAACAAAGTTAAGTGACCATAAATGAAATTTACTCTAAAAAAAGTGCACAATCTAAGCCTCCCTTCCCCTCCCCTCCTTTCCCCACCCTGTTCGAACCCCCATTTCTAACTCCGACAGCCATATCCTAGTATGTTTTAGCTGAAGAAGAAGATTGAAAATTAATTTCCAAAAAACTATTCAAATCACTAGTCTTATATGTACAAAATACAAAATATACAAAGTTCAAGATCCTAATTAAAGGACAATAACACCATTCAACACACACTAAAATTTTCAAAACTGGATACTTTACTATCTTCTCAGCATGTCCATCTATCAACGAATGGAGAAAATAGAAGACAAAGAGTAAGCTAATCTCAATACAATGATGACTTTCAGTTGCCCTCTTTTTGGAATTGACCTCCCATACTCTTTCTTCTCCTTCAACCCCATCCTCAGCCCCACCCCTTTTCCTATTTATGTCAAATTCAAACACTCAAGCTTGCGTTGATTTCAATTGATTGAATTACAAGGCATTAAAGTGAATCACAATGGTGTGAATTTGAAGTGGTTCGTTTGATTTAGATTTCAATGTCCAAGATTCATGTTGGTCTTCCTATTTTCAATGTTTTGCTATTTTTAGTCGAGATTTACAATCAAAGTTTCTAGTTTGATTATCTTTGTAAATATGAAAAATTGAAATGAAATTGAAATTGAAAGAAGTCTAATTTGATTATCTTTGTGGATATGAAAAGTTGGAATAAAATTAAAATTGGAGAAAGTATTAGCAGAGGTCGTAAAATATGGTGTTAATGATGGTAGCATTAACGTGTTAATGGTGAGAATGTTAAAATGGAGAGAGGGTTTGAAGAAGAAAGTGTTTTTTTAAAATTTTTCTTATATAATATTAGTGGTATTATTTTTTAAAAATAATTTTATACGTGGTAGTGACATGGCAATGATGTGGTAGTGATGTGGCCTGTGATGTGGCGCATAATGCACCTCTCTGGGTGAGAGTGGTAGTATGTTTTTGGGGTGGTATTTAATTCATTATAAAGCTCTTGAGGGGTAAATAATTGCCTATGTAGTTTAGAGTTTAAAGTAAGTTATGCGGATAAGTTCAGGAGTGAAATGATGTTTTTTCACTTTTTATAGTGATGGCTAGGAGTGTACATAGGTCGGGTTGGTTTGTTTTCTTATTGAATAAAAACCAAACCAATTATGTCGATTTATTAAAACTATAAACCAAATCAAACCAACATAAAATCGATTTTTTCGGTTTAGGTTTTAGTTGGTTCTTTCGATTTTTTTTGTTTTTTTTTGGGTTTTGTTGATTTTTTTATAATATTTATTTTTTATAATTATATTGTGATTGAAGACTAGATCAAGTATGTTTTCACTCATGCGCTAATAAAAAACTCAATTATGAAAGAATGAGGAGCGAAAAAATCTTTTGAAAATAAAAAGTAAGATGAAAAGTGAAAAGTTTAGGTTTTAATTTATATTAGGTTTCGGATCATTTTATTAGCAATTAATGGAAAAATATTACAACTTAATACACACACACACACACACACCTACTTTCTAAATATTGAAAATTAATAAAACTAATTGAAAAAATATTTAAAAAGTAGATTATAATTAATATTTTGCATATAAAAAGTTCAATTATATGTATGTATATATATA
>JAPEIP010000010.1:238760715-238780519 GCA_026120095.1 Capsicum chinense | reverse complement strand
TAAATTAAATTAAACTAAAAAAATTCAAAATACACAAATATAATAAAATTAAATATTAAACAATTAATACAATAAATAAAAATTAAACGTAAGAGATGAAACGACAATACCAAATTTTGGAAGTATCCGAAGGTTGCGACTTTAGAAACTTCTGCTCGTACTTTGTAAATGCAAAATTAAAAAATTAAAATGAACACTTTAAGAAATTAAATATATTGAATATTTGAGAATTGAGAATTGAGATTTGAGAGAGAATGGGATTTTGAGAGAGTGAAAAATTATGTGAAAAATGATTTGAAGGTGTAGGGTATTATTTATAGAATTTTTTTTGGGATTAAAAAATAATTTTTAAAGTAATTTTTTTTTTTAAGAAATGGGCCCAAACTAGCCGTTTGGACCCAAAAATAGCTATATAGCCGTTGGGCCAACGGCTAGTTTGGCCCAAAACCCAAAAATTAAAAAAAAAATAGATTTCGGGCAGGGCCAGGCCGATTAACCGGTGGGCCTGGATTGGGATTGGTCTATGCCGGGTTAACCAGGCCCAAATTAAAAAAATAACCGGCCCGGGACCCAGAACCCTAAAGCCCTAGGGATTACCGGGCCGGGTCAAACTGGGTCGGGTTCTTTAAGTGGGCCAGGTAGGGTCGGGTCAGGCCAGCCCACTTGACAGTCTTAGTTATGATAGAAATGGTGACCAAATCAACTCATTTCTTGCCAGTCCATACTCTTATTCAATCGAGGACTATGCCAATCTCTATCTCAGAGAGTTGGTTAGGTTGCACGGTGTTCCCTTATCTATCATCTCAGATAGAGGTACTCAGTTTACCTGTCACTTCTGGAAAGCATTCCAAAAGGGTCTTGGTACCCAAGTATACCTCAGTACAGCCTTCCTTCCTCAGACAGACAGTCAAGAAGAAATGACCATTCAGACTCTTGAGGATATGCTGAGAGTATACGTTGTTGATTTCAAGGGTAGTTGGGATGACCATTTGTCTTTGATTGAATTCGCATACAATAACAGCTATCATTCCAGTATCCGTATGGATCCATTTGAGGCTCTCTATGGTAGGATATATAGGTCTCCAATTGGTTGGTTTGAAGTAGGTGAGGCTATAGTAGTAGGGCCTGACTTGGTGTTTGATATGTTAGAAAAGGTTCAGTTGATCAGAGAAAGGCTTAGGGCTGCCCAGAGTCGACAGAAATCATATGCTGATGTGAGGAGAAAGAATCTCGAGTTTGAGGTCGGTGACTTCGTTACTTGAAAAGCTCTCCCATAAATAGAGTGAAGAGATTCAGCAAGAAAGGGAAACTCAGTCCCCGATATGTCGGTCCCTTCAGAATTTTTAGTTGTTTCGAAAAGGTTGCTTACAAGCTTGAGTTGCCTTCAGATTTAGCCTCAGTACACCTAGTGTTCCATGTCTCATTGTTGAAAAAATGTATTGGTGATCCAGCTGTAGTTGTTCCCTTAGAAAGTGTAGATATTCAGAACAGTCTCTCCTTTTAGAAAGTCCCAGTCGAAATTCTTGATCATCAAATTCATAGAATAAGGAACAAAGAAGTTACGTTAGTCAAAGTTCTTTGGCAGAATCAGTCCGTTGAGGGATTCACTTGGGAAGTAGAGGCAGATATGCGAACCAAGTACCCTCATCTCTTCTCTGCAAATCCAGATTCAGTATAAGGTACCAATCTACTTAAGATTTTCTTTTCTCTGTTATGATTTGTTTCAGCCGCACATCATGTTCATGTCAGTTGTGCATTCATGAATCAATTTAGTTATACATTCCATGTATCAAACATGCATATTCAGTGTGTAAGCTCAGTCCATTAGTTCCCTCAGCTTAACCAGTTTCATTCGAGGATGAATGATCCCAAGGGGGAGATATTATAGCACCTTATATTTTTCTAGCATAATCTAAGTCCCAATACATGAGTATTCATACATGAAATTTTTGAAGCACTCATTATTATTTAGTTTAGAGCGTGCCATTGCGTAGGAAATTTAATTAGCTTTCCAATGATATAAAATTTGCCTAAATTCGATAATTGAGTAAGAAGTTATGGCGATTTTAAGTTTCAGTCGTTAAACATCGTTATTTTAAACCTTAGCACATCACGTAGGCAGCCCAAATGACAATATTTGATTTCCAGTGTGACTCCACGATCATGACGCATCGCAGAGCAGGCCAATTTCCCGTTTGTCTATTTCCAGTAGGCCTCCATGATCATGGTTCATCGTAGAGATGGTCAAATTGGCATCCACAGGCTTACCGCGATGGTGGCGCATCGCGGTGTTTGTCCAGGTCCCAGTTGTCCCTTTTACAGTGGCTTGGTGCGATAGTGGCACGTCGCGCCAAGGCTAAAAATTGGGGCGGTCAGTTTTCAGCTTCCGTTTTTAAATTTTTTCAAGGGTATTCGAGTCTTTTTCCACGGCCTTAATTAACCTAAAATACGAAATTTAACCCGTAAACACCCTATGTAGTCATCATTATTTCAATTGCTCTCACATTAAAAAAACCTCTCTTTCAAGAACAAGAAACCCTAGCTTTCAAATTCAAGGCCAATCCTCAAGAACTCACCCAGATCTTCAAGAAATTCACTATCCCAAGTATGTTAGATGTTCATCCATGGATCGCTTTCACCCATGGAGTCCAAGCAACCCTTTTAAATTATAGAATTTTGATCTTTTCAAGTTATTATGTTTTAAATTATGATTTCATCCATGAATCTCCATGTACTATTAATTTTATACCATATTACCATGAAATTATTATTTTTATTCAATCTTCCATGTTTTAATATTATTATTTACTGAATTAAACCGTGATTTAATTCTAATATAATGAATTCATGGTATTCCTACAAATTCTATGACATTCCTATGATTGTTTTAAACCATAAACTACAAGTGCTTGATAAAATGCCTACAAGAGTGATTTATCTAATAAGAGCCTTCATGTTTTGGTCTTCAAGCTTTAGTGTCTTTTCAGTATTGTTGTTTTGAGTCCTGGGGGTATTGAATGCCTGAAAACCATAGCTGTTTATTTAGTCTAGCCTCAGTACATTACAGAATAGTCGTCAGATTATATTATGAGCACTATCAGAATAGTAAGATATCGGTTATTCAACTCAGAATAGTCTAGTATCTCAGTGTCTTTTAGTTGGGAGTAAGATTTAGCACCAAGAAAGTGTAGGGATGACGACTTCCTCGTTAGATAGGAAGAGTCGTTATAGCAGTCCCTATACTCCAGAACTACGTAGCCAGTGTAGGATATGAGTAGTCACCAGTCAGATTAGGCTTGATAATCTTGCACCTTAGGATATTATATCAGTTTAGTGGATCCACACAATCATTATTAGTACCCATGACATGGTATTAACACCCTTCCAGCTGGGGTTACAGGTTGAACCCCAATTAACTTAGATTGGGGCATGTAGGTTAGATGATACCTCCTACAGTCTCAGATATAGTCTCAGTTACAGTCCCAACTTAGTTATTCAATCTTAGTGTTGTTTGACCAAAGCATACAGAGTTCAGTTATCTCAGTATTTCAGTTTACATATTTTACTCAGTTATGTTACATACTTGGTCATGCATCCTCAGTATTTACAGATTTTTATGCATTATCAGTATCTACAGATTTCATGCTCTCTACTATGTACTGCATGCTTTACATTCTTATCCAGTTAATTATTAGTTCTGTTCATGAAACCATGCATACCATTCTGCCTCATTTAGCATACCAGTATATTCAAAGTACTGATCACATACCTTTTTTTTGCGCTATGATGTTGTAATACCTCGTATTTTTATCTAGCTTAAATTCATCCCAAAGATGTCAAAGACTTGTTTTAAAGATGAAGCTATTTTTATACATGTGTTATTTTCAAGATTTTCACTTTTTGTCATGAGGAAAATTCAATAAGCTTTCCATCGATATAAGATTCACCTAAATTCAATAACCAGGTAAAAAGTTATGACTAATTCAAGTTTTAGTCGTAAAACACCGTCATCTCAGTTAGTGGCGCATCGTGCCATAAGCTAAAATAACATTTATCAATTTCTAGTAAGACTCCGCAATTACACCACATCGCGGAGGACTCCCAAATTCCAATTGTCAAAATCCAGTGAAGCTCTGTGATTTCTCCCCGTCGTGCCATCGTCCAATTTCCCAGTTGTCAAATTCCAGTGAAACGGTGCGATATCACCGCGCCGTGCCAAGGGTCCAGGTCAGAAAATTTTTACAAAATTTAAAAGACGCATCCAGGGTTAAATGGGGTTTTTCCCCATGACTTTAGTTCAATCCTAAATACGAAATTTAACCCTACATAACCTAAGGATATCATTGTTCACTTTATTGTTCCCAAATTGAGTTGCTCTCCCTCAAGAACAAGAACCCTAGCTCTAATATTCAAGGGCCAAATCACAACAACTCTCCATCAATCCTTCCAAATTCATTAACTCAGGTATACATAGTGTTCATTCATGGACTCCTTTCGTCCATGAAGCCCAAGAATCTCTTTTCAAAGTTCAAGTATATGGATTTTTATGAATTCTATGTTGGGTTTGTTTTTGTCCATGTTGATAATGACCAATTGAATTCTAATCCATGTTTGGTGATAAATTTTATGTGGAATTAGTTATTATATGTGTAGATTTATGTGAACCCATGTTTTAAACCCTTGAATTGTGAAACTAGAATTGAATCATGATGTTTACTTGTTGTGCAATGTAGCCTACATATACTATGCTCGCTATGTGTTTGATTAAATGCCTATGGGAAGGAAAAGTGCCATACTAGTATGATAATATGAAATCCCCATTCATATACACGTTCATGTATGTTAGTGTTTGATGAAATATCTTAGTCAATGGATTATGGATATGTGTGTAGCCATTGTTGTGCTTCAGAATTTATGCCATGAATTACTTATATGATATCGAGTCCTGGAGGTATTTAATACCCGATAATTTAGCTATGCACCTAGAGCTAGTGTTATGTTTTTACGATATCCTCAGTCAAGCCATGTTTAGTAGAATTCAGCTAGTCATGTGACTCTAGAAAAATTTAGTAAGCTCAGTAATCCCAGTAAATCTTAGAAAGCTTAGTAATTCAATAATCTCAGTAGTATTTTGTCAGTCATCGAAACTCTGTGAACTCAGTCTAGTTCAGTTCAGTTAATCATGTTCAGTGTCCCTCAGATGGGAGTAGGAGTTAGCACTGAGTGAGCACAAAGATGGGAACTCACCTATTATTAGAGGGTGTGATTCTTAGAAGTAGTCTTTACACTCCAGAACTACGTAGCCAACATAGGTTGAGACATCATAACCTATTATATAAGGGAAGATGAGGTGGCTTAACCTGTTATATGAGGGTCCCACTGTTCTCATTAGTGTAACCTATTATATGAGGGTCACTTATAGTTTGTCCTTACTAGTGGTGCAGTACTGACACCCTTCCAATTGGGGTTATAGATTGGACCCCAACTCAGCCATAATGGCGTATTAGGGGCATGTCAGTTAGATGACTACTTCCCATAATTTTAGTTACAAAATTAGGACTATCAGATACTATTATTCAGACTCAGTAATAGAACTCAGATAGTTCTACATAATTCACAACAGTCCGAGATAGTTAATTCAGAACAGTACAAAACTCAGCTAGTTCTATCAGAACCTAGACTGCCAGATATGGTCAATTCAGAATAGTACGAAACTCAGCTAGCTCCATCAGAACCTAGACTGTCAGATATAGTTGCTCAGTATCAGTTATACAGTTATCAGTATCTCATGTTATCAGTACTCAATCACAAAAATCATGTTATCACAAACTCAGTTACAGTTATTATGTAATCTTGCATGTATTCTCAGGTTCATGTTATCTAGTCAGTTAGTATAGTTCATACATGTGAACCTTTTGTATTCAGCCTACCTCACATGCATACCAGTACATTCAAACGTACTGATGCATTTGCGCTATGCTGTTTTATACCATAGGTTCAAAAGCATAAGCTCCAGAGCATCAGTAGCATTCCAGATTTTAGTAGCCAGATTTAAAAGTGAGTCTTCATCTTTTGAGGACATGACCATTACTTTATTTCTTCATTACTTAGTCTATTACAGTAGTTAAAGTTAGTTGGGAACATGTCCCATCAACTCCTTATTCAGATAGTTAAAGGCCTTTTAGACTATCATGTTTCAGACAGTTTATTTCAGTTGTGTTGGGTATTCATACCTCATCCATATGTTATGTTTTGTTTTATTAGTTTTGAACCTTAAGGCCTTTATTTTCGCATTATACAGTATATTATGTAGTGTTCAGGTACATATATCAGTCATGGGTTAGCTTATGGTCCTTCGAGGTCATGAGCACCATGTAGTACTTCGAGTACTAGATTTGGGGAGTTACGAATTTGGTATCAGATTCTAAGGTTCAATAGTTTCCTAGGAAGTCTGAAAGTCGTATTTAGTAGAGTCTTATGCATGGGTGTGTTGTGCACCACATTTATGTGCAGGAGGCTATGAGATGTTTTAGAAATAGTTTCCCTTCTTTTAGTATTCATGTCGTACCAGTGAGCGTGACCTCAAATTTAACTCTTCGTCTAATCTATTTCTGCCTTTCTTCTATAGAACATGCCTCTCAAAAGAAGAAATAGAAATTAGTCAGCCCCTCAACCCATCCAAGCAGACCCCTTGGACGAGCATGTTTCTCATGCAGAGTTCAGAGCTGTATTCACCACTCTTGCTAATTTAGTTACTGCTCAGAATGAATGGCCAGTTGTCATTCCGGCTAACCTAGTGGCCAATTCAGTTGCAGCTAGTATTTGGGACTTCACCCAAATAAATCCTCCATTTTTTTACGGGTCTAAGTCAGAAAAGGATCCTCAGGAGTTCCTAGACCAGGTTCAGAAAGTTACAAACATCATGGGGGTTACTTTTAGTGAGAGTGCTGAGCTAGCTGCATATTAGTTGCAGGATGTTGCTCACACTTGGTTCAAATATTAGAAGTCAGAGAGGGCTGTAGATGTAGGGACTATTAAGTGGGAGGAATTTGCTACTGACTTCTTAGATATATTCTTTCCCCTAGAGCTGAAAGAAGCTAAAGTATTAGAATTTATCAACCTCAGGTAATACAATATTATAGTCAAAGAGTATTCTCTTAAGTTTACCCAATTAGCCAGATATGCTCCTCATATAGTGACAGATAGCAGAGCTAAGATGAGTAAGTTTGTGTTAGAGGTAAATGATAGTGTAGTTAATGAGTGCAGATCTACAATGCTAATTAGTGAGATGGACATAGCCAGGCTTATGACCCATGCTCAACAGATAGAAGAGTAAAAGATTAAGATGAGAGAGAAGCAGAATAAGAGAGCAAGGACAGGTAGTTCTAACTTTCCTTAGCCCAGTTCGATCACCCAAATCAGTAGGGTTCCACTTCCAGTGCTACTAGTGGGCAAAGCCCAAACAAACTTTATGCTCTCCAGTCCCGACAGGATTAGAAAAATTCTCCTAATATAGTTACTGGTACATTTCAGATCTTTCAATTGCATGTTTATGATTTGTTAGATCTAGGAGCTTCATTGTCTTTTGTTACTCCATTTATAGCAGTTGGTTTTGGAGTCAGTCCTGAAATTCTAGTAGAGCCCTTTTCAGTCTCTACCCCAATAGGTAAAACCATTATAGCCCGGTGGGTATACAGGAACTGCCCGGTTATGATATTTCAGAAAGTCACCTCAGCAGATTTAGTCAAATTAGAGATGACTAATTTTGATGTCATTCTCAACATGGATTAGCTTTATTCCTGCTATGCCACAACCGATTTTAAAAATAGAATAGTCCAGTTTCAGTTTCTGAATGAACCCATCCTAGAGTGGAAGAGTAGTGTATCTGCTTTCAGAGGTTAGCTTATTTCTCACCTTCAAGCATGGAAAATGCTATCTAAGGTATATGTCTATCATCTTGTTCATGTTAAGGACTCTAGCTCCAAAACTCCTAGTCCTTAATCAGTCCCAGTCATAAATAAATATTCAGATGTCTTTCTCGAAAATTTTCCAGGAATTTCTCCCGAAAGGGAAATAGACTTTGGTATTGATATTCTTCCAAATACTCAGCCTATATCTATTCCATCATACAGAATGACAGCAGTAAAACTCAAAGAACTGAAAGAGCTGTTGAAGGATCTCCTATATAAGGGATTCATCAGACCCAGTATGTCCTAGTGGGGTACACCAGTCTTATTCGTGTGTAAGAAAGATAGTTCTCTCAGAATGTGCATTAATTACTGTCAGCTCAATAAATTCACAATCAAGAACAAGTATCTTCTTCCCATAATTGATGACTTATTTGACCAACTTCAGGGTGCCAGCTGTTTTTCTAAGATAAACCTCAGATCATGCTATCATCATCTCAGAGTAAGAGAATGTGACATTTCTAAAATAGCTTGCCGTACTCGGTATGGTCACTTTGAATTCTTAGTTATGTTCTTTGGTCTTACCAATGCCTCTGCAGCTTTCATGGACTTGATGAACTGGGTGTTCAAGAAGTACTTGGACATGTTCGTCATAGTTTTCATAGATGATATTCTTGTCTATTCCCACAGTGAGCATGATCATTCAGACCATCTCAGAATAGTATTGCAGACTCTTATAAATCATCAGTTGTTCGCCAAATTTAGTAAGTGTGAATTTTTTCTAAGGTCAGTATTATTCCTTGGTTATATCATTTCCGGTGATGGCATTAGAGTAGATCCTCAAAAGACCGAAGCAGTAAGAAACTAGCCCAGACCCATCTCTCCATTAAATATCAGGAGTTTCTTGGGTTTGGCTGGCTATTACAGATGATTTATTGAGGGATTTTATTCTATTACATCCCCTATGTCCAGATTGACTCAGAAGAAAGTTAAGTTTTAGTGGTTAAATGCTTGCGAGAAGAATTTTCAGGTATTGAAGACTCGACTGACCTTAGCTCCAGTTTTGACTCTCCCAAACAGTCCAAATAGGTTTGTGGTATACTGTGATACATCAAGAGTAGGTTTAGGTTGTGTCCTTATGCAGCATGATAAGGTCATAGCCTACGCCTCCAGAAAACTTAAACCCCATGAGAAGAATTATCCTACTTCTGATCTTGAGTTAGCAGCCGTAGTATTTTCCTTAAAGGTTTGGAGGCATTATCTATACGAAGTTCATGTAGATGTGTACATAGATCATAAGAGCCTTCAGTATGTATTTTCTCAGAAAGATCTCAATCTTTGTCAGAGAAGGTGGTTAGAACTCTTAAAAAATTATGACAAGAGTGTCCTTTATTATCCGAGCAAGGCCAATATAGTGGTCGATGCTCTCAGCAGACTGTCTATGGGTACTGTTGCTCATGTTGAGGACAATAAGAAAAAGTTAGCTCAGGAAGTCTTTCAGCTTTCCAAACTAGGTATTTGCTTAGTCGATACAGCGGAGGGTGATGTATGGGTTCAGAGTAGTTCAGAATCATCTCTAGTTTCTGAGGTGAAAGAAAAGAAAGATAGACATCCCAGTCTAGTTAAGTTAAAAGAGTCAGTCAAGGATCAGAAAGTAGAGGTTTTCTCTCAAGGGGAAGATGGTGTATTGCGTTGTCTGGGTCGTCTGTGTATTGCTGGTGTAGATGACTTAAGCCAGCGAATTCTTACAGAAGCACATGGTGCGTGCTACTCTATTCATCCATGGGCCACAAAGATGTATCGCGACTTGCAGGAGATCTATTGGAAGAGTGGGATAAAGAGAGATATTATAGAGTTTGTTGCTAAGTACTCTATATGTTAGCAGGTTAAGATAGAGCATCAGAAGCCTAGTGGGTCCGTTTAGGAGTTCAATATTCCCACTTGGAAGTGGAAAAAAGTAAATATGGACTTTGTGATGGGTTTGCCTCAAACTCGTCATTAGTATGATTCAGTTTGAGTCATTGTAGACAGAATGACCAAATCAACTTATTTTCTCCCAGTTTATGCCTTCTATTCAGTCAAGGATTACGCCAAACTCTACATCAGGTATTGGTCAGATTACACGGTGCTTCATTGTTCATTATCTCAGATAGAGGTACCCAGTTCACCTCTTATTTTTGGAAAACATTCCAAAAAGGTCTTGGTACCCAAGTTCATCTCAGTAAAGCCTTCCATCCTCAGATAGATGGTCAAGCAGAAAGGACTATTTAGACTTTAGAATACATACTGTGAGCGTATGCAATTGATTTCGAGGGTAGTTGGGATGACCACTCGCCTATGATTGAGTTTGCATACAAAAAAAACTATCATTCCAGTATTAAGATGGCTCCATTCAAAGCTCTCTATGGTAGGAGGTTTAGATCTCCAGTCAGTTGGTTTGAAGCTAGTGAGGCCTTAGTTATAGGGCCTGACTTTGTATTCGATACCTTAGAAAAATTTCAATTGATCAGAGAAAGACTCTGAGCTGCTCAGAGCTTTCAGATGTCTTATACAGATGTGGGAAGAAAAGATCTCGAGTTCGAGATTGGTGACTATGTTTATCTAAAGATCTCTCCCATGAAGGGAGTGAAGAGGTTCGGCCAGATGGGAAATCTCAGTCCCCGATATGTCGGTCCCTTCAAAATTCTCAATCGCTTTGGCAAAGTAGTTTATGAGCTCGAATTGCCTTTAGATTTAGCCGTAGTTCATCCAGTCTTCCATGTTTCTTTGCTCAAGAAGTGTATAGGTGACCAAGCAGTTGTGGTCCCTATTTAGAGCATAGATGTTCGAAACAGCCTCTCTTATGAGGAGATTCCATTCGAACTTCTTGACTATCAGACTCGTAGACTGAGGAACAAAGGAGTCCCTCTAGTCAAAGTCCTTTGGAGGAATCAGTTTGTTGAGAGACCTACTTGAGAAGCATAAGCAGACATGCATACCAAGTATACTCACCTCTTCTCTACTAACTCAGATCTAGCTCAAAGTAACAGTTCTCCTTAAGTTTTTCAGCTTCACGTTCATATTTCAGTTACAAACTAGTTTCATGCTTAGATTCCCATTTTAAAACTTGGTATCCATTTACCATTTCATATTCAATCATATGATCATATATCAGATCAGTCATGTGTTCATGCATCAGACATGCATTCTCCTTATGAAAAGATTTAGTTAGTAGAAATCTCAGTCATGTATGCATAAGTTAGTTCAGTTATGTATTCACGCATCAGATATGCATGATCAGCATATCATACTCTTAGTCATGCATTCATGTATCAGCTTAGTCATAAATTCATGCATCAGATATGCATACTCAGTATGAATCTTAGAAATGTCAGTCATGTAGTCATGTTTCAGTTGTTTATGATTAGTATGTACTTTAACTTATAGTTTCTCCCATCTCAATCAGTCTCATTCGAGGATGAATATTCCCAAAGGGGAGATATTGTAATACCCCACATTTCTATCTAGCTTAAATTCGTCCCAAAGATGTCAAAGACTTGTTTTAAAGATGAATCCATTTTAATATATTTGGTATTTTCAAGATTTTCACTTTTTGCCATGTGGAAAATTCAATAAGATTTTCATCAATATAAGATTCGCCTAAATCCGATAATCGGGTAAGAAGTTATGACTAATTCAAGTTTCAGTCGTAAAACACCGTTATCTCAGTTAGTGGCATGTCGCGCTATAAGACAAAATGACATTCGTCAATTTTCAGTAAGACTCCACAATTTCACCGCGTCGTGGAGGACTCCCAAATCCCAATTTTCAAAATCTAGTGAAGCTCCGCGATATCCCCACGTTGCACCATCGTCCAATTTCCCAGTTGTCAAATTCCAGTCACACGGCACGATAGCGCCGCGTCGCGCCAGGGGTTCAGGTCGAGAAATTTTCACAAAATTTAAAAAATGTGTCCAGGGTTAAATGGGTCTTTTACCATGATTTTGTTCAGCCTTAAACACGAAATTTAACCCTACATGACCTAAGGATATCATTATTCACTCATTTTTTCTCAAATTGAGTTTCTTTCTCTCAAGAACAAGATTGCTAGCTCTAATATTCAAGGGCCAAATCACAACAACTCTCCATCAATCCTTCCAAATTCATTTACTCAGGTATGCATAGTATCCATTCATGGACTCCTTTCGTCAATGAAGTGCAAGAATCACTTTTCAAAGTTTAAGTATATGGATTTTTATGAATTCCATGTTGGGTTTGTTTTTGTTCATGTTGATAATGACCAATTAAATTCTAATCCATGTTTAGTGATAAATTTTATGTGGAATTAGTTATTATATGTGTAGATTCATGTGAACCCATGTTTTAAACCCTTGAATTGTGAAACTAGAATTGAATCATGATGTTTACTTGTTGTGCAATGTAGCCTACATATAATATTCTCACTATATGTTTGATTAAATGCCTATGGGAAGGAAAGGTACCATACTAGAATGATAATATGAAATCCCCATTCATATACAATTTCATGCATGTCAAGTCTTTGATGAAATGTCTTCATCAATGGATTATGGATATGTGTGAAGCCATTGTTGTGCTTTAGAATTTATGAAATGAATTACTTTTATGATATCGAGTCCTGGGGGTATTTAATACCTGATGATTTAGCTGTGCCTAGAGCCAGTATCATGTTTTCATGATATCCTCAGTCAAGCCATGTTCAGTAGAATTCAGCTAGTCATGTGACTCAGGAAAAATTTAGTAAGCTCAGTAATCCCAGTAAATCACAAAAAGCTCAGTAATTCAGTAATCTCAGTAGTATTTCGTCAGTCATAGAAACTCTATGAACTCAGTCCAGCTAAGTTCAGTTAATCATGTTCAGTGTCTTTTCAGATGAGAGTAGGAGTTAGCATTGATGAGCAAAAGGATGGGAACTCACCTATTATTAGAGGGTGTGATTCTTAGAAGCAATCTTTGTGCTCCAGAACTATGTAGCCAACGTAGGTTGAGGCATCATAACCTATTATATGAGGGAAGATGAGGTGGCTTAACCTGTTATATGAGGGTACCACCGTTGTCATTAGAGTAACCTATTATATGAGGGTCACTCAAAGTTTGTCCTTACCAGTGGCACGGTATTGACACCCTTATAATTGGGGTTACAGATTGGACCCCAACTCAGACATAATGGCATATTAGGGGCATATCGGTTAGATGACTACTTCCCACAATTTTAGTTATAGAATCAGGACTGTCAAATACAGTCATTCAGTCTCAGTAATAGAACTCAGATAGTTCTACATAATTCAGGACTGTCAAATACAGTCAACTCAGAATAGTACGAAACTCAGCGAGTTTCATCAGAACCTAGACAATTAGATACAGTCAACTCAGAACAGTATGGAACTTAGCTAGTTCCATTAGAACCTATACTATCAGATACAGGCACTCAGTATCAGTTATACAGTTATTAGTATCTCATGTTATCAGTACTCAGTCTCAGAAATCATGTTATCATGAACTCAGTTATAGTTATTATGTAATTATGCATGCATTCTCACGTTCATGTTATCTAGTCAGTTAGTATAGTTCATGCATGTGAACCCTTTGCATTCAGCCTACCTCACATGCATATTAGTACATTCAAACGTACTGACACATTTATGCTATGGTGTTTTATACCATAGGTTAAGAAGCACAAGCTCCAGAACATCAGTAGCATTCTAGATTTTAGCAGCCAGATTTAGCAGTGAGTCCTCATCTTTCGAGGACATGACCATTACTTTATTTTGTCATTACTTAGTCTATTACAATAGTTAGAGTTAGTTGCAAACATGTCCCATCAACTCCTTATTCAGATAGTTAAAGGCCTTTTAGACTATCATGTTTCAGACAGTTTATTTCAGTTGTGTTGGGTATTCATACCCCATCCAGATGTTATGTTTTGTTTTATCAGTTTTAAATTTTACAACCTTTATTTTCATATTATACAGTATATTATGCAGTGTTCAGGTACAAATATCAGTCATGGGTTAGCTTGTGGTCCTCCAGGGTCATAAGCACCATATAGCATTTTAGGTACCATATTCGGGGCATTATAGATGTATTATATCATAGGTCCTGATTCTTAGCTCCCAGCTCATGATTAGACTTATCAGATCCTCAACAGTAGCGGTGGTGAGTCCTCATACTTCGAGGATAGGCTTGCTTTATTTCATGTCTCAGTTAGTAGTTAGTTGGGGACTGTCCTATCAACTCATATTTAGTCAGTTAGTTTTAGAGGCTTTTCAGACATTAGAGTCAATTAATCAGTATTCAGATATTATAGTTAGTTATCTAGTTTATCACTATTTTATTAGATTTAGCAGTTGTTTCTATAGACTCGTATTTTAGTTTCAAATTCAGTTATTAAAACCTTATGGCATATCAGTTGTTCTTCTGTAATCATGATTATATTATTCAGTGCTCACAGCAGGTACCAGCTCATGGGTTTACTTGTGGTCTCTCGGGACCGTAAGCACCGTGTAATGGCTAAGAGGTAGTCTCAGGTCGTTAAAACTTCTAAGAAGGTCAATTCTCAATCAAACACTTCTAATGTTGCTGATTCCAAATTCTTTGCTGAATTAGAAAGCATCTTTTGTATTACTTTTGGAAGCTTTGAAGCTGTCACAAAGAGCAAGGCCCACATGCTAGGACAACAAACACATCAAGTGTCGTCCGCGCCAACTCTAATTTTTTAATCTTCAACCCCATAAGGAGGAAGATCCTATGAAAGTTCTTCAGAAGAGGGAAGCAATGTAGCGGAGACACTTAAGAAGACTCAAGCTCTACTTGAGCACTCTGGGTCAAAATACTCTAGCAGAAAGATCGATGGTCATTTAACTAACACATCATCTCCACTTACACCACATAAGCTGAGCACTTCAAAGATAAATTTATGTGACAATCCATGTTATTCTACAATATCTCCAGTGATTATGTAAGTAATGGTGACTGATACCTTATTATAGAGGAGCAGTTTTCGAATATGACTAAGGAAATTGAGGGTCTAACCAAATATGTGCAAAATAAATATGCTCAAATTGATAAGTTGGTGGATAGGATTTATGAATTAATAGACAGAGAGTCTAGCCAAGCACCTAGAAAATATTCAGAGGTTTACGAGACAGATCATTCTTCAAAACAAACACCATCAGCTAAGAAAATACAAGTTTCTTCTGAGGGAATGATCCTGATTGATCAACTGAAGGAGTTCATTGAATGGACCCTTAAAGACAAGTATGATGTCACCACTAAGTCCTTCTTAACATATGCCAAGCCTTACACCTCCAGGGTTGATAGCCTCAAGATACCTACCGTCTATCAACCCTCCAAATTTCAAAAAATTGAGGGCAAAGGGAACCCAAAATAACATGTATCATACTTTGTTAAGACATGTAATAATGTTGAAACTTATGGTGACTATCTTGTCAAATAATTTGTCCGATCCTAAAGGGAAACGCCTTCGATTGTTACACGAACCTTGAATCTAATTCCATCGATAGCTGGGAGTAACTAGAGCATGAGTTACTGAATTGCTTCTATAGCACAAGGCATATAATGAGCATAATGGAGATCACATATACTCATCAAAGAAAAGATGATCTAGTCATTGACTTCATCAATCAATGGAGAATGTGATCCTAAACTACAAAGATAGTTTCAGCAAAATATCTGTAATAGAGATGTGCACCTAAGGAATGTACTGGAAGATTCTCCATATCTTGCAAGGTATTAAACCAAAATCCTTTGAGGAATTAGCCACTCGTGCTCATGACATAGAGTTGAGCATGTCCTCTGCCAAAAAAATAGTAGCACCTATCCATGACCCTCTAAAGGGAAAGGATAAACAAAAATCCAAAAGATGAAGCAAGTTTGTTCCTAAAGGTGACAATAAGGAATCCATGAATGTCAATGTGTCTCCTGTAAAGTTCACCACAAAGGTGAGAAAAAAATCAAAGCATGAACATAACTTCTCGAGCATGTCCAAATTAGAAGTTGACCTTGAAGGGGATGTAAGAAAAGGAATACCCCTTTCTTAATTCAGATGTTACCAAAATTTTTAATGAACTTTTTGAGCACAAGCTCATTGAGCTACCAGAGATGAAGCAGCCTGACGAAGCTAGAAAGAGCAATGACCCAAATTATTTCAAGTATCATAGGCTTGTGGATCACCCTCTGGAAAAATGTTTTGTCTTCAAGGACTAAGTTATTCCATTGGCAAATGAGAAAAAGATCTTCTTCGATGATGAGATGGCCAGTTCACATCAAATCTCTATCACTTTTGCCTCGCTCGATCCGGTGTAAATATGCATTGAGAGCATAATGAGGAACTATTAGAGCATGATAAATCTTCAATTTACAAAGGTAATGATGAAGGTTGGTTTCTAGTGACAAGGCACAGATGCAAAAAGACGAGTCTACGAAATGAGTTATTTAAGCAGCCAACTAGAAGGAGGATAGTGAAGAACCCCAGGAACCAGAGGATGGTTGAGCTTCCAAAGAAGACGAGGGTAATGGAGCATCACCACTAAAAATCACCGCGTCCAATGACTTTGGAAAAATTCTTACCAAGTTATTTTCGTACAAAGATTGCTCAAGTCAACCTTGAGGTATCTTGTTTTAATATGCCAAAGAGGGGTAAAAGGGTGAAAATCTACCTATAAAAGTTCCTTCATCTTTGGAAAAACTTGCTGAACCTCTTGCCCAAGAGGCACATGCATATGACACAAAAAAATTAGATTTACAAATAATGATCTTCTACTTGGTGAAACTCTACACAACCTTCCCTTGTACATGGTGGGTCAAGTTCTAGGAAATAAGATAAATAAAATCTTGATAGATGAAGGATCCATAGTTAATATCCTACCGATTTGCACAATTAAGGAAATTGGCATCACTACTGATGAACTTGCTAAAAGCTGTTTGTTGATTCAAGGGTTCTACCAAGGGGGTCAGAGGGCCATGGGCTCTATCAAGTTGGGAGTTCATATGGACAATTTTTGATCGAATGTATTGATGTATGTGATCGATGCCAAGACATCATACAACATACTGATTGGTAGTCGTTGGGTACACAAGACCAAAATTATCTCTCCTCTTACTATCAATTCTTGAAGTATCTCGAAGGTAGAGAAGAAAAAAAGATAACTGCTGATGATAAGTCATTCACTGAAGGTGAGTCATATTTTGCTGATAAAAAATTCTATTTGAAGAATTATTTTGTAAATGAGAAAAGGGTTGATGATGTCCCAACAACTAAGTGCAATGATCTTACAACTAAGAAGATCACGATGGATGTAAAAAAGTCATCACTAAGAAGCCTCCTTCACTTCAATTAAAGGGAATATCTCATCCTTGAAAAGAAAAGTGACTCCCGTGCTCTGTTATGTACCGAAGATAAAGAAGGATGAAGATCATTCATACGATACCTAAGATAATATACTAAATGGACTAAATCTACCTATCAAGTGGATTGGTGCAATAAACCCATCCTTAAGGCTACTTGGAGAGTGTGGCTCAAAATCCGCTACAACTTCCTATGAAATATACAAAAGAAGGCCTTGATACAAATGCGTACAAGATATTTGTAAAGGTTGGATACAATCCTAATGAGCCATCAAGGTTGGGTAAAATTTCATTAGAAAGTACAACCAGGTAGGCACGTGAAGGCCTTGGGCACACGCCACCACTTCCAATTCGCATCTCTATAAGAAGGGCAGTTAACACCTACATCACTGTTGAAGAGAAGTCTACTAATTCTAATCAAAAGACTTTTGTATTTTCTTAAATCAGAGAATCAACCGCAAGAAATTTTATATTCAAGAGGTTGGGTCCACTAAATAAGAAGAAAAACCATAAGCATCGGAGAAGTTGTCAATGCACAAAGATACACTCTTCACTCAACATTCAGAAGAATTTTCAAAGTTGATTCCTTTTAGAATGAGGCAGAAGATGGACCTTGTGGTTTCATGTAAGAAGGTGTTAAAAGATAAGGCTCATACTATTGTTCATACCAAGAAGCGTGAGGAAGATGAAGAGAGTGTTGGATCCTTATATCATGTTACAACCGAAAGTGAGAATGATGTCTCATATCAAATAAAGGTTGATGAAGAAATGAAAGATACTTTCTAGTGTTACCACATATCTATCAATGACAATGATCCACAAGAGGAGGAAAATGCTGGAGATGCTCTATCAGAACTAAGGGTGGTAGCGGACCAGAGTTAATCCGATTTTGGTCCTTTTCCAGTCATGGTCTAGTCCAGCAACGCAATGGTACCGGTTTGTACCGGTATACCGGTACCAAACAACCCGTAATACGGTATCGGTGCGGAGGGGCATTTTTTCGGTAGTTCCGGTTCCGGTTGGCCGAATCCGATCCGACGTCGACTGGTGCATGTTAATTTTTTTTTTAATTCTTTTTTGGTTTTGGCCGTTGTTGACCATTGTAAAATAGTTTTTGGAGGGGTAAACGGCTATTTTGTGCCTCCCCCTCCCAATTAGTCCACTACACCATTAATTTTCTACTATAAATATCCTTTTAAATCAATTTTTTTCTCACAAATTTCTCAATTTCTCATACTCTCTAAATCTTAAATCTTAATATTCTCATACTCAATATTTATAGTTTTTGTATTAATTGGAGCTGTTGATTTTTTTAAAGATTCTACAAGCTTCAATTATCATATTTCAATTACGACATTTGGTATATGTCTGCTTTTATGCAGACGTTCGGTATATTCGTTCCAACTTTAATCTCTATATTTTTTATTTTTAATATCTATATTTGTTTACTTACAGTCTTACATTAATTTTTTGATTTATAATATTTATATTTCTTGTTTTAATATTTTAATTATATTTAAATTTAATTATGGATACAAATAAAAGTAGTGGTAAGAGACCAATCTTTGGTAAGGTTTTTCGTAGAAATTAAAAAAATAATGCTACTACTAGTTCATTATAGCCTAGATTTAATGAAAATTCTTTATCACAACCAAATGGTTTTGATGTTGGCGCCGGTATGGAATTAGACCATGAGACACTAAGTTGGCGTTATAATAATTTTTAGGAAGATTTACCGGAAGAAGATGATATAGAAGTACAAGAGTTAGGTGAAACCCCTACCCCTACTATTCTGGTTACGGAAATACCAAAATATGATGATGTACTTCCCCCTTTACCGGAATTTAGTAGGGCCAAAGGTAGTGAACGCCCTAAACGGTCTTTAGTTTGGCAATTTATGAGTCAAGATAAGGAAAAAAATGCTACTACTTGCAATAAATGTAAGAAATTTATGAAACATTTGACTGGGGGAAAAATGGTGGGATAGGGTTGCTTACTACGCATTTGAGGAAATGTAGTACAAAATTTATTCGTCTAGAAAATGAGGCTAACGCAAAAAAAGGTGGTACATCATTGACGGAAGAATATTTGGGAGGTAATATGATTCAAACGCATTTAGATAGGTTTAACCCAGCTAGCTCAAGTTCTATATTGACATATAATGAAGATGTAGATAGAGAAGAACTAGAAAAAATGGTTGCTGTTATGGGTTTGTCATTTAGTTTTCCTTCGCATCCCGGTTTTATTCATTATATTCAACGAGTATATAATCCTTCTTTCAAAGGTTTTTCACGAAATATAATTAAAAATGATATTTTTAAATTTCAAGGTGAACATTGTCATTTTTCTTCGTTGCTTATTTGGTAAATTTGATGGTAGAGTATCTATTACTTCTGATATGGGTCGTAGTATTATCGGTAATGATTATTTTACTGTCACGGTTCATTGGATTGATCACCATTGGAACATGCAAAAAAGAATTATTGCTTATAAATATGTTGACGAAACTAAAA
>JAPEIP010000010.1:238747865-238759260 GCA_026120095.1 Capsicum chinense | reverse complement strand
TTTAGCATAACTTTATAATTATATTAATAAAATAATTTAAATTATTAAAATAATTATATACTTTTAATTTTTTTAAAGTTAAAAAGTAAATGTTATAACTATACATACATTCTTTTATTATAAAAGTCATAACATTAATAAACAATTAAACAAATGGTGAGATGCAAACAGTAAAATGCCAAAACTCCGGTTTCCGTACGAATCCGACACGGTACCGCACCGGTGACAACCGGACCGGGGTGGAAGGACCATATTTTCCCATGGTAACGATTCCGATTGTACCGGTTTTGGTATAATACACCAGATATTCTCTCCGGTAACGGATCCAGTTCCGGTAAATTCGTTCTGGTTGTTCCATTCTGGTTTGTTGTTGGGCTTAATCAGAACTCAAAAAAAGAGTGAAGACCACAATAGTGTAACACCCTAATTTTCTATAACCAAAACGTCACACGGTGCTTATGATCCCAAGGACCACAAGCTGACCCTCTTCTGATATCTGTACTTGAGAACTACATGTGAAAAACAGGCAGAAACTTGCCATAAGATTCAAAACATCTAAAATAATCAATACTGAAAACTGAATACTAATATATTTGTTCGAAAATCCTCTAAACTGTCTGAACTATGGAGTTGATGGGACATGTCCCCAACTAACTCTATCTACTAAAAATAAACTGAGACTAATGCAATAATAAGATAAGGATCATCCTTAAATGATGAGGACTTACTGCTACATCTACCAATGCTGAATGAATTTGGACCGCTAAGGATACTCTAGATCTTGCGCTTTGGAACCTATTGTATAAGACACCATAGCACAAGAAAGTATGCATCAATACTTTGAATGTACTGGTATGCTAGATGAGGTAAGGCTAAATACAAGGGCTTATGCATGAACAATACTGACTGAATAATCTGAATATACTAAATGAGGATACATGCATGATTGCATAAATCATAGCTAAAATCATGGCAACACTGAATACTAACTTCTGAACACTTGAACTTCTGACAACTAAGCTTATTATTAATGGCATCTGAATTCACTAGCATTGGGAGACTAAACATTTGAGTCTTACAAATAACTGAGTTCTGAGCTTGCTACTATCGACTGACTAAAACTGAGATCAAACCTCTCTAACGGATGATCTCTGAATCTACTAATAATGATAAAGAATGATTGCATCTGAGATCAGGCCTATCTAGCGGAAGATCTCTGGATCTTTTAATAATAAAAATAATGGACTAAGTTTGAGATCAAGACTATCTAATGGGTGATCCCTGGATCTTTTGATACTGATAAGGATAATAATAATAATTGACTGAGTTTGAGATCAAGCCTACCTAGTGCATGATATCTGAATTTGTTGAACTATCTAAGTTCCTTACTAAGATGGATAACCGAATCTGACGATCCTAAATTTGAAGAACTATCTGAGATCTTGACTAAGACTGAATCTAAAAATAAAACTATAACTGTGGGAGTTCTCACTTAACCGACATGCCTCGAATCTGATCTGGTGTGGTCCAAACTGTAACCCCAGCTGGAAGGGTGTCACTACCGTACGAAGGGTAAAGACCTCTGCTATGGTAAAGCCTCTCTAACGGGTGACCCTGAATAGGAAGTCAAGCCTAAGACAGTATGATAGTCAAGCCTTAATCTAATGGGTGACCCCTGGTCCTACGCTGGCTATGCAGTTTTGGAGTTCAGGGATTAACGACTCTGCCTCTCTAATGGGGAAGCCGTTATCCCTTCACTTGTTCGGTGCTAGTTCCTACTCCAAACTGAAAGGCACTAAATTGATTGTTAACTGAACTAAGACTGAGCTGAATCAGTTACTGATTATCTTACTTGATTGATCTGACTGAGTTTACTTGAATCCGTTGTCTGACGGAATACTTCTAAATTCTACTTTCTGTCCGAATACGACTGAGTTCTATAACTTACGGAGCTTTACTAAAATTTGAACTGAATACAAAATATACTGAGGTCTGAACTGAGTACTGAGCTGGATTAGACTAAATACTGAGATTTACTGAGTTTTCTTAACTTCTGTCACTAACTGAAATCTATTGATCATAGCATGATTAAGATTATCTTGAGACTGACTCGGCTCTAGACAAACAGCTAAATTTTTGGGTATAAATACCCTAGGATTCGATAGCATAAGAAAATAAGACATAACAGCTTTTGTGTAACAACATGACAATAGACTATCATTCGTAACATGATCAAGGAAGTATCACTTCAAGCACTTAGTAATCTTAAACATGTAATTGTATATGGAGGCATGCTATTGTCTCATAACTTATTTAACAAGGAACCCACATGAATAGAGAGTACATGCAACGTATCATACTTCACTTATCTTGGCATTGCAACAAATACATGACATGCATTACTTGTCACAAAATTGGAGATTTTATACTTCACATGCTTCAATGTTACTATTTTCTTCATATAAGCAATTTATCAAACATGTAGGAGGTACACTTTGATCATACAACATTCAAGACCCTAAATTAACATGATTACATGATTCAACATGCTTCTTGAAGGGCTTTTATCATGAGCATCACATAATCACCATACTAAGATCAAAGGTTGAATCTTAATAACCAAATCATGAATCAAAACATATCAACAACATGAACTTCAACTTATATTCACATAAATCATAGGAACTCATAAAAATAAAATCTTTGAAACTTTAAAGAGTATTCTTGAACTTCTTGGGTGGAAGGAACCCAAGAATCAACATCAAACATACCTTAGTATATGATCTTTGAAATTTTAACGGGGCAATCTTGATGACTTCGGTCTTGAATTATGAACCCTAATATTTGTTCTTGAAGGAAATTGAGAGAAAACTAGTATTTTTGGGTGAAATAATGAGAAATATTATGTTAAATAGTATATAAGGGGGTTGGAAATTAACTATTTTACCCTTGGAAACACGAAAGCTGAAGGCTGAAATGTTGGCCCAAGGCTATAGCCTGCACGGCTGTAATAACCCGTACCTTTTCCTAGCTTGAAATCGTATATAAAATATTAGGATCTTTTTTTGAAAGATGAATCCACTTTTGTACATGTGGTATTTTTAAGACATTTACTTTTTATCATGTGCGAAATTCAATAAGCTTACCATGGATATAAAATTTGCCTTAATCTGATAACCGGGTAAGAAGTTATGACTATTTCAACTTTCCGTTGTAAAACAACGCCATATTGGTCAGTAGCGTGCCACGCCACAAGCTAAAATGACAATTGTCCTTTTCCAGTGTCTCAGCACAATTTCCTCTGCATTGATCCAATGTTCCAGGTGGAAAAAGAAGGGGCAATGCGATGGCTCCGCGTTGCACCATCCCTCAGTTTTTCAATTGTCAAATTCCAGTGACACGACACGATAGCACCGCATCACGTCAGGGGTCTAATTTGGGAAATTTTTACTGAAATTAGAAGACACGTCTAGGGTTAAAAGGGTCAATTTCCCACCCCTATTTAAGCCCTTTTACACGTAGTTCAACCACTTTTCACCTAAAATACACTCTCTTCTCTCAAAAACCTCTCAAGAACAACCTAGGGCTTTTCATAGAAGATTCAAAATCAAGAATTTCTTCCGTCAATCTTCATGTTTTTACGAACCAAGGTATGCATTGTGTTCATTCGTGGATTTCTTCTATCCATGAAGCTCAAGAACCTTGTTTTTATCTATAAATCATTGTATTTATGTTGTGGGTTGATTATAATTATGTTGTTGATGTTGATTGATTTCAAAGCTGAAGTCCTTGTGTGTTTTTCATGATATTATGTTAATATGCAAGTTAAAATCCATAAATTTAGTTGCTAATAATGTGTAATTTGATGATTTCACCTATGCTCTAAATTGTGCATGCAAGGTGTTTGATAAAATGCTTGAAGGAGTAGAAATCATGCCTTATAGCTCAAAACATAAACTAAATGTGACATGTTTCTCATCCTCCTATGTTTAAATGGTCTCCATGCTATCATTTTGAAATGTATTTGTTGTCGGAATGCCCATGATATTAGAACATGAGATTATGATATGATTATAAGCATTTTCGTCCATGTTAGATAGTATGATAGCCATGTACTTAATGAAATCCACAACTTATTAGATTATGTATTATTGATGTGAATCTTGTACGCAAGAAAGTCATACTTTCTTAGTTTCCTTCTATTGAGTCCAAGATATCCTAAGTCAAGCCATGTTCAGTAGAATTCAGTCACCCACAGCTTATTTTTACCAGTGGTGCGGTGTTGGCACCCTTCTAATTAGGGTTGCAAATTGGACCCTAACTCAGCCATAATGGCATATTAGGGGTGTGTCGATTAGATAACTACTTCCCACAGTTTTAGTTACAAAATCAGGACTATCAAATATAGTTATTCAGTCTCAGTAATAGAACTCAGATAATTCTACAGAATTTAGAACTGTCAGATTAGTCAACTCAGATACAGTATGGAACTCCTCTAGTTCCATCAAATTCAGGACTGTCAGATACAGTCACTCATATCATCAGAACTCAGTTATAAGCCATGTTAGATATTGTTAAATTCATGTTATCACGATTTCAAATATAGTTACTATGTATTCATGTATGTATTCTCATGTTCATATTAGTTAGTTAGCTAGTATTGTTCATGCACATGAACCCCATGCATTCAACCTACCTCACATGCATACCAGTACATTCAAAGTACTGACGTATTTGTGCTGTGGTGTCTTATACCATAGGTTCAGAAGCACAAGCTCCAAAGTATCAGTAGCATTCCGATCTCAGTAGTCAGAGTTAGCAGTGAGTCCTCATCTCTCGAGGACATGATCATTTATTTATTATCTCATTAAGTAATTTATTAGTTGGAGTTAGTTGGGTACATGTCCCATCAACTCCTCATTCAGACAGTTCAATCAGTTAGAGGCTTTCCAAACTGTCATGTTTAGACTATCATGTTATTTCTATTCTATTTTGGGTATTTCATACCCCATTGAAATATTATATCTTTATCAGTTATGTTATAGTCTTGAACCTTATGGCCTTTCAGTTTATGTTTTCATAATCATATAGTATATTATGTAGTATACAAATACAGATATTAGTCATGGGTTAGCTTCTAGTCCTTCGGGGTCATGGGCATCGTGTAGCATTACGGGTACTAGATTCGAGGAATTACAAACTTGGTATCAGAGCCTAAGGTCAATAGAGTCCTAGGAAGTCTTAAAGCCGCATCTAGTAGAATTTTGTACATGAGTGTGTTGCACGCCACATTTATGTACAAGAGGCTATAAGATGTTTTAGGAACAGTTTCCCTTCTTTTAGTATTCATGTCGTGCCAGTGAGCATAATCTCAAGTCAATCTCTTAGTCTAATCCATTTCTCCCTTTTTTCTACAGAACATGCCTCCTAAAAGAAAAAAATAGGAATCAGCCAATCCCTCAGCCCGAAGAACCTTTGGGCGAACATGTTTCTTATGCAGAGTTCTAAGCTACATTAACTACTTTTACTAACTCAGTTGCTACTCAGAATGAATGACAATCTATCGTTCTGGCCAATCCAGTGGCCAATTTAGCTGCATCCAGGATTTGAGATTTCACTCAAATGAATCCTCTATCTTTCTTGGGTCTAAGTCTGATGAGAACCCTCAGGAATTCCTAGATCAGGTGCAGAAGGTTACTGACAGAATAGGGGTTAATTCTAGTGAGAGTGCTGAGCTTACTGCATATTAGTTGTAGGATGTTGCTTACACGTAGTTCAAGTAGTGGAAGTCACAGAGAGCAGTTGATGCAGGGTCAGTTGAGTGGGAGGAGTTTGCTTCTGCATTCTTAGATAGATTCTTTCTCCAAGAGCTTAGAGAGGATAAGGTGTTAGAATTCATCAACCTCAGGTAGGGAAACATTAGAGTGAAAGAGTATTCTCTTAAGTTTACTCAATCTAGATATGCCTCTTATGTGGTTGCAGACAACAGGGCCAAGATGAGTAAGTTCATTTCAGGGTTGAATGATAGCATGGTAAATGAGTGCAAATCCGCCATGCTAAATAGTGACATAAATTTATCCAAGCTTATGAATCATGCTCAACAGATAGAGGAGCAGAAGATTAAGCAAATAGAGAAGCAGAATAAGAGAGCTAGGACAGGTAGCTTTAATTTTAGCCAGCTTAAGTCAGAGGAAGGCAATCGTTCTCAGATTTGTCCTAAGTTATCAGTTTCAGCTCCTTTGTCAGCCAGTGCTCTAATGTCAAAATTCAGAGATGGAAACAGAGACAGAGCTCCAGGATCTAAGTCTCAGGGCAGTGTTAGTAGTGCCCGAACTAACCTCCTTTGTCAGACTTGTGGTAAGAACCATAAGGGTATGTGCAGAGCTGGCAGTGATGTATGTTTCGGTTGTGGCAAGCCAGGCCACAGAGTCAGAGACTTCCCTTAGTCAGGTTATTAGAGTCATCTCCGCTCCTCAACTTAGTCCGATTGCCCAAATCAGCAGGGTGCCACCTCCAATGCTACTAGTGGGCAACACCTAAATAGACTCTATGCTCTCTAGTCCCGGCAAGATCAGGAAAATTCTTCTGATGTGGTTACTGGTACATTATAGATCTTTCATATGCATATTTATGCTTTGCTAGATCCAGGTACTTTCTTGTCTTTTGTTACTCTCTATATAGAAGTTGATTTCGGAGTCAGTCTCAAAATTTTAGCAGAGGCCTTTTTAGTCTCTATCCTAGTGTGTAAAACCATCAAAGCTTGGTGGGTATACATGAACTACCCAATTATGATATTTCAAAAAGTCACTTTCGCAGATCTAGTCGAATTAGAGATGACTGATTTTGATGTCATTCTCGATAAGGATTAGCTTCATTCATGCTACGCCATAGTCGAATGAAAAAATAGGATATTCTAGTTTCAGTTCCCAAATGAACCCATCTTTGAGTGGAAGGGTAGTGTATCTGCTTTCAGGGATCAACTTATTTCCTACCTTTAAGAAAGGAAAATAATATCTAAGAGATGTGTCTGTCATGTTGTTTATGTTAAAGATTCCAGTTTTGAAAGTCCCAGTCTTGAATTCATTCCAGTTGTGAATGGATATTCAGATGTTTTTCCCAAAGATCTCCTAGGAATTCCTCCCAAAAGGGAAATAGACTTTCGCATTGATCTTCTTTCAGATACTCAACCTATCTCTATTCTGCCATATAGAATAGCACCATTAGAACTCAGAGAATTGAAAGAACAATTGAAGGATCTCCTAGATAAGGGATTCATCAGACCCAACATTTCTTCGTGGGGCACGCCAGTATTATTCGGGTGCAAGAAAGATGATTCTCTCAGAATGTGTATAGACTACCGTCAACTTAATAAGGTCACGGTCAAGAACAAGTATCCTCTTCCCAAAATTGATGACTTGTTTGACCAAATTTAGGGTGCTAGCTATTTCTCCAAAATAGACCTTAGATCTGGCTATCATCAGCTCAGAGTTAGAGAATGTGACATTCCAAAAACAGCTTTCCAAACTCAGTATGGTCACTTTGAATTCCTAGTCATGTCCTTTGGTCTCACCAATGCCCCAGCAGCTTTTATGGACTTGATAAACCATGTGTCAAGCAATACTTGGACATGTTCATCATAGTCTTCATAGATGATATTCTGATCTATTCCTGTAGTGATCGTGATCATGCAGACCATCTCAAAATTATACTTCTGACTCTTAAAAATCATCAGTTGTTTGCCAAATTCAGTAAGTACAAATTTTGTCTAAGGTTAGTAGCATTCCTTGGTCATATCATTTTGGGTGATGGCATTAGAGTAGATCTTCAAAAGATCGAAGTAGAAAAAATTGGCCCAGACCTGTCTCTCCATTAGACATTAGGAATTTCTTGGGTTTGGCTGGCTATTACAGATGGTTTGTTAAATGACTCAGAAGAAAGTCAAGTTTCAATGGTCAGATCCTTGTGAGAAGAGTTTTCAGAAGTTGAAGACTCGACTCACCTCAACCCCAGTCTTAGCTCTTCCAGATTATTCAGATGGGTTCATAGTATACTGTGATGCATCTAGAGTGGGCTTAGGTTGTGTCCTCATGCATTATGGTAAGGTCATAGAATACGCCTCCAAACAACTTAAACCATATGAGAAGAATTATCTAACTCATGATATTGAGTTAGCAGCCATAGTCTTTGCCTTAAAAATTTGGAGGCATTACCTATACGGTGTTCATGTAGATGTGTTCATAGATCATAAGAGCCTTTGGTATATGTTTTCTCAGAAAGATCTCAATATTCATCAGAGAAAGTGGTTAGATCTTTTGAAAAATTATGACATGAGTGTCCTTTATCATCCGAGCAAGGACAACGTAGTGGCCGATGCTCTCAGTAGACTGTCTATGGGTAGTGTTGCTCATGTTGAGGACAGTAAGAAAAAATTAGCTTTAGAAGTCCATCAGCTTGCCAGAGTAGGTATTTGCTTAGTCGATACAGAAGAGGGTGATATATGGGTTCAGAGTAGTTCAAAATCATCTCTAGTTTCTGAGGTGAAAGAAAAGCAAGATAGGGATCCCACTCTAGTCAAGTTGAAGGGGTCAGTCAAGGATCAGAAAGTAGAGGTTTTCTCCTAAGTGGGAGATGGTGTATTATGCTGTCAGGGTCATCTCTGTGTTCTAGGTATAGATGACTTAAGGCAGCGGTTTCTTCCAGAAGTGCATAGTGCGCGCTTCTGTATTCATCCAGGGGCCCCAAAGATGTACCGCAACTTGTGGGAAGTCTATTGGTGGAATGGGATAAAGACAGATATTGCAGAGTTTATGGCTAAGTGCTCTACATGTCAGCATGTTAAGATAGAGCATCAAAAGCCTAGTGGTCCTATCAGGAGTTCATTATTCCTACTTGGAAGTAGGAAGAAGTGAATATAGACTTCGTAATGGGCTTGCCTCGAACTTGTCATTAGCATGATTCAGTTTGGGTCATTGTACACAAGATGACAAAATCAGTCCATTTCCTTCCAGTTGATACCTCTTATTCAGCCGAGGATTACACCAGACTCTACATTAGGAAGTTGGTCAGATTACATGGAGTTTTGTTATCTATTATCTCTGACAGAGGTACCCAATTCACCTCTTATTTCTGGAAAGCATTCCAAAAGGGTCTTGGTACCCAAGTTTATCTCAGTACAACCTTTCATCCTCAAACAGATGGTCAAGAAGAAATGACCATTCAGACTTTAGAAGATATGCTACGGGCATGTGCAATTGATTTCAAGGGTAGTTGGGATGATCACTTGCCTTTGATTAAGTTTGCATACAATAACAACTATCATTCCAGTATTTGGATGGCTCCATTCAAAGCTCTCTATGGTAGGAGATATAGATCTCCGATTGGTTTGTTTGAAGTTAGTGAGACCTCAATCATAGGGCCTCACTTAGTATTCGATGCCTTAGAAAAATTCCAGTTGATTAGAGAAAGACTCCAGGCTGCTCAGAGCCGATAGAAGTCTTATTCAGATGTTCATAGAAAAGATCTCGAGTTCAAGATTGGTGACTATATCTATCTAAATATATCTCCCATAAAGGGAGTGAAGTGGTTCAACAAGAAAGGAAAACTCAGTCCCCGATATGTTGGTTCCTTCAAGATTCTCAGTCGATTCGGCAAGGTAGCTTATGAGCTTGAATTGCCTTCAGATCTAGCCTCAGTTCATCTAGTCTTCCATGTCTCTTTGCTTGAGAAATGCATAGGTGACCTAGCAGTTGTAGTCCCTATTTAGAGTATAGATGTTCAGAACAGCCTCTCTTATAAAGAGATTTCAATCGAAATCCTAGACTATCAGACTTGTAGACTAAAGAACAAAGAAGTCCCTCCAGTCAAAGTTCTTTGGAGAAATCATTCCGTTGAGGGAGCTACTTGGGAAGCAGAAGAAAACATGAATACCAAGTATCCTTACCTCTTCCCCGCCAACTCAGATCAAGCTCAAGGTAACAGTTCTCCTTAAGTTACTCAATTTCATGTTCAGTGTTCATCACAAACTTGGTATCTAGTACTATTGCATATTCAGTCATGCATTCATATATCAGTTCAATTATATAATTATGCATCAGACATACATTCTCATTAGGAGTAACTTAGTTCCTTAGAACACTCAGTCATGCATTCATGAATCAGTTACACATGCATCAGATATGCATGTTTAGTATGATATATTTAGTTATCAGTCATGTCAGTCATGAGATCATGTTTCAGTTATTCATGTTCAGTATATTTGTTAGTTTATGTTCTTACCCTCACCCTCAGTCTCATTCTAGGACGAATGTTCTTAAGGGGGAGATATTGTAATACCCCATACCTTTTCCTAGCTTGAAATTATCTAAAAAATGTTAGGATCTTTCTTTGAAAGATGAATCCACTTTTGTACAGGTGGTATTTTTAAGATTTTTACTTTTTGTCATGTGGTAAATTCAATAAAATTTCCATCGATATAAAATTTTCCTAAATCTGATAAGCGGGTAAGAAGTTATGACTATTTCAAGTTCCCATCGTAAAACAGCACCATATTGGTCAGTGGCACGCCATGCCACAAGATAAAATGGCAATTATCCTTTTCCAGTATCTCATTGTGATTTCCTCCGCGTCTCACCAAAGTTCCAGGTCACAAAATAAGAGGCAACGCTATGGCTCTGCATCGCGCCATCCCTCAGTTTGCCAATTGTCGAATTCCATTGACACGGTGCGATAGCACCGTGTCGCGCCAGGAGTCCAATTCAGAAAATGTTTACTGAAATTACAAGACACGTCCAAGGTTAAAAGGTTCAATTTTCCACCCCTATTTAAGCCCTTTAACACGTGAGTCAGCCACTTTTCACCCAAAATACACTCTCTTCTCTCAAAAACCTCTCAAGAACTACCTAGGGCTTTTCATAGAAGATTCAAAATCAAGAATTTCCTCTGTCAATCTTTGTGTATTTATGAACCAAGGTATGCGTTGTGTTCATTCATGGATTCTTTATATCTATGAAGCTCAAGAACCTTGTTTTTATTTATAAATCATGGTATTTATGTTGTAGGTTAATTGTAATCATGTTGTTGATATTGATTGATTTTAAAACTGGAGTCCTTGTGTGTTTTTCATGATATTATGCTAATATGCAAGATAAAATCCATGAATTTAGTTTCTTATGATGTGTAATTTGATGATTTCACCAACTCTCTAAATTGTGCATGCAAGGTGTTTAATAAAATGCTTGAAGGAGTAGAAATCATGCCTTATAGCTCAAAACATAAACTAAATGTGACATGCTTGTCATCCTCCTATGTTTAAATGGTCTCCATGCTATCATTGTGAAATGTATATGTTGTCGGAATGCCCATGATATTAGAACATGAGATTATGATATGATTATCA
>JAPEIP010000010.1:238717801-238730562 GCA_026120095.1 Capsicum chinense | reverse complement strand
ATGATGTTGGTATTGCGTTACTCTCGGCTCGAGTTGTCAATCGATCAATCTGAGTTGTCATAATTCCTATCAACTTATTATTAATCTAATACCTAAATTTATTTAGCTACAACTAGGGATGAGTTGACAGGGTCAACTACAACTTCAATTGAGTCTTTGCAATTGCATGATAGTGGTATTGCATTTTGTTTGACCCGAGTAATCAATCGATCACTCTGTGTTAAAATGATTCTTATTAACTTATTATTAAACTAACACCTAAATTTATTTAGCTACAACTATGGATGAGTTCACAGGATAAACTAAAACTTCAATTGAGTCTTTGCAATTGCATGATGTTCGTATTGCGTTCCTCCCGACCTGAGTCATTCTGAGTTGAATCGATTCTTATTAACTTACTATTAATCTAATACCTAAGTTGATTTAGCTACA
The DNA here is from genome assembly GCA_026120095.1 of Capsicum chinense. Classification (NCBI taxonomy): domain Eukaryota; kingdom Viridiplantae; phylum Streptophyta; class Magnoliopsida; order Solanales; family Solanaceae; genus Capsicum; species Capsicum chinense. Next base: position 238,730,130 of record JAPEIP010000010.1, on the reverse strand, counting down.
ACTAGAGATGATTTGACAGGGTCAATTACAACTTTAATTGAGTCTTTGCAATTGTATGATATTGGTATTCTGTTTCTCCCTACCCGAGTCGTCAAACAATCACTTTGAGTTGAAATGATTCCTCTTAACTTATTATTATGATAATACCTAAATTTATTTAGCTACAACTAGGGATGATTTGACAGGGTCAACTATAACTTTAATTGAGTCTTTGTAATTACATGATGTTGGTCTTGCATTCCTCTTGACCCGAGTTGTCGATCGATCACCCTGAGTTGAAACGATTCCTATTAACTTATTATTAGGCTAATATCTAAATTGATTTTTCTATAAATAGGTATGAGTTAATAAGGTCAGCTACAACTTTAATTGAGTCTTTGCAATTGCACGATGCTAGTATTACGTTCCTCCTGACCTGAGTCGTCCAATGATCACTCTGAGTTAAACTGATTCCTATTAGCTTTTTATTAAGCTAATACCTAAATTAATTTATCTACAACTAGGGATAAGTTGATAGGGTCAACTACAACTTTAATTAAGTCTTTGTAATTGCATAATGTTTGTATTGCGTTCCTCTCGACCCGAGTCGTCGATCGATCACTCTAAGTTGAAATGATTCCTATAAACTTATTATTAAGATAATACCTAAATTTATTTAGCTAAAACTAGGGATGATTTGACAGGGTCAACTATAACTTTAATTGTCTTTGTAATTACATGATGTTGGTATTGCATTCCTCCTGACCCGAGTCATCGATCGATCACCCTGAGTTGAAACGATTCCTATTAACTTATTATTAAGCTAATACCTAAATTAATTTATCTACAACTAGGGATAAGTTAACAGGGTCAACTGCAACTTTAATTAAGTCTTTGTAATTGCATGATGTTTGTATTGTGTTCCTCTCGACCTGAGTCGTTGATCGATCACTCTAAGTTGAAATGATTTGTATAAACTTATTATTAATGTAATACCAAAATTAATTTGGCAAAAACTAGGGATGAGTTAATAGGGTCAACTATAACTTCAATTATGTTTTTCCAATTACATGATGTTGGTATTGCGTTTTTCTCGACCCGAGTCGTCAATCGATCACTCTGAGTTAAAACAATTCTTATTAACTTATTAATAGGATAATACTTGAATTAATTTATCTAGAACTAGGGATGAGTTGATAGGGTCAATTACAACTTTAGTTGAGTTTTTACGATTGCATGATGTTGGTATTGCATTCCTCCCGACATGAGTCATCGATTGATCACTCTGAGTTGAAATGAGTCTTATTAACTTATTATTAAGCTAATACCGAAAATTCATCAGTGTTTCACTTCATACACTATATTATTATGGGACGTTTAAAAATTATATATTTTAAAATTTTAAAAAATAATTAAGATCAATTTGGACCAAATTAACAATTTCAAAACTTGTCATTCCTTTCCAGAAATACAAATCAACCCATACAAATCATCCATTTGTGGAAAATATGTTTCATTATTTTGAATCTTGAGTTCTCGCTCTTTTCTTTCTCTCTCAATAATACAGACAACAACTACTCAATATTTTGCTCAACCCTTCAAAACAGGTAGATTTTCTTCCACATTATTGTTATTTTCAACTTTATTCTTACTTTTATCCTTCTTTTTCTCTGTCTTCGTAGGTAATAGAGTCTGAGAAAAGTTCTATATTTGTTATTTATTCTAAAATTAGGGATTTTTAGTTAGCAATAAAAAAGAAGACTTTTAATTGTATTAATTTCGAGAATAGGTTAATAATTTTGAGTTTTGATGCTAAAAAACGTAGGAAGAACCTGAGAAAACCCTTATTTTTATCACATGTTTCGTTGAAAGTCGTGATTTTGTTGGATAGTGTTTGTGTTATTATTGTTGGTGTCGATATTGGTGGTCTTGGTGGTTGTGTTGGTGGTCTTGGTGTTGAAATTTATGGCATTGGTGGTGGTATTGGCGGTCTTAATGGTGTTGGTGTGGGTATTGGTGGTATTGTTGGTGGTGTTTATGGTCTTGGTGTTGGTGTTGGTATTGGTGGTGGTTTTGGTGCTCTTGGTAGTGGTATTGGTGGTCTTGGTGGCATTGTTGATGGTCTTAGTGGCATTGGTGGTGGTCTTGGTGACATTGGTGGTGGTCTTAGTGGTGCTGTTGGTGGTCTTGGTGGTCCATCTGTTGCAATAGGCGGAACATCTATTAGGAGATATTAAATAGGTCTTCAAATAGATTTCCCATCTGTTCCAACTAATGGGTTATCCGTTGAATTTTTCTTTTGTAATGTGATGTATAATAATTTATTAAAATTTGTATTACCTTTTTATAAAAATTATGCAGACATCAAATATAATGTATTTTTTGTTTTTCTATTATTTGTAGTTAAAAGATGTCTCTCAAGAGAAAAGAAACTAAAAATGGATCAACTTCTGACCACCTAACAAAAAAGGCTAGAGTACAAATGGATATGGAGGAACTTCCTGAACAATCTCAGTCAGGGATAAATGAAGATGAGGAAAGTTATGAAAAAGGAGGTGAAGAAGGGTATATAGAGGTTGGTGAGGAAAATAAAAGTGAGGAAGAATAAGAACATAAACAAGAATAGGAAGAAGTAGAAAGTGAGAAAGAGGATGCTGATCAACATGATGATGCATCACCAATAGGTCATGAATTAAGATTGAAATCCCAACATGATCCTGTCAAAACTATTAGTATTGACAGATTTCAAGCTGCGATATCGATAGATGACCCTGTAGAACTAACTGGTGATCTTGTACTTAAATGTAAGTTGGGAAAACCTTTTGATGAATTTAGGAATGTTATAAAGAATGAAAACATAGACAGACTTTTTAAGAAGAGCAGCTTTGGATAATTTCTTGAGTTGCCCTAGGACCACATTCCCCGTTTCCAAATGAGCATGGTATATGGTCTTCTCAAGCTCAGGATCAAGTACGTTGGAGATGATAAAGATGGATGAAATATGGATCAACTACTGTGGTATGCTGGCATAGTGACAGGATTGAGATGCGATCATCCAACAGAACCTCTCATCAAGGAAACACCCTGTAAAAGGTCCAAGAAAAGAAGGACAACCAAAGCACCACCATCAAATAGAGGGAAGGCATTGACCAGTGACCACCCACCAAAACAAAAAAAGCAAGGTAAAATATATAGGTTGTTGGACATTACTGTACGTAGCTACAAAGTGGTGGATTTGATAGAAGATCTTAAGGATAAAACCTTACCAAAGTAGTACAGGGAGCAATTGTGCTTAATTTGGTTTGCCCATTCTGTTATATTGGCAAGAGACGTCAACAAAGTCATAGAAGATGACTTGTTAGCGCTTGCTGAGGATTTTAGATATTCAACGATTATCCCTGGGGATATGACAGCTACAACTTGACTGTCAAATATTTACTGACAAAGCTATCCCCAAAGACTATCATATTATACGGCTTTCCTTAGGATTTCATGGTAAATTTAATCACTATTTGTTTACTCATTCATTAATTTATATTGAATAATTATTATGACTTTTTTTCTTGCTTCCTATTTAAATATTTTAGGCTTGGGCATTTGAAACTGTTCCTCCCCTCCAAAAGTAGGTCAAAGATTACTCGAATGAGGTTTCTTATCCAAGGGTCCTTAGGTGGTTGGCTGCAAAGAGCAGCACAAGAATTAAGGAGGCTGATATCTTTAACACTCTGGATGATGTAACACATCTTCTTTCAAATAAAATAATTTGACTCAAAGAAAGATATTGAAACAAATGTGCCATCTGTTATACTGTAATTAGTGTAACAGATGGGTAATCTGTTGTGACAGATGATGCATATAGCACAATAGATTACCTATATATTGCTTTGGTTCTCTGAACTCGACTCAACAAATTGCCTATTTATTGCAAATTATGCAATAGATGGGTAATCTTATGCAACATATTGTTATGGTAACTGACAGATCAGCTGTTCCTATAGATAGATTATCTTTTGCATAAGTTGTCTGTGTTAACATGTAACCAAACTTATTGTAAATTATTATTATATGATTTAAATGTATTTGTTCTTTTATAGGTTGTGCATCCATGGATCGTGCTTACTAAGCAGGAGTTGAGGAAGACTTCTTTTATTATTCTAGGTCTTACTGATATAATACCAGACCCAATGGCAGAGTTAATAAAGAAGGAAGTGGATGGAGAAACAACCATAAAAATATCAGTTAGGCAAGATCAACCTAATGTTAAGGCACTTCATGACCAACCTAATGCAACAGATCTGGGTGCTTCTTCTGGTGGTGTTGCTAGTGGAGTTGTTGATGTTGGTGGCAGCTATCCTAAGGTTGATGCTGTAGTCAGTCGTGGTAATGAGTATGTTGATTCTAAAGAAAAAATAAATATGTTTTAACTAACCCTTTACACCGGTCCCTCTCACCCATATAGTGGTTCCTTCTACCCTTAAGTGGTCCCTTTCATCCCTCTTTACCCTTATGTTCTTATTATAAATGCAAAGTGTGCAAGGACAGACATGATAAACTCCTTGAAAAATTAGAGGCTGTCGCTGAAGCTGCTGAGGAATTGAAATCCAAGAAGGGTGTTATACTATCCAAGAAGGTGAGGGAGCCATACACTCCTACAACGGCGGTTAGGAACAAGAAAAGAAAAATTAGCCAAATACTCTCCAATCCAAAAACAAAAAAAATTGCAACTCCTCTATCACGACCCAAGCCAGGGACCTGGCCACGATGGGAATCCGAACCATCAAGGCTCAACAGACCTCTATAACTCCCCAAACCACTAGTGATATTGTCTACTTTGGGCCCCGGCCCACAAGGCTTTAAAATACGTCACTAGGGAGTAAGGCCTTCTTACTTATATACCCAACATCCCTCCTATATTTTGCCAATATGGGACTCCTTCTCTTAAGTTGGGGTGTTATATACACCCCCTCTTATGAACTCAGTATCGTCACTAAGGTTTGCCCCACCGAATAGGATTTGCCTACACTCTAGACTGAGGTTTTCCCCGCCTTATTGGGATTCGTCTACACTCAGTTTGAACACTGGGCCACATCGATTGGGCTAACACAGGAGGGGTTTTGATACCATTCTGTCATAACCCGAGCTGGGGCCCTGGCTGTGATGGTCATCCTGAACCATCAAGACCCTAGAGACCTCTATAACTCCCTAACCGACTAGTGATATTATCCGCTTTAGGCCCAGGCTCGCATGACTTTAAAATGCATCACTAGGGAGTAAGGCTTGCTTACCTATATGCCCAACATCCCTTCTGTATTTTGCTAATATGGGACTCTTTCCTACGTTGGGGTATGATATCTTCCATTTCTAAAAGTTATTAAAGTTCAAGGGCCATCGTATAAGGTGGACATATACACAACACTTGGCAATGAAGAGAAGAAGGAACTAAGAAGGACCACAGATTCCAAGAAACCTGCACCAGAATACACCATGCATACCTTTCACACCTAAGACTTTAAGAATATAAAAAACATATGTAAATGGTACGTGGATTGGGTAAGTTTACTTTTCCTAAACTAGTCTTCTAGTCTACTCCATGAACAAGAAGCTACGCAACAGATGTGTCATCTTTTGCAATAGCTTTGTATTTTGGTGAAACTGGTGGTGGTTTTGTTGTAACAGATTACCTATTTGTTGTATAAATTGCGTTAGTTGGGTAATCTATGAACAGATTCAGAGAACCCTCTGCAACAGATGGACCATCTTTTGTATCTTTCCACCATGTTGTTCTTCTTTACAATTACTAACCTATCTAAAAATTGTCTTCTTATATCATAATATGTTGATGAAATTCTCTACTCATAAGGGGCAGAAATTTAGTGTATCCAGATGCTTATGATACTACCGACAAAATAATGGACCTCAACTTCTATAACAATTTCAAGAATATGTATAATGAGCTTAGTAGGCTACCTAACACTCTTAGTGGTTTGAGATTTGATTTGTTAGTTTCTACGTTCGAATGAGATGACGATATAATTAACTATGTTAGAGGGAAGAGGCCATTTCCACACGATAAGAGATGGACCAAGGCAAAGAGAATTCTTGCAGTCATGAACATGGAGCTCAAAATTTTCTCACTGTTGAGATACTACTCAAGGAGGGAAAAATTAAGGTTTATGACTGAAACTTATCTGTCTTCGACGATGATGTTTTTTTTTACCTACTTACAACCACTATTAGAGTTGTTTCCCATCTTGTTGAGGCAGAGTAAATTGATGGATCATTTGCCAGCAGAAGTGTTGATGAAAAAAGCATGGGATTTAAAGGTTGAAATAAGTACATGAACCTTAAAAAAATAAAATTGGTGCCGTGTGGAGGTCGTACGCACTTGCATACATCGAATGTTTGCTGAACGGCATAGAAATGGCCGCTCTATGCGATGGCGTTGTGGAAAAGATACAAGAGGTTTGGGCTTATGGGGTACTAACTAGATTCTTGGAGCCTGTGTATAGACAAGAAAATTACAAAGACAAACACCATAACAATTTTTTATTTCAAGCCACTTCACTTTACATACAGTGATAATTTTTTATGTTTGATGAAAGTTAAATTTTTTATAATGCAACAGATTGTCTATCTATTTTAACATATAGTCTATCTGCTGTGATAGATTGATTATCTGTTGCAATAGGTTGGTCATTTATTGCATTATGCATATGTTTCTGTCTATTTGTCGCAACAGATATATAATCTGTTGCAACATATAGTCTATCTATTGCAACTGATAGGTAATCTATTGGAACAAATCAAAATAGTAGGAAGATCTGTTTGATAAATTTCGATAGATGACCAACATGTTGTAACATATTTCTAAATCTATTTGATAATTTTCTACAGATATGTCATCTGTTGCAACAGATGTATTATCTGTTGTGATATTTGAATCTAGTCTTTCATTTTAATTAGTAAGTTTAAATGAAGAATTAAATTAAATTCATAGACAACATAAAATAAATCAAAGCCTTGAGAAATTACATGAAATAACTCAACAAATAAATGAAATGTAAAAACTTATTATAGGATCAGATGATCTACTCTACAAATAAATCAACAATTTAACCTTTGGTACCAACAATTCCTAAGGAGAGGTTATTACTTTGATAGACTCCATCTATAAAGATCTAACAATATGGACAAGTTGTTCTTCATCCGGTGCTATGAAATTTGGCTTTGGTAGGTGTGGATCTTTAATGTCGCTCGTGTACAATTTTTGCGCTTTCGCTTCTCCGTATTTTCATAAAAGAGCAACATATATTTTGTGAAGTAACCGACATCAATTCCATCATTTGGTACTTGTAATCTATCGCTCAAATACTTCATGTAATCGGCAACAAAAAAGACTGCAATCCCTGCATTTTAAGAAAATAGATAATCCATATCTTTCTATTCATGTAAGCGTTGTGAAATTTATGAAATAAAATAAATCATGATACTTACTGGCTACCAATGGGCTATTGAGCAATTTCTTCAACATATTCTACATCAAATGGATTACCCTTTTTATCCCGGTATGCTTCAATCATCGACCTATCAGTACGAACCTTTTGATCCAAAAATTTACTTATATCAAGGTATATAGGAAATAATTTGGCTAGCTTTTGTATCTCAAACGAAGGCTCGAAACGTCTCATTTGTGACATCGACTCATAAAATTGAATGAGCCTATCTTTTAGAATGACGACAACCAACACCCAATGGAATTTATCACCATAATTAATTAGGATGTACACTTCCTTGACCAAATGCCAAGGTAAGCCAGCTGGAATGCTAAAACCTTTGATGATGTTGATTAACCATTTCTCATTTCAGAAAACTTCTATCTGTTGTCGATAATAACTATCGTAGGCATTATTGATGTAAACTTTGTACAAACAACTTCCTGTCATGTATCTATATTGTTCTTGTATTTGTAACTTGGCCTCCTTTCGAAGGTAGTAAAAAATGACATTGATGTGCTGCACATATTATCAAATATTTAAGATTACATGATAGTAAAATTAATACATAGATACAATTAAATAAAGTATTAATTAATAGTAATATGTATGACATTTAATACGTCATCATTCCAGCAAGTTTGGGGCTGTGACATCAAATAGAATCAATCATTTATTTCGGGATGTGCAACACCAAAGTCGAACATATCAAAACCAAGCTTTGATTCATTCACTTTGTAGTGTTTATCATTTTGTTTTCTACATGTTTATATGTGTTAATGTCATGTTTTTACAACAAGAATTGTATAAATCAATATCTTCAAAATTAATTTATGTACCTGCCGGCATGATACTTTAACAACCTATCGACAATCTATTCTGGATAGTGTTGATCAACTTTGTTAGTTTTTTGAAGTCTCTTCCGAGATGTTGAACCACTTAAATGGGTAATTCTTTTGTTCTCCCAAACTGACAGACTCCACTTTTTCTTCTTCCTTGAAAGCAATTGATGGATTACAAACTGTGATATTATGCTTTTCAACAGTAGCTTCTACTGTGACATCCACCTTAAAAGCCAAAATTGTCAATGCTAATCATAGATATACAATAGATTAACTATTTTTTGCAATATTTGGATCACTATTGGGACAAATTCGAATAGGTAAAATAGAGCTGTACGATAATTTTGAACAGATGACCCATCTGTTGCATTATATGACTCATCTATTGGTACAAATTAAAGAAGTACAGAGACCTATTTGATTTGCTAAAATAGATAGACATATTTATCAATATATAATGCATCTGATGCAACAAGTAAGACAACTATTGCAACAGATAACACATCTGATACAATAGGTTAGACAACAGTTGCAACAAATGTATATATCTATTTTGTAATTTTCAGCAGATGTATTATCCGTCGAAACAAATATGTGTCTATTTTTTGTTGGAATAAATGATATATATTCACCTTCTTCAGCTCATGCTACTCTCCTGTGGCCCTAATACATTGATCAAAGGTACAAGACAAAGTTAAACGAGTTGAAATTTTGCTTTTTTCGATGCTTGATGATGCCTTGGAAATTTCTTTCCTTCTCCTCTTAGCCACCTTGATCTCTAGTGGAGTGTATGGATATGAAACCCTCTTTGATGGAATGACACCCCTCTTAGATGTCATTTTCTTTACAGAAGCAGTTAATGCGTTAATAGCATTAATCACTACATCATGTTTTGCCTTGCGGTCTTGACATTTGCATGCAAAGCATTCGCTAGAAGTGGCAAAATCTATATAACCAGTATGATCATAATCATAATGGTTTGTTATTTTAAATTCTATAAGAGGAGCATCATTAGCCCCAACAGCAGCACCACTACCACTATCACTACCACTACCACTACCATCATCAACAACAACAAGCCCACCCTCTATAATTATTTTTCTTTTGATGAGTGTATGTCTAAACAATTCCTTTTATATTTTATAAATGACCATAGGATTTGATAAAGTTTACATAGACCGTAAAGTAAGAATAAATGGCATCTTCAACTGTCGATTGGTTGGAACAAGCCACGAATGAACAATCTAAAATAAATCATTACATATATTAGAATGGCGATGAAATTATTAAAAAAATCATTAATTAAAACAAAAAATTAATTAGAATTAGACTTACTGCTTCCTTCGGGGGAGGGGGGGGGTTGAAGAGATTAAGAAATTTTATATTTTATCAGTTTTGGCCGACAACCATCTAGGGATTCTAGGATAGGAAACTTTTTCTTGGTTTCACTTGTTGTCTCAAATTAGGAATGACTTCAAGCGCTCAAGCCTATAAAATAATGCCAATAAATCAAAAGCATTTAATCATATCATAATAAAAGAATATTTATCATGAAATCCCATGGAAAGCCATATAAGTTGAATGTCTTTGGCGTTAACGGAGTCAACAAATATTTGACAGTTATTTTGAAGCTTTTATAATTCCAAGGATAGCTGTTAAATGCCTCAAGATACTCGAAGAGATTTATTAAACCAAGTTGTATGTTGTTGTTAATGTCTCTCTCCCAAAGAATATTATGTACAAACCAAACCAAGCATAATGATTGCTTGTGATTCTTTGAAACTCTTTTACTTTTCAATGCTTCTATTAAATTTATGGTTTTGAAGCTTAGACCAACAAGGGACATCAGGTCATCACGATCACTCGACTTGCCTTTACCTTTTTTGGGTATGCGGGGTACTTTTTTTGGGTTAGAATAGGTATAACTTGAGAAAGAGAAGGAGGATAACATTTTAATCCAGTAACTATGGCAAACTCCCTTCAACCAAAACAAACAGGCATGCCATAATAATTTATCCACACCTCATCCATCTTATCTTTGTTTTCATATATAAACCTACGCTTGAGAAGATTGTATACCATTTTTATTTGAAGACGAGCATTATTGTCCTCCGGCAAATCAAGATATTGCCAAAAGAAGCTGTCCCTGAAATAAACATCCAATTTTTGTTTTTGAAGTACTTTTTTGAAGGCGTAGAAAGATTTTCCCATGGATGACTTAACCATAAAATCACCAGCTAAATTTGTGGAAACACCGCACTTCATTCTCATAGGATAACTAACGATGCTGAAGGTTTTGTCCAATTTTTTGGTGAAAAGGATATTAGCATTTACATCATCTCTTTTGAAATATTCCACCTCCCCATGTTCATTATCTTCTGCTCTTGATTGAGATAACTCTTGTAAAGCATGCTCATAGAGTGGTGGATGTAGCCTAGCTGCTTCATTTATTCCTTTACTTGGACTTGATTGGATTTCTTTTCTTTTTGGAGCCATATTATCTAAAATTAACAGGAACATAAAATAGATTATAATTGATTGATGCATTATTAAAATAACAATTCCAACAGACCACCCATCTGTTGCACCAGGTAGGTTATCTATTGCAACATATAACCAACCTATTACAATGGATGAGTAATCTATTGGAAACAATAAAATTAGATCACTCATCTGGTTAAACATATCAATCATCTGGTGCATCAGGTAAGTTATCTGTTACAATATATATCTAACCTATTGGAATGGATGAGTAATCCATTGGAAATAATAATAAAAAATCGCTCATCTGTTGAAATACATCACTCATCTATTGCACCACGTAGGTTATCTATTGCAACATATAACTAACCTGTTGCAACGGATGAGTAATCCGTTGAAAATAATAAAAATAGATCACTCATCTATTGAAATAGATCGTTCATATATTGCCAAATGAGTTATCTGTTGGAACTATTATCAACTATCAATATCATTTAGATTACTTCCAAACAGAAGAGTTTTCTGTCGCAATGGATGAATGATCTGTTAGATTGTTCATCTGTTGAATCAGATTTTCATCTTTTACATCAGATTTTTATTTGTTGCATAGGATTTTCATCTGTTTCATTAGATAGTTCATCTGTTGCAGAAGAAAATAGTACCAGGATTTTATTCGATATAACAACAACACTATCACTGTTTAATATCAAATACACCATTTTTACCAAGAAAAACAACAAATCAACCAAACAATACCAATACAACACACACACTAAGAACATCAATAGTGACCAAAAATCACCAATATTATTATTTTGCTTTTGTACAAACACAAACAACAAAAATTAAATTTCAAAAAACTCAATAGATACCAACAAATTGAATCAACAGTTCGACAACAAGAACTACAAAAAATTATATTTCACACCGAAAAGAGTAGATAAGAAATGTTAGAAATTAGGGTTTTCTTCAGTCCATTTTTTAAATTTAAGCAAGAAATATTGAAATTGTTACCCAATACTAGAAGAGAAGGTTTCTCAAGTTCCTCTTTTTCTACATAACTAAAAAGACATAATTTTTTACCAGCGAAAGAAAAAATAGGACAATGAAGAACTCGAAGTTTTTGTCACCGAAGAACAGTGCTGTCACATCAATTAACGGTTGAATGTCAAAAAGGAACTCACCCAACTATTTATCATCGGAGGTTAAAGTCGCCGGGGATTGAAGGGAGAAATTTTATAGAACTGTTGGTTGGGAGAGTGTTAGAGAAACTGTCGAGAGAGGAGAGAGATGGTTGATTTGGAGAGGAGAGGGGTGTGGGTACATTTATTTTTTGAAAAGATTAGAAAATTGAGAAAATATTAATCAAGTACACAATTAACTTAATAAAGTTTCCTAATTATGTTTGACTGTTTAAGTTAGTCAATGTCACAAATCTTTCATTTAAGACTTAAATGATACCTTTCCTACAATTTTCTCTAGTCTCTTACAACAAAAATAATTTTTGTAGATTGTTAATTATTTAACATTTATT
>JAPEIP010000010.1:238690826-238717701 GCA_026120095.1 Capsicum chinense | reverse complement strand
ATTATTTCACAATGTATGGTAAGAGGGAGTTAACCTGCTTAATCATGCATGAGGTCGACATGTCTGCTTTTGCTGTTTGCTTCAACTGCTTCGATCATAATTTTAATTTATTAACCCTAATAAATTATTATAAGTCATTTACATATTAAAAATTAATAATATTTAATAGAAAAAGTATAATAGAAATTTATGACATATCTACTTCAACTACTTCAACCATAATTTTACTATATCACCCCTAATTAATTATTATATGTCATCTAAGTATTAAAAAATTAAAAATATTTAATATAAAAAGATAAAGCAAACAAAAAATTGGCTTGTTATTGTATATGCCATTTTTTTTCTATTTTATCTTGGTCTTACAAGTTATAGGAAATTTTTGACTTTATTATTTTATTGATATATTGTTTATTTTAAAGTCTACTTCTTAGTTCCCTGTAATACCCCGTAAGATTCTAGACAAGTTTCCAGCTACTAGTAACATATTTAAAGGGTCCAAAGTCATTTATTCACACTAAGTACAAGAGACTTTGCCATTTTAAGGCCCCAAGATTTCAAAAAGTTTTTTTTGGCCTTCCTAAGTTTGAAACATTGATTTTTGAGTTGAAATGTGTTTAGGTATGTTAAAAGAGTCATTCGGGAGAGTTTCAAAACTTTTGGAATAGGATCGGGGTATTTTTGGACAACAAAGGCAGAATGCCTTCGCGATTTGGGCGTTTCACAGAGGTTGGACCTTCGCGATACATGTCGTGTAATAGAGGCTAGTCTCTATGATAGACTCCATGCCACGGAGGTTGTGTTTTCCTGTAAAATTATTTAAAGCCAAGGGGGCATTTTGGTCTTTTACCCCTCTCCTTTATCATCCAAATCATGAATTAAAGTCTAAAATGGACATTATTTACCCTATTACTCATCAATTAACAACGTGAAAACATCCCCCTCCCCAAGAACACAAAATTTCAAGTTTTTACTCAAGAATTCAACCATTCAAGGTCCCGATTCCAAGTCTTCTTTAAGAATTCAAGAAACTCTGGTATGTGGGATATTCATCAATGGGTTCCTTCCACCCATTGAGTCCCAAGAATCCTTTGTATATTATGTATAACCGCTTTTCCCCCTTCTTATGAAATTCCAATGTTAAGTATGAATTCATTTAATGTTATCGTAGAAGTTTTGAATTCAAGCCATGCCATGTTTACCCATGTGAATCATATTATTACATGCTTTAAATTTCAATCACCCCTATCATGCTCAGTTAGCACCATGTTAATTTACTAATTTATGAATTAAACCATGTGAGAATGTTGTCCTCATAAGTTTAACATATTCCCATACTTAAAATCATGGATTTCATCAGTTAGGGATATATTCTATATTTTGTGTCTCTCTGTCATGTATTTTTTTATAGTGTTGCTAAATGATGTCATTGTATTTAAGGTAATATTCAGTACTGGAGGATTATGAACACCCGATACCTATCTGTTTCTATATGTTTCCATTTCCAAGCAAAAAGTCATTCATATCATGGTTGAGAAAAGTCATAAAATCATCACTGGACTTGTACGAGATTTGCAAAAAGACACATTAACTTTGCGAGTGACCTACTACCCCTCTTAACAATTTTAAAGTAGTATAAATAAGATATTTTTTGTTTAATCTCAGTTGCAAGTAGAAAGTGTCAATCACGCACCAATAAATGCTTTCCATGTGTCACATTTATTTAATATCCTAATATTTATTTTTATTCATATTTTTTTTCTTATTTTGTTTCTTTGTACTTTTCTTCTTTGTCTTTTCTCCTTCCTTTATTCTTCAATCTTATTGTATGCTAATAAACCGAACTATTTGCTCTATGTTCATCATGTTTCTTCTTTAATCTTGTCATTGGTTACCTTTGACATAACTATCATCACCATTGTTGCTATAACTCCATCTTCATTATGTTAGTCATTAAGTATAGACAAATAAAAATTAAAATCTCCACAAAATTAACTGTAAAGTTTGACCACTCATTATTCAAAAATAATGGATCAAAATGCTTTGATAAACCTGCTTTAGTTCATTTAGAAAAAGACAGTGATTATAGAGAAGAAGTTTGTCAAAAAAAGATCTTGAAGGAACAAAGAAGGACAAAAAAATGTAATGAAACAAGCAAGAAAATTAAGGAAAATCTTGATGAAATGAAGAAGAAGGAAGAAATGATGAAAAGAGAAGCAATTATACAAAAATGGCAAAGAATGGACGTCTAATTGTGCATCTTTTCAAAGGAAGAAGATGAAGAAAAAGAAAAAAAAATATAAAAAGTAAAATGAAAATACATAAAGTAAGAAAAAGTGATATTTTTTAATTAAATGAATGCTGAAAAAAATAAAAATAATTTATTTTGCTTATTCACTCGCTACAAGAGAGTGAAACACACTCTACATGACGCCTAAGCTCATAAAGAAGTGACCAACACATACTAACAACAATAAGGGGTAATAGGTTGTTCAAAAAGTTAAGGTGTCTTTTAGGAAATTCGGGACAACTTCGATGGTTACTTTATGACTTTTCTCATTTATTATTATAATAAGTTGTTCATGATCATATCGAGCATTATCAGTTGTGATATCTAGTTGACTTTAATCAGTACCAGAATCACTTTAGCTGGGAGTAAGATTTAGCACTGAGTAAAACAAAGGATGTGGGCTCACCTGCCAGTCAAGGGTGTGACCTTTAGTAACAGTCCCTAAGTTCTAGAACTACATAGCCAACATAGGTTTTAAGAGGTCTTCCAGCCAGTTGAGGGTCGACACTCTCTTAGGGGAACCTACCATTAGAGATTGACACCCTAGTCCTTCGGGACACCAGTTTAGTGGATCCATACACTAGTTTTGGTACCCGTGGCAAGGTAATGACACCCTTATAACTGGGGTTATAGGTTGGACCCCGATTAGCTCAGACTGGGGCATGTCGGCTACATGATAGCTCCCACAGTTTCAGTTTAGTATCCAAATTTTATCAGCTTAGGTTTGAATGACCAAGGGTTTAGTTTATCATCTATTCAGCTAGTCAATTTTACAGATTATTTCAGTATATATTTTACTTAGTCTTGCATTCATTTTACATGTTCATGCATCCATGTTCAATATCCATATGCATTTCAGTTAGTCCCTATTTAACGTACTAGTTCATTCAAAGTACTGACCGCATACTCTCTTTTGTGCTATATTGATTTCACAAAATAGGTTTGGATGTTGAGTCCCCCAATCACCCTTAGCCAGACCAATACCAATCAACAATAGTTATGGAGAGTCCTCATCCATTGAGTACAAGTATTTTTAGCTATTTTTAGTATTTTATTCATTTCAGTCAGTTGGAGTTAGTTGGGGGTAGGTCCCATCAACTCCTCATGTCTTAGAGGCTTTCAGATATTTAGACTATTAGACTTGTTTTAAGTTTTATCAGCTATTTTAGACATGTTAAATATTATTATAGTAGTACATCTTAACAATATTTGATTAGTCTATCTTTCGTATGTGATATTCTAGTACTATTTTTTTCAGTGCTCGCAACAGGTATCGGATCACGGGTTAGCTAAGGGTCACTTGTGGCCTTAAGCACCATGTTATGACTAGGGGGAGCCTCTGGTCATGACAAAACTTTGTATCATTGCTAGGTTTTAAAATGTCCTAGTGTGTCTGAAAGTCGTATTGAATAGAGCCTTATAGATGGGTGTGAAGATCGCCATACTTATGGGGGAGAGGCTACAAGATATTTCATTAAATTTTCCCTTCTTTCAGTGTTCCTGTCATGTGAAAGAGTATGAGATCTATTGAATTCTCTCTTTTAACTCGTCCTTCATCCATTTATAGAAAACCCTCCCCGAAGAAACAACAGAAGAACAAAAGGGGAGCATCCCGCACCACCATCTAATTAGGAAGATCTCCTGAACAAGCATGTTTCCTATGCAAAATTCTGGACCACTTTCAATATTTTGGCCTAGACTGTGGCTGCTCAAAATAAACACAGGCTATTGCCCCATCCAATCTAGTAACTAATACAGCTGTAGCTCGGATCCGAGACTTTACTCGGATATATCCTCTATTATTTTCTGGATCCAAGTCTGAGGAGGATCCATAAGAGTTGTTGGATAGTGCACAGAAAGTGATAGACGTTATCGGTATCACTTCTAGTAAGAGTGATGATTTAGCTGCTTGCTAGTTACAGGGAGTAGCTCACACATGGTTCATGCAGTAGAAGGAGGACAACGGTGTTGAAGTCGGACCTATAGTGTTGGAGGAGTTAACCATTACTTTTTTCAATAGGTTTTTCCCACTAGAGTTGAGGGAGGATAAGGTGCAGGAGTTTATAAATATTAAGCAAGGTAACATGAGTGTGAAGAAGTAATCACTTAAGTTTACTTAGTTGGTGAGGTATACTGTGACCATGGTGGCTAATTCTAGCGCTAGAATGAATAAGTTTGTGTTTGGAGTGTTAGTGTAATGCCCCGAGAGTACCCCTTGGGCCCCATACGGAGCTTACAGTCTTGAGGGACCACAAGCTAACCTATGAGCTGGTACCTGCTGTGAGCACTGAATAAAATATAATATTTGCGGAAGAACATCTAATAAGCCATAAGGTTTTAAGTAATGAAAGATGAAAAAATCGTAAACCAAACTGATGAAATAATCTAATAAAGTCAACTGAAATCTGAATACCAAATAACTGATTGTAGAGTCTAAAAGCCTCTAATCTAACTGAATGTGAGTTGATGGGCCAGGCTCCAACTAACTACTGCACTAAAAAGTTGAAATAAAATAGTCTTTCCTCGAAATATAAGGACTCACCACTGCTATGACTGATAGTCTGAGAGGTCTAGCAGCAATCTAGGAATTGGGCATCCAAACCTATGATATGATACATCATAGAGCAAGAAAAGAGTATGCGATCAATACTTTGATTGTATTGGCATGCTAAATAAGGTAGGCTAATATGCATGGTTTCATGAACATGAAAAAATAATCGTCTGAATATGTACGTGTAACATAAGGTACTGAATAGAGTTTATAAAGTCTGTAGACACTGAGCATACATCAAATCTATAAATATTGAGGATGCATGACAAAACATATAACATGAACTAAATATAATCTGCAAACATAACTACTGAAATCTGATAATTGAGTTACAAGTAACTGTATACTATGGTCAAGTAACTGAAACTGAATTACTGGACTGGTCTTTGGACTGAGACTATGGGAGGTATCATATAACAGACATGAACCAATCTAACCTAATTAGGGTCCAACCTGTAACCACAGTTGGAAGGGTGCTAGTACCGTGCCACGGGTACTAACGCTAGATGTGTGGATCCACTATACTGATGTATTGTCCCGAACGACTAAGGGTGTCAAGCCTAAGCTGACGGGTGACCCCTACGAGATAGTCAAGCCTAAACTGACGCGTGACTTCTCATATCCTATGCTAGCTACGTAGTTTGGAAGTGTAAGGACTGCTACTAATGACTCTACCTATATGATGGGAAAGCCGCCATCCCTGCGCTCGCTTGGTGCTAAATCCTACTCCCAACTGAATGACACTGGATTACAAAAATCTTCTGAGTTTAACTGACTGATCTGATAATTCTCGTATATATTCTGAAGCTATTCTATAGATACTGAAATGAGACTAAGTAAACAATTATGGTTTTAGGGTATTCAAATCCCCCAGGACTCAAAAGCTATAATAGTAAGATAATATTAAAATTTGAGGACATAGCATGAAAGCCTTTATCAAATATTCCTTCTTTTAGGCATTTTACCAAAAACTTGTAGTTCAATAGTTTAATCTAGTCATGGGAATAGTGCGAAACTTGAAGTAACAATATGATTTCAAGATCAAAGACACCTAATCATGATTTAATTCGATGAATAATAACAATAAAACATGTGGTATTTGAAAACAATAATAATTTCATTGAAACATAGTGTAAAGTAAATATTCATGGAAGTTCATGGAGACTCATAGTTTAAAATCACAATTTAATATCATAAATCTCAAAAAGATTATAACTTTCGTAGTTAAATTGGGTACTTGGACTCTATGGGTGAAAGGTACCCATGGATGAACACTTAACATACCTGAGTTGACGAATTTGTGATGATTTTTGGTGAGTTCTTAATTTTTGGCCTTGGATTTTTAAGTTTAGGGCTTTTGTTCTTGAAGAGAATTGATTTAATTTGATAGAATAATGTAAAAATGAGTAAATAATGCTTTATAAGGGCTTAAATCCCGTGTTAGGATGGATTGGTATCCTTGGGAAAAGACCAAACGACCCTTGAAATTTTAAATGGTTGTCTGGAAATCCCACTTTTTGGCCTTGGTACGACGCGGTGCAATCGCGTCGTGCCACTGTAAAATGATAATTGGGAACTGGACTTGTGGCACGACATGGTGGTATAACGGTTTCCCACTGGTGGGGTCCTGGAAGTTCACTGTGACATGGGACAATCGTGTTGGTTCACTGGTTTTTGACTAGTGCCATTTATCATGCCTCCACGATGCGTTGATTGCCAATTTGGCACACTATTTTACAAAAATGGCCATAACTCTTCACCTGGGTATTGGATTTGGGCGAATTTTATATCATTAGAAATCTAATTCAATTTCCTATAACTTGATGCGATTTGAGTTGGAAAATTCTGAGTAGAGCAAAAGGTATTCTCGCTTGAAGTTGATTAAGGGGCTATTCTCACACGGAATTTAATCATTAAGGATTATTTTGATTCATTTAACAGCTGGGAGTTATTTGAGACCTAAATACACTTCAAACTAACTTATCAAATTATCCAAGAGCTATATTGCACAATGCGTGAGCTCGAAATATGATGCTAAAATTGTTTTGGATTTTTGAGGTATTACAATATCTCCCCATTGGGAACATTCATCCTTGAATGAGACTAGCTAGACTGAAAGCACTAAGGAACTGAGAGTACAAGATGAAAACATGGTATAATGACTGGGTCTTAGACGTGATCCATTATTGAACTGGGTCTATAAATGCATGACTGACATGAACATGATGTACAACTAAAATTGAGTATAATAAAGAGAAATCTTAAGAAGATTAGTACCTTAAACTGAATCTGAGTTTATAGAAAAGAGGTGAGAGTACTTGGTCCGCATGTCTACTTCTGTTTTTGAAGTAGCTTCTTCAACGAACTGATTCCTCTAAAGACTTTGACTAAGGGAACTATGACTACTGGGTCACCAATGAGAGAGAACCTGGACTGGAACCTCTTTGAAAGAGAGATCATTATGAATATCTACGCCCTCTAAGGGAGCTATGACTGTTCGGTCACCAATGCAATTCTTTAGCAAGAAGATATGGAATAATGGATGTACTAAAGCTAGATCTGAAGATAACTCAAGCTCGTAAGCTACCTTTTCGAAATGGCTAAGAATTCTATAAAAATCAATATATCGGGGACTGAGCTTCCCTTTCTTGCCGAACCTCTTCACTCCTTTCATTGGAGAGATAATCAAGAATACAAAATCACCAATCTCAAAATCGAGATCTTTTCTCCTCACAACTGAATATGTTTCTATCGACTCTGGGCTACCTTAAGCCTTTCTCTGATCAACTGAACCTTCTCTAAGGCATCAAACACAAAATTAGGCCCTACTACTGTGGTTTCACCTACTTCAAACCAACCAATCAGAGATCTACATCTCTTCCCATAGATAGCCTCAAATGGAGCCATTTGGATATTGGAATGATAGATGTTATTGTATGCGAATTCGATCAAAGAAAAGCGATTATCCCAACTACCCTTGAAGTCAACTACACATGCTCTTAATATATCCTCAAAAGTTTGAATGGTCCTTTTTGCTTGACCATCTGTCCGAGTGTGGAAGGATGTACTGAGGTGAACTTGGGTACCTATACCTTTTTGGAATGCTTCCCAGAAATGAGAGGTAAACTGGGTACCTCTATCTGAGATGATGGATAAGGGAACACCATGCAACCTAACCAACTCTATGAGGTAGATTTTGGCATAGTCCTCGACTGAATAAGAGGTATGGACTGGCAAGAAATGAGCTGATTTGGTCATTCTATCTATGATAACCCAAATTGAATCATGCTGATGACGAGTACGAGGCAAGCCTATCACAAAATCCATGTTCACTTTCTCCCACTTCCTAGAGAGAATACTGAACTCCTGTATAGACCCACTTGGCTTCTGATGTTAAATCATAACCTACTGACATGTAGAGCACTTAGCTACAAATTCTGCAATATCTCTCTTCATCCCACTCCACCCATAGATCTCCCATAAGTCGCAGTACATCTTGGTGGCCCCTGGATAAATCGAATAGTGCACACTATGCACTTCTGCAGGGATTCATTATGTCAACTCAACAATGCACGACACACATAATCTGCCTTGAGAATGCAACACACTATCTCCCTCTTGGGAGAAAACCTCTACTTTCTGATCTTTGACTAACTCTTTCAACTTCACAAGACTAGGGTCTCTATCCTACTTTTCCTTCACCTCAGAAACTAGAGATAATGCTGAACTAATTTGCACCCACATACTACCCTCTGCTGAATCAACCAAACAAATACCTAATCTGGAAAGCTGATGAACTTCTTGAACTAACTTTTTCTTATCATTCTCAACATGAGCAACACTACTCATAGACAACGTACTGAGAGCATCAGCCACTACATTAGCCTTGCTCGGATGGTACAGAATACTCATATTGTGATCTTTCAATAACTCTAGCCACCTTATTTTATGTAAATTCAAATATTTCTGAGAAAAGACATACTACAAGCTTTTGTGGTCCGTAAACACATCCACATGTACCCCATACAAATAGTGCCTCCAAATCTATATGGCAAATACTACAACTGCTAACTCAAGATCATGGGTCGGGTAATTCTTCTCATGGGGCTTAATCTGTCTAGAGGCATAGGCCACAACTTTACCCTTCTACATCAAAACACACCCCAACCCAACTCTGGATGCATCACAGTAGACAACAAACCCATCTGAACCATCTGGTAGAGTCAAAACTGGGGTTATAGTGAGTTGAGTATTCAACTCCTGAAAACTCTTCTTACAAGAATCTGACCACTGAAACTTAACTTTCTTCTGAGTCAATCTGGACATGGGAGATGCAACATATAGAAATTCCTCAAAAAATCACTGGTAATAGCCAGCCAAACCTAAGAAACTCCGGATATCTAACAGAGAAATAGGTATGGGCTAGTTTCTAAGCACTTTGGTATTTTCAGGATTAACTCTAATGCCATCACCAAAAACTATATAACCAAGAAAAGCAAATGACCTTAGCAAAAATTTGCGCTTACTGAATTTGGCGAACAACTGATGGGCTCTGAGGGTCTGCTATACTATCCTGAGAAGGTCTGCATGATGTCATCAATGACGACTATGACGAATATGTCATCAATGATGACTATGACAATGGGAGTAAACAAAAATGTCATCAATGACGACTATGACGAATATGTGCAAGTACTACTTGAAAACTTGATTTATTAAGTCCATGAAGGCTGCTGGGGCATTCGTGAGACCAAAGGACATGACTAGAAATTCAAAGTGACCATAGTGGGTTAGGAAAGCTATTTTTGGAATGTCACATTCTCTGACTCAAAGTTGATGCTAGCCTGATCTGAGGTCTATCTTAGAATTGTAGCTGGCACCCTGAAGTTGGTCGAACAAGTCATTGATTCTAGGAAGTGGATACTTATTCTTGATGGTGACTTTGTTCAACTGACGGTAGTCGATACGCATTCTGAGAGAACCATCTTTCTTATGCATAAAACTGGTACGCTACACAGAGAGATGCTGGGCCTGATGAATTCCTTATCTAGGAGATCCTTTAATTGTTCTTTTAATTCTTTGAGTTCAGCTGGATCCATTCTGTATGGCGGAATGGAGATAGGCTGAGTATCTGGGAGAAGGTCTATTTCGAAGTTAATTTCCCTTTCAGGAGAAACCTCGAGAAGATTTTTAGAAAACATATCCAGAAATTCCCTTACTACTAAAATGGACTTAAGAGTTGGGGTTTCTGAATTTGAGTCCTTAACTCGAACAAGATTATAAATTCACCCCTTGGATATCATCTTTCTCGCTCTAAGGTATAAAATCAACTGAACCCCAAGTGCTGTAATACTACTCCTCCATTCAAGGACTGGTTCATTTGGAAATTGAAAGTGAACAATTTTATTTCTACAGTCAACGGAAGCATAGCATGAGTTGAGCCAATCTATGCCATGAATGATGTTGAAATCATTCATCTCTAACTAAACAAGATCAACTGAAGTGACTTTTTGAGATATTATGATCGGACAGTTCCTGTATACCTTCCTGGCTACAACGGAAACACCTACTGGGGTAGACACTGAAATAGGCTCTGCTAAGATTTCAGGACTAATTCCAAAGTTGACGACTATATAAGGGGTAACAAAAGACAAGAAAGCTCCTGGATCTAGCAAAGCAAAAACATGTAAATGGAAGATCTATAATGTACCAGTGACCACATCAGGAGAAATTTCCTGATCTCGTCTGGACTGAAAAGCATACAATCTGTTTGGACGCTGACCACTGGTAGCACTAAAAGTGGTACCTTGCTGAGTCAGGCAATCAACTGGAACTGATGACTGATAGGACTGACCCTATTGCCGCAAATCCCTACCTTTCTAAGCAACTACCCAACACTCCCAAATCTGATGGCCTGGCTTGCCATGCCCAAAACACACATTACTGCCCACTCTATACTTATACTGATGGTTTCTACCATATTTCTGACATAAAGGATTGGTACGGGCACTGTCAACACTTTCTTGGGACTTAGAGCCTGGTGCCCTATCTCTATTATCATTTCTAAATTTGGGCACTGGGGAACTAACTAAAGATGGTGCTAGGACTGAAGATCTCTAACAAAACTGAGGATGGTTACTACCTTCTGACCTTGACTGACTGAAACTAAAGATACATTTCCAAGTCTTCTTGTTCTCTCCCTCTCTCTCCTTAGTCTTTTGCTTCTTTATTTATTGAGCATAGACCATCAACCTAGATAGGTCCATCTCCCTAATTAGCATTGTGGTCCTACACTCCTTGACCACACTATAAGATACACCAGACATAAACTTACTTATCTTAGAACTGCTATCAGCTACTACATGAGAAGCATATCTGGCTAACAGAGTAAACTTAAGGGAATACTCTTTCACACTAATATTACCCTGCCTCAAGTTGATGAACTCTAACACTTTAGCTTCAATAAGCTCCAATAGAAAGAATCTATCTAAGAATGTTATAGCAAACTCCTCCCACTCTATAGGTTCTGCATCTGCACCTCTCTCTACCTTTCATTACTTAAACCATGAGTAGGCTACATCCTACAACTAATATGTAGCTAACTCAACACTCTCTCTAGATTTCACATAACTAAGAATTCCTATGGATCTTCTTCAAACTTGGATCTCATAAAGGAAGAAGGATTCATTCGGATGAAGTATTGAATCCTGGCTTTAGTAGTATTGGCCACTGGATTAGCCAAAATAGTGACTGGCTGGGCATTCTAAGCCGCTACAGAGTGAGATAGAGTAGTGAATGCAGCTCTGAATTTCGCATGAGATACATACTATTCAAGGGATCTTTCTGAATAGGCGAAGGTGCTGCCTGGTTCCTGTTTCTTCTTCTGTTTGTACTTTTGGAAGGCATGTTCTGTAAATGAAAGAAATATTATATTAGACTAAGATTTTAACTTGAGCTCATGCTCACTCGCATGACATGAATACCAAAAGAAGGGAAACTTTCTTAAAATGCCTCATAGACTCTTGTCCATAAGTATGGCGCGCTGCATACCCATGCACAAGACTCTACTTAACGCAGCTATAAGACTTACTAGGAAACCTTAAAACCTTTTGCTCTGATACCAAGTTTGTAACGTCCCAAGAGTACATCCTAGGTGCTACATGGTGCTTACAGTCCCGAGGGACCACAAGCTAACCCATGAGCTAGTACCTGCTGTGAGCACTGAATAAAATATAATATACACCGAAGAACAACTAATAAGCCATAAGGTTTTAAGTAAAGAAAATTGAAAAAAAAACTATAAACCAAATTGATGAAATAATCTAATAAAGTCAACTGAATTCTAAATACTGAATAACTGACTGTAGCGTCTAAAAGCCTCTAATCTGGCTGAATATAAGTTGATGGGACAGGCCCAAACTAACTCCAACTAAATACTAAACTAAAAATATGAAATAAAATAGTCTGTCCTCAAAATATGAGTACTCACCACTGCTACGGCTGATAGTCTAAGATGTCTAGGCGTGATCCAGGAACTGGGCATCCAAACCTATGATATGATACATCATAGCGCAAAATAAGAGTATGCTATCAGAACTTTGAATGTACTAGTATGCTAAATAATGTAGGCTAATATGCATGGTTTCATGAACATGAACAAATAATCATCTGAATATGTACGTGTAAAAATAAGGTACTGAATAGAGTATATGAAGTCTGTAGACACTGAGAATACATCTAATCTATAAATACCGAGGATACATGACCAAGCATATAACTTGAACTGAATATAATCTGTAAACTGAAATACTGAATTCAGATAACTGAGTTACTAGAAACTGTATACTATGGTCTAGCAACTGAAATTGAAATACTGGACTGATCAATGGATTGAGACTGTGGGAGATATTATCTTACCGACATGCCCAATACGAGTTAATTGGGGTCTAACCTGTAACCCAAGTTGGAAGGGTGCTAGTACCATACCATGGGTTCTAACGCTGGCTATTTAGATCTACTATACTGATGTATTGGCCCAAAGGACTAAGGGTGTCAAGCCTAAACTGATGGGTGACCCCTGCGAGATAGTCAAGCCTAAACTAATGGGTGACTTCTCATATTCTATGCTGGCTACATAGTTTGGGAGTATAAGTACTACTACTAATTACTCTACCTATCTGATGGGGAAACCGCCATCCTTGTGCTCGCTCGATGCTAAATCCTATTCCTAACTAAATGACACTAGATTACTAAACTTTTCTGAGTTTAACTGACTGATCTAATATTGCTCATATATATTCTGAAGCTATTCTGTAGATACTAAAATGAAACTAAGTAAATAGCTATGGCTTTTGCGTATTCCAAACCACTAGGACTTAAAAGCAATAATAGTAATATAATATTAAACTTAGAGGACATAGCATGAAAGCCTTTATCAAATATTTTTTCTTGTAGGCATTTTACCAAACACTTGTAGTTCAATAGTTTAATCTAGTCATGCGAATAGTATGAAACTTGAAGTAACAACATGATTTCAAGATCTATGACACCTAATCATGATTTAATTCGATGAATTATAACAATAAAACATGTGGGATTCGACAACAACAATAATTTTATTGAAACATGGTCTAAAGTTAATATTCATGGAAGTTCATAGAGACTCAAATTCGGGACAACTTTGATGGTCACTTTATGTCTTTTCTTATTTATTATCATATTCAGTCTATCATGATCATGTTGAGAATTATCAGCTATGATATCTAGTTAACTTTAATCAGTATCAGTATTACTTCAGCTGGGAGTAAGATTTAGCACTACGTAAAACAAAGGATATGGGCTCACCTGCCAGTTGAGGGTGTGACCTTTAGTAATAGTCCCTGAGTTCTAGAACTATGTATCTAGCATAGGTTTTGAAAGGTCTTCCTGCTAGTTGAGGTTCGATAATTTCTTAGGGGCACCTTCCATTAAAGGTTGACACCCTAGTCCTTAGGGACAACAGTTTAGTGGATCCACATACTAGTGTCGGTACCCGTGGTAAGGAATTGACACTCTTCTAACTGGGGTTATAGGTTGGACCTCGATTATCTCAGATTGGGGAATGTCGGCTACATTATAGCTCCCACAGTATCAGTTCGGTATCCATATTTTATCAGCTTAGGTTTGCATGACCAAGGGTTTAGTTTATCATCTATTCAGCCAGTCAGTTTTACAGATTATTTTAGGACATATTTTACTTGGTTTTGCATTCATTTTACATGTTCATGCATTTATGTATATTATCCATATGCATTTCAGTTAGTCCCTATTTAACGTACCAGTACATCTAAAGTACTGACCGCATACTCTCTTTTGTTCTATATTGATTTCACAATATAGGTTCAGATGCTTAGTTCCCCAATCGTCCTTAGCCAGCTCAATACCACTCAGCAACAATTGTGGTGAGTCCTCATCCATTAAGGACAAGTATTTTTAGCTATTTTCAGTATTTTCTTCATTTCAATCATTTGGAGTTAGTTGGGTGTTTGTCCCATCAACTCCTCATGTCTTAGAGGCTTTCAGATGTTTAGGCTATTAGACTTGATTTTAAGTTTTATCAGCTATTTTAGACATGTTAACTATTGTTGTAGTAGTACATCTTAATAACATTTGATTAGTTTATCTTTCGTATGTGATATTCTAGTATTGTTTTATTAAGTGCTCACAATAGGTACCGAATCACAGGTTAGCTAAGGGTCACTTGTGGCCTTAAGCACCATGTTATGACCAGGGGTAGCCTCGGGTCATGACAAAACTTGGTATTAGAGCTAGGTTTTAAACTGTCCTAGTGTGTTTGAAAGTCACGTTGAATAGATCTTTGTGTATGGGTGTGAAGTGCGCCATAGTATGGGTGTGAAGTGCACCATACTTATGGCGGAGAGGCTACAAGACATTTCAGTAAAGTTTCCCTTATTTTAGTGTTCCTGTCATGTGAAAGAGTGTGAGATCTATTGAATTCTCTTTTTTTAACTCGTCTTTCATCCATTTATAGAAAATTCCTCCCAGAAGAAACAACAGAAGAAGAAATGGAGATCATCCCGCACCACCATCTTCTTAGGAAGATCCCCTGAATGAGCATGTTTTCTATGCCAAATTCAGGACCACTTTCAATATTTTGGCCCAGACTGTGGCTGCTCAAAACAAACAGCAGGTTGTTATCCCATCCAATCTAGTAATTAATACAGCTACAACTAGGATTTGAGACTTTACTCGGATGTATCCTCTATTGTTTTCTGGATCCAAGTCTGAGAAGGATCTACAAAAGTTGTTGGATAGTGTGCAGAAAGTAATAGACATTATGGGTGTAACTTCTAGTAAGAGTGCTGATTTAGCTGCTTTCTAGTTCCAGGGAGTTGCTCACACTTGGTTCATGCGGTAGAAGGAGGACAGAGGTGTTGAAGTAGGACCTATAGTTTGGGAGAAGTTTACCATGACTTTTTTTGATAGGTTCTTCCCACTAGAGTTGAGGGAGGCTAAGGTGCAGGAGTTTATAAATATAACGCAAGGTAACATGAGTGTGAAGAAGTACTCACTCAAGTTTACTTAGTTGGTGAGGTATGCTGTGACCATGGGGGCCGATTCTAGGTCTAGAATGTATAAGTTTGTGTCTGGAGTGTTAGTGTAATGCCCTAAGAGTACACCCTAGGTGCTATACGAAGCTTACAGTCCTGAGGGACCACAAGCTAACCTATGAGCTGGTACCTGCGGTGAGCACTGAATAAAATACAAAATATGCAGAAGAACAACTAATAAGCCATAAGGTTTTAAGTAATGAAAATTGAAAAAACCTATAAATGAAACTGATGAAATAATCTGATAAATTCAATTGAAGTCTGAATAATGAATAACTGACTGTAGTATCTAAAAGCCTCTACTTTAACTAAATGTAAGTTGATAGGACAGGACCCAACTAACTCCAACTAACTACTGAACTAAAAAGTTTAAATAAAATAGTCTTTTCTCAAAATATGAGGACTCACCACCATTACGACTGATAGTCTGAGAAGTCTAGGAGCAATCCGGGAATTGGGCATTCGAACCTATGATATGATACACTATAGCGCAAGAAAAGAGTATGCGATCAGTACTTTGAATGTACTGGTATGCTAAATAAGGTAGGCTAATACGTATGATTTCATGAATATGAACAAATAATCATCTGAATATGTACGTGTAACATAAGGTACTGAATAGAGTGCATGAAATATAGAGACATTGAGAATACATCAAATCTGTAAACTAAAATACTAAAATCTGATAACTGAGTTACTAGTAACTATATACTATGGTCTAGCAACTGAAACTAAATTACTGGACTGATCACTGGACTGATCATTGTGAGAGGTATCATCTAACCAACATTCCCCAATACGACCTAATTGGGGTCCAACCTGTAACCACAGTGGGAAGGGTGCTACCATGCCATAAGTACTAATGTTGGATGTGTGGATCCACTATACTGATGTATTATCCCAAACGACTAACGGTGTAAAGCCTAAGCTGACAGGTGACCCCTGCAATATAGTCAAGCCTAAACTGACGTGTGACTTCTCATATCATATGCTGGCTACGTAGTTCGAAAGTACAAGGACTGCTACTAACGACTCTACCTATCTGATGAGGAATTTACCATCCCTGCGCTCTCTTGGTGCTAAATCCTACTCCCAACTGAATGACACTGGATTACAAAGCTCTTCTGAGTTTAACTGACTGATCTGATAATGCTTGTTTATATTCTGAAGCTATTCTATAGATACTTAAATAAGACTAAGTAAACAACTATGGTTTTCGGGTATTCAAAACCCCCAGGACTCAATAGCTATAATAGTAAAATAATATTAAAATTTGAGGACATAACATGAAAGCCTTTATCAAATATTCCTTCTTGTAGGCATTTTACCAAACACTTGTAGTTCAATAGTTTAATCTAGTCATGGGAACAGTGTGAAACTTGAACTAGCAACATGATTTCAAGATCAATGACACCTAATCATGATTTAATTCAATGAATTATAACAATAAAATATGTGGAATTTGACAACAACAATAATTTCATTGAAACATGGTGTAAAGTAAATATTCATGGAAGTTCATGGAGACTCATAGTTTAAAATCACAATTTAATATCATAAATCTTGAAAAGATTATAACTTTTGTAATTAAATTGGGTACTTAGACTCCATGGGTGAAAGGGACCCATGGATGAACACTTTAACATACCCGGGTTGACGAATTCGTGATGATTGTTGGTGAGTTCTTAAGATTTGGCCTTGAATTTTAAAGGTTACGGCTTTTGTTCTTGAAGAGAATTGATTTAATTTGTGAGAATAATGTAAAAATAAGTAAATAGTGCTTTATTAGGGCTTAAATCCCATGTTAGGATGGATTAGGAACTTTTGGAAAAGACCAAACAACCCTTGAAATTTTAAATTACAGACTGAAAATCCCAATTTTGGGCCTTGGAATGACTCGGTGCAGTCGCGTCGTGCTACTGAAAAATAACAATTGGGAACTGGGCTTGTGGCGCGATGTGGTGGAATTGCAGTTTCCCACTGGTTGGGTTTTGGAAGTTCACCGTAATGTGGGATAATCGCGTTGGTTCACT
Source organism: Capsicum chinense (assembly GCA_026120095.1). NCBI lineage: Eukaryota > Viridiplantae > Streptophyta > Magnoliopsida > Solanales > Solanaceae > Capsicum > Capsicum chinense. Next base: position 238,700,217 of record JAPEIP010000010.1, on the reverse strand, counting down.
GGTTTTTGACTAGTGCCATTTGGCATGCCTCCACGATGCGTTGATTGCCAATTTGGCATACTGTTTTATAAAAATGGCCATAACTTCACCCGGGTATCAAATTTGGGTGAATTTTATATCATTGGAAAGCTAATTCAAATTCCCACAACTTGATGGGCTTTGAGTTGGAAAATTTTGAGTAGAGCAAAAGGTATTCTCGCTTGAAGTTGATTAAGGGGTTATTCTCACACAAAGTTTAGTCATTAAGGATTATTTGGATTCTTTTAACAAATGGGAGTTATTTGGGACCTAAATACACTTCAAACTAACTTATGAAATTATCCAAGAGCTATATTGCACTTCGCATGAGCTCAAAATACAATGCTAAAATTGTTTTGGATTTTTGGGGTATTATAATTAGATAATGTAGTCAAGGAGTGTAGGATAACTATGTTGATTAAGGAGATGGACCTTCCTAGTCTGATGGTACATGCTTAGTAAATTGAGGAATAGAAGCTCAAAGTAAAAGAAAGAAAGAATAAGAGGGCTAGAACCAACAATTTCAACTTTTCACAGAAAAGGTTTGATGATAGGAATCATTCTCAGTTTTGCCAGAAATTTTCATCTCAAATCTGATCTTTAGCAAGTGTGTCAGTGCCTAAGTTCAGGAAGGACAATTGGGATAGAGTGACAGGCTCTAAGTTCCATGGTAGCGTAAGTAGTAGTCACACCAATCCTCTTTGTAGGAAATATGGTTAGAACCACAAGGGTTAGTGCATGGCAGACTGTGATGTATGTTTTGGATGTGGCAAGCCAGGCCACAGGATCAGGGATTTCCCAAGGGTTGTCCGGAAGGGAAAAGGTTTTCAACCATAGGGCCAATCCAACTTTTTATCAACTCCAGTAGGAAACCATCTCTAGTTCCACCAGTGGATAGTGTTAGAACTGATTTTATGCTCTCTAGACTTGACAGGATCAGAAAAGTTCTCCTGATGTGGTTACGAGTATATTACAAGCCTTCCACCTTCATGTTTATGCATTGTTAGACCCTGGAGCTTCACTTTTTTTATGACTCCCTATATCGTAGTAGACTTTGGCATCAGTCCCAAAATCTTAGCAGAACCCTTCTCAGTGTCTACCCGAGTGAGTATTTCTACTATAGCTTGAAAGGTATATAGAAATAGCCCGATCATAGTATCCATTCATGGTATTCCTTAGTTGATTAGAAATAGAATTATCCAGTTCCAGTTTCCTAATGAGCCACTATTAAATTGAGGGGTAGCACTTCAGTACCTAAAGGTTAGTTTGTCTCCTATCTTAAGTCAAGAAAGATGATATCCAAGGGACGTATATACCATTTCATTTCAGTCAATTACTCAAATTCTGAAACTTTGAGTCTTGAGTCAGTTCTAGTAGTGAATGAGTTTCCAGAAGTGTTCCTTAAAGTTCTTCCCAGAGTTCCTCCCAATTGGGAAATTGACTTTGGAATAGATTTCCTACCAGATACCCATTTTATATAGATTCTACCATACATAATGGCTCCAGTTTAGCTTAAGAAATTAAAGGAATAGTTGAAAGATCTCTTAGATAAGGGTATCATCAGGCCTAATATTTCTCCATGGGCTGCTCCAGTTCTCTTCGTGCGTAAGAAAGATAGTTTTCTCCAAATGTGCATTGACTTTTTTTAGTTCAATAAAGTCATAATTAAGAATAAGTGTCCTCTCCCCAGAATAAATGACTTAGTCAACCAACTTTAGGGTGCAATCTATTTCTATAACATAGCCCTCAAATTGGGCTATTGCCAGCTTAGACTCAGAGAATGGGACTATCCAAAGATAGATTTAAGAATTTGGTATGGTCACTTTGAATTTCTAGTTATATCTTTTAGTCTAAGAAATACTCCTAAAGCTTTTATGGACTTGATGAGCAGGATATTCAAGAAGTACTTAGTCATCTTCATCATAGTATTCATAGAAGACATCCTTGTCTATTCTCATAGTGAAGGTGATCATAAAGAATATTTGAGAATTGTATTGAAGATACTTAGGGATCGCCATTATTTGCTAAATTCAGTAAGTGTAAATTCTTGTTATGATCAGTACGTTTCCTTGGTCACATCATTTTTGATGGTGGCATTTGAGTTGATCCTCAAACGATAAAAGCAGTGAGAAACTTGCCTAGAACTATCTCTCCATCAAACATTAAGAGTTTCTTGGGTTTAGTTGGTTACTATAGAGGGTTTTTTAAAGGGTTTTCTTTTATTTCTTTTCCCATGTATCGACTAAACCAAAAAAAAGTCAAATTCTAGTGGTCAGAATCCAATGAGAAGAGTTTTCAGGAGTTGAAGACTCGACTCACTTTTGCTCCATTATTGACTCTACCAGATGGCACAAATGGGTTTGTAGTTTATTGTGATGCTTTTAAAGTTGGTCTTGGTTGTGTGTTCAGCAGCAAGGGGCCATAGCCTATGCCTCTAAACAACTTAAACCCCATGAGAAGAATTACCCGAACCATGACCCTAAGTTAGATGTAATTGTCTTTGCCTTAAATATTTGGAGGAATTACCTTTATAGGGTTCATGTTGATGTGTTTACGGATCATAAGAGTTTGCAGTATGTGTTACACAGAAATACCTGAGTCTTCATCAGAGAATATGGCTGGAATTATTGAAAGACTATGATATGAGTGTGATGTATCCCCTGGGTATGGGTAATGTAGTGACTGATGCCCTTAGTAGATTGTCTATTGGAAGTATTATTCATATTGAGGATGATAAGAAGGATTTAGTTTGTGAAGTTCATCAGCTTGCTAGGTTAGGTATTCAACTGGTTGATTCAGATAAAGGAAGTATATAGGTTCAGAATGGTTTAAAATCTTCATTGGTGGCCGAAGTGAAATAAAATCAGGGCAGGATCATATTTTGGTCAAGTTAAAAGAGGTAGTTCAGGATCAGAAAGTGGAGGTTTTCTCCAAAGAGAAAGATGGTATGATTCGTTGTCAAGACAAGTTATGTGTTCCATGTGTTGATGGTTTGAGATAGTGGATATTAGCTAAAGCGTATGGTGCGTGATATTCTATTCACCCAGGAGCCACTAAGATGTACCGTGATTTGCGGGAAATCTATTAGTGGAGTGGTATGAAGAAAGATGTTATGGAATTTGTGGATAAGTGTTTGAATTGTCAGCAGGTTAAGGTTGAGAACAAAGGCCTAGTGGTATGCTTCAGGAGTTCAGCATCCATACATAGAAGTGAGAGGTGGTGAACTGGATTTTGTGACAAGGTTACCTCATACGCGCATCAACATTATTCGATTTGGGTCATTATAGATTGAATAACCATGTTAGCCCACTTCTTACCAATTCATACTTCATATTTAATTGAGGATTATTCTATACTCTATCTTAGGGAATTGATAAAATTGCATAGGGTTCTATTAACCATCATTTCAAATAGAGGTACCCAGTTTACCTCTCACTTTTGAAAGGCTTTTCAGAAGGGTCTTAGTACACAGTTCATCTAAGTATAACTTTTCATCTTCAGATAGATGGTAAGGCAAAATGGACCATTCAAAATTTAGAAGACATATTGAGGCCTTGTGTTATTGACTTTAAGGCTAGTTAGGATGACTACTTACCTTTGATTGAGTTTGCTTACAATAATAACTATCACTCCAGTATTCAGATGGCTCCCTTTGAGGCTCTCTGTAGAAGGAGGTGTAGATATCCTAATAGTTGGTTTAAAGTAGGTGAGGCTGCTTTAATAGGACCAGATTTAATATATGAGGTGATGGAGAAAGTTCAATTAATCTGAGAAAGGATGAAGACAACCCAAAGTCGTCAGTAATCTTATGCAGATGTGAGGAGAAGAGATCTTGAGTTTAATGTTGGTGACTTAGTTTATTTGAAAATTTTGCCCATGAAAGGGGATAAGAGGTTTGGTAATAAGGGGAGGCTCAGTCCCTGCTATGTTAGACCATATAGGATTTTGAGCCATTTTGGGAAGGTAGCTTATAAGTTAGAATTGCCTGCAATTTGGTATTAGTGTATCCAGTGTTTCATGTCTCTTTGTTAAATAAATGTAATGGTGACTCAGCTTTTATTATTCCTGTAGAGAGTATAGATGTGAAAGATAGTCTCTCATACGAAGAAGTCTCAGTTAAGATCCTTGATCATCAGATTCGTAGGCTAAGGAACAAAGAAGTTCCCTTGGTTAAGGTTCTATAGAGAAATCATTCCGTTGAGGGAGCTACTTGGGAAGCATAAGTAGATATGTGAGACAAGTATCCCCATTTTTTCTACGAATTTAGATTCAGCTTGAGGTAATGGTTTCTCTTAAGTTGATTCTCTCATTTTCTATCTCTTCTATCCAACCATCCTCATGTCATAGCATACATTCATGAATTCAGTTCAGTCCATGCATCATATTTCAGGTTTAGTTATTTAATTATGATTCAGCTCTCAACTTTCTTAGTATCTCAGCTTAAACAACTTTATTCGAGGAAGAATGATCCTAAGAGGGAGATATTGTAATACCCTACAAGATTCTAGACAAGTTTCCATCTACTAGTAGTATGTTTAAAGGGTCTAAAGTCATTATTTCACACTAAGTACAAGAGACTTTGCCATTTTAATACCCCAAGAGTTCAAACAGTTTATTTTTTGCCTTCTCGAGTTTGAAACATTGATTTTTGAGTTGAAATGTGTTCAGGGATACTAAAAGGGTCATCCGGGAGAGTTTCAGAATTTTTAAAATAGGATCGAGGTGTTTTTAGACCAGGGCGGCAGAATGCCTCTGCGATTTGGGTGTGTCTCAGAGGCTGGACAATGATAAATGGAATGTCACGGAGGTTAGTCTCCATGATACACACCCTGTCATAGAGGCTAGTCTCTGCAATAACCTGCATGCCACGGAGGCTGTGTTTTCCTGCAAGATTATTTAAAGCCCAAAGAGGCATTTTGGTCATTTCTCCATCTCCCTAATCGTCCAAATCACGAATTAAAGTCCAAAAAGGACCTTATTTGCCCCATTCGTCATGAGTTAATGACGTAAAAACATCTCTCTTGCCAAGAACACAAAATTTCAAGTTTTTTCCTCAAGAATTCAACCATTCAAGCTCCCAATTCCAAGTCTTCTTACAGAATTCAAGCAACTTAGGTATGTAGGGGTATTCGTCAATGACTTCCTTCCACCCATTAAGTCCCAAGAATCCTCTGTATTTTATATATAAATCCTTTTCCCTCTTCTTATGAAATTCCAATGTTAAGTATGAATTTACTCAATGTTCTCCTAGTAATTTTGAATACAATCCATGCCAGTATGTTTACCTATGTGAATCATGTTATTACATGCTTTAAATTTCAATCACCCATATCATGCTCAGTTGACACCATGTTAATTTTCTAATTTATGAATTAAACTATGTGAGCATGTTGTCCTCATAAGTTTAACCAATTCCCATAATCAAAATCATGGATTTCATCAGTTAGGGATATATTCTATGTTTTGGGTCTCTAAATCATGAATTTTACTAAAGTGTTGCTAAATAATGTCATTGTATTTAAAGTAATGTTCAGTGTTGGAGGGTTATGAACACCCAATACCTATCTGTTTATAAATGTTTCTATTTTCAAGCAACAAGTTAGTCAGATCATGGTTTTATTAGCATACTCAGTTGGTCATGATCATGTTGAGCATTATCAGTTGTGATGTATAGTTTACTTAATCAGTACCAGCGTCAGTTCAGTGGGAAGTAGGATTTAGCACTAAGTGAACCTAGGGATGGGGAATCACCTGCTAGTCGAGGGTGTGACCTTTAATAGAAGTCCCTGAGTTCCAGAACTACATAGCTAGTGTAGGTTTTAAGAGGTCTTGCTGCCATTTGAGGGTCGACACTCTCTTAGGGGCACTTGCAAATAGAGGGTGACACTCTAGTCCTTCGGGAAACCAGTTTAGTGGATCTACACAGCTAGTGTCAGTACTTATGGCAAGGTACTGACACCCTTCCAACTAGGTTATAGGTTGGACCCCGATTAACTCAGATTAGTGCATGCTGGTTATATGATATCTCCCACAGTTTCAGTTTAGTGTCCAAATTTTCTCAGCTCAGGTTTGCATGACCAAGTATTCAGTTTATCAGCTATTCAGTCAGTCAGTTTTACAGATTATTTTAGTACATGTTTTACTTGGTCTTGCATTCATTTTATATGTTCATGTATTCATGTTCAGTATCCATATGCATTTCAGTTAGTCCCTATTTCACGTACTAGTATATTCAAAGTACTGACCGCATACTCTCTTTTGTGCTATATTGATTTCACAATATAGGTTCGGATGCTCAGTTTCTCGATCACCCTTAGATAGCTCAGTACCACTCAGTAGTAGTTATGGTGAGTCCTTAGCCATCGTGGACAAGTATTTGTACCTATTTTCAGTATTTTATTTATTTTATTCAGCTGAAGTTAGTTGGGGATTTGTTCCATCCACTCCTCATGTCTTAGAGGCTTTCAAATATTTAGATATTCAGACAGTCAGACTTGTTTTTCTGTTTTATCAGCAGTTTAAAACATGTTAACTATTGTTTCAGTAATACATCTTAACAATATTTGATTAGTTTATATTCCACATATGATGTTCTAGTGTTATTTTATTCAATGCTCACAGCAGGTATCGAATCATAGGTTAGCTTGGGGTCACATGTGGCCTTAAACATCGTGTTATGACTAGGGGTTAGCCTCGGATCATGACATTCTCCTGCCCCATCTAACCCCACCCCCACACTCTTTGATCTTTGTTGTAGTTAAATAAGAAATGATTAGTAGTATTACTATAATGTATTTTAATATTTGGAGTATAGTATAATTTTTCAAGATCTTTTCTTTTCACTTTATTGCGATTCATATTATATGGTGTTTTTAGTTTTAATATACTTTATTCGTCTTAAAATAGTTAGCACATAGTATAAATTTTGCACAACTTTTAAGAAAAAATTATTTAGGGATGTAAATTGACTAATATAACCCTATTATCTATTTAATATTGATTACATGAATCTTCTTCAATTAATAGGAAAAACCTTTATTTCTAATGCTAGAGTTGAAAAAAATGGCTAAATATCTCTTGATCTTTTAAACATGCCAAATATTTTGAGATAATTTTTTTTACCAAAAATGCCAACTATTTTGAAATAAAAATAATAATACTTAACACGTGATAGATCTTTAAAAGTAAACATATTTTTACAAAATTATCCTCAATAAATAGTAGTATCAATTTAATATCCTGAACCCTTAAAAGTAAAAAGTATTTTTACAAAATTATCCTAATAAAAATAATGGTATCAATTCAATATAATTTCTTGATTATATAAAAATTATATATCTACATAAGTATAAAATTGAAAAAGAAAACATCTTCCTGATTTTTTCGTAAAACAATATAGCCATGCGTAAGCTAAATTATGCCAAATATGGACGGAAGGAAGTAAATTAAGTTACCTTTTTGGTCAAATTAAGGTAAATTTATAGCTATATACTAGTTACTAATAGCCCGTGCCATGCACGGTCCCAATAAATATTTTTTTAAAATTTATTTTAATTATTGTGATTTATAATATTTTTTAAAAATATAAACATATTATTTTTTTTTTAGATATTTTAAGTTGTTAACTATTTTAATTTATAATACTTTTTATGTAATTTTTAAATGCTTGGATGACCATACTAATTAATTATGAGTGATATAGTAAAGCTACGAGTGAAGCAGCGAAACAGACATGTCTTAATGACTCACAACAACTAATTAAAAACGATACAACAAAATTACTATAAAAATTACGAATGAAAAAATTTAAATGGTCATAATAATTAATTAGGAGTGACATAGTAAAATCACGATTGAAACAGCAATGCAGACATATGTAATTAGAAGTGATACAACAAAATTACTATACAAAAATAGCTTGGTGAAGTAGCTGAAGCAGATATGTCATAGATATCTATTTTACCTTTTTATTAAATATTATTAATTCTCTAATACATAAATAACCGATATTAATTAATTAGAGATGATATAATAAAATCACGGAGGATGCAACTTATGTAGCAGGCAGGATCATAAATATCTATTTTACTTTTTTTATTATATAATATTAATTTGTTAATACATAAATAACTTATAATAATTAATTAGAAATAACATAGTTAAAATCACGAAAGAAGCAGTTGAAGAGGCAAGAGGCAGGAGAAACAGAAATAACTTATAATAATTAATTAGAGATGATATAATAAAATTATGAAGGAAGCAACTTATGAAGCAGGCAAGATCATAAATATCTATTTTATCCTTTTTATTAAATAATATTAATTTTATAATACATAAATAACTTATAATAATTAATTAGAAATCACATAATTAAAATTATGGAAGAAGCAGCTGATGAAACAGGCATGTTCACGGAGAGCTGCCTGCTTCTCCTAACTTTTGCCTCTTATTAGATAGTAATTTTCTTTTTCAATGGACGCATTTATTAGATCTTATTTACGTTTAAATAATTTAATATCATATGTTCCCCTCTATATTCTTTTCTACGGGTTTAGGAAAAATAATTTGTACAAAATATTTTAAATCACTTGATTAAAATTTTTTGAAATTAATAATATTTTTCTTGAATTTCGTTTAAGGCCAAGCTTAACTTATCACATTTAACTAGCATAAAATCATGACATACAAAAATAATGTGTGAAAAATTAATGATATCAAAAAAATATATTTCTCCATTTATATAGTTGCAAATACCATAATTTATTGTGTTAGCCTATAGAATATCAACTTACCTGTTTCTTTTGGTATTTGTTAATTTCTTGCTAAACTTGCTTTCTCATGATTAATTTTTTTTCTTTAAAACTTATGAAATTATTTAACTAAGGAACATAATAATTAAGATACTTATCAAAAAATATGATTAAATGCAACTACACTAAATTAATCATGCAATAAAAATAACATAAATTAAACTTATCTCATTTGATTAAAATTACATTATTTGAGTTTGAGTCTGAGCTTAGCACGAACCTCCTGCGACTACTATAAATGATAAAGTAGAATAATCTTGCATGAGGTTATGCCAAGTGACATATTAAGAATTAGTCTCTTACAACAAAAAGAAATTTTATAGATTATTAATTAGTTAACATTTATTCCATATTTATTTCATATTTCATATTTGTGGCAAAATTTTAAATCTCTCTATATATAATAAAGGAAAATAGTCTTGCATGAGGTTATACTAAGTGGCATCTTAAGAACTTGTCCCTTAAAATAAAAATAAATTTTATATATTATTAATTATTTAACATTTATTCCATATTTATTTCATATTTTATATTGTGGTAAAAATTTTAAAATCATTGTTAAA
>JAPEIP010000010.1:238644906-238690726 GCA_026120095.1 Capsicum chinense | reverse complement strand
CATTGTTGATCATTAGATTTATTTGTCATTATCATGCTTTGGATTATGAGTATGTAGCAATTAAAGAAGAGTTGTCGATATTTTTAAAAATATTATCTCTAATTTTGTTGATGATTTTAGGCTTAAATAGCAAGTTTTTGTAGAGTACAAGATCAAACATCGTTATGCATTTTTATCATTAATTTAAAGCGAGTGTTCGACAGAAGAATCGACGTATGAGGAGGTTCAATAATGCATTCAGAACTTAACATAGATTTGAAATAAAGAAATATCAATTATCGGAAATAATTTGAATTACTCGTAGTGTTTTTCTTTCTTGATAAAAATAATTTGTTGGTTTCCTGATTTATTTGTAGAAATATAAATTTGTAATGTGGATAATATAGTTCCTTGAATATATATATATTATTTTGGGGTCTTACATAAATATGATATGAAGGTAATTAACTTTCTTGATCTTTTTTTAATCCTTATATCAAATTTCGGTAGAGTAAGAGACCAGGCATGTTAATGGAATGTTATCACTAATTCAAAATGAGAATTTGGTAAAAAAAGAAACATATGAAAAGATTGAACTCTACATTCACAATATTGTTTTGGAACAAAGAAGTCATTTGCTGAATATTTATATGGATCAAGAAAATTATTTGTCGAATATAAATTTAACTATACACAATATTTTTCTTCTAAAGACAAATATAATGTGGTAAGTTTGGTAATTTTTTGATTCAATTTAAAAATATCTTTTTATTATAGAGATTAACTAACGTGTAAGATATAAAAACTTAAAATAAAAGAAAGTTATTACGTAATAAATTAAATCATTGTTAAATTATAAATTTACGGTAAAATAGTGTCACTATACAACAAGGTCTATATACATACACGATACAAAAAAAAGTGTAAGAAATATTAATGAAGTTACAAATATGATTATTTCGAAGCTAATTGAAAATTAAAATTGCAAAATTGAGTTCTTTACTAATAAAACCCGTTTGGCTATATTTTCATCGATCAAAACATTCAAGCCTATCTTTGCTACACCCACTTTATGAATTTCTCCTCACTCTCTCAAAGATTTTTTTGCCACATATTCCCCCTTCCTAACTATTTCACTTAACGAAAGTTCATCTCCCTCTTTCTTTTTCAGCTATAACCTTAGCTCGAGGTAGTCACACCATAATTTACCACAATAAGAAATATCTACTCTCTTATCTATGATATTATTACGCTTCCACAACCACTATCATACTAACACAAGTAGGGTCATTGAGGGACCAGAGCATAAGCATCACGAATGGGAGTAATACTATTCAATTATAACTTATATTTATTGATCTACTCAAGATAGGGCATGAGATAAAGATATGATTCAATAGGCACGAAGTGCTTCATATATCAAATGTATAGATCATATATATAGAGTCGTTCGGGCATAATCATAGCACAACATAAGTTCTTAGAACTGGGCACAGTGAGAAACATGAGAGCATGTATCATGAGCTATATAACATAAATCCGGAATTCATGTAGTCAACGATCTAGATAAGGATTTTCACTTGAAGCTATTGGTCCTCATTTAACGAACTGAAAATGTCCATGAGTTTACATAAAACTTATCGATCTGGCTAGACCTGACATGAAATGAATCGATAACATGTATAAAGAATACTTTCTTAGAACTAACCATGATATGGGACATGGAGTTTTTTATGGATCATAAGCATTCTAACATAGAACTTGAATACTTGAAAGCTTGGATTTCTGAGAGGCATTATTGCTTCTAGTTTGGAGGTCAGAACATAGACATAAGTTGCATAGAGAACTCGAAACTTAGTCATAGGTATTAGTTAAATATGTAGGACATTTGTAGAACGTCCTCTTAAATTGAAGTATCAGGAGTTTACTAGAATGGGAATGGATTTATCATGACTCTTTCTTGAAACTTGACACCATGGAAAAATTCAAGAACTACCTTAGTCCATCATCCCCCCCCCCCTTAAATCAAAGTCATAATCCTAGACTTGCAGACATATTCTCTAATCAAATCTATAATAACAACCCCCAACAAAATGGGGGTATCACTATATACTTGAACGTCTTGAATGTCAGACTCACCTTGATAAACTATCTAGGAAAAGTACTAACTCCTTACTATACATTCATCCTAAGTGCACCACTCTTAACTTCTTTTAGCCTCCAAGCTTGAACCCTAACCTGACTACCTTTGAACCTTAGTTTGGGAATGAAGAGTGACCCTTTGAGAGAATACTGAAGTTTGAAGGCTTAAAAATGGGTCATAAAAAAATTGGACGGTATATAGGACATAAAGGACCAAAATAACCTTAAAATACTTTTAAAATTAAACCTCATCCATGAAAGAAGATAAGTATGTGGCATGAAGCCCAAGGTGAACCTACAGTTTCCCAGCAAGAAGCCTAACGTGAAGCAATAGCTTCGTAGCGCATAGCCCAGTGCGAAGCTGAGGTAGTGAGACTTCACGGCTCTTTCGCGGCGCGGAGCCAATGAAAACTCACCCTTTTATAATGCACAACCTATTTTCCATGCCCAAACTTTTCCCAATGCATTAAAACCTATATCGAGACGTCCTATACTAAATCTAGGGACTACTTAAGCTCATTTTAAGCACAATTTAGAGTCCACAAACACTAGGGTTGTTACAAACTCATTTCTTGAACACTAATCCTCATATCCATATATATATATATATATATATATATATCAAAATTTTCCACTCAAACTTCTCATAAGATATCAACCTAGTCTCCTTCACACATCAAATTATGTCAAGCCTATTAATCTATTTCAACAATACATATATCATTATTCTTAAGCTAATATTCTTACCACCTCCATCTATATCTAAAGTTCATACCTATAGTCTAGAATCAATCATGTACCACCTATGAAGCATACCACATACTATACTAGTACATCGAATTGGGAAGTCAATCTTAATCTTAATCATAACCTATTACGATCTATTAGCATATTCTACTTTCGCACATCATACCTACTTACCCATACATACATCCCAACTATTTAAGATTCCATAAATACCAATAAGCTTTCCCTAAGTTTTTCTATACTTATAACTTATTGGCTAATCCTCCCTTTCCTTTCACAACCTATAAATGATTTGTAACACCACCATAAATATCTATTTTGAGCTCCCCCCAATTTTAAATAAATAATAATCATAGTTAATCACTTCCTCCAGAGACTACCATAAAATCTACAAATCTTGCTGTACTATTATTCAATCACCATAAAAGGGCATATCACCTTCTAGTTAAAGGTTACATAACTACAACTACTTTATTTATGCAAAATTTACCCTTACGCTGAATTCTAAACCTACGACTTCATATCACTTACTTCAGAACCATCTTACTACTAATAGGTTATGATACCTTTAACATATACTACTAATAGGGTGGAAATACTATTCCAGTATTATGATATATATCTCTACTCTTAAGCATGGCATCTTCAATAAGGATTCTAAAAGGGATTGATTACACTTTATATTTTAGGCTGAAAAGCACGATTTCATTAAGATAAAGGTATACACTCGAATTAATAAACTTATTGCACTAATGGATCCTTTTCAAGTCCTTGTGCAGTTTCATAACTTTTAATCACTCTATCGGAAAGGGCCATTTCATTACGAATCTAAGCTCTTGTACTTATATTACCTCAACAATGAGACGTAGTCAATAGAATTAGAGCAAAGGGTGGAATTTAGACAACTTTTGTATATATGATGCTATAGCATGAACTAGAGTATGAAAGAATATGAAACATCTCCTAAATATCTGGTAACCTTCTGATTATAAGTGTGGTGCACGACACACCCATAAACAAGACTCTATTAGATATGGCTCCGTAGATACCTTGGGACCATGAACCATGCTCTGATACCAAGTTTGTCATGACCAGAGCTGAGGCCCTGGTCGTAATGGGCATCACAAACTATGAAGGCCCGAGAGTCCTCTTAGCATACTATCATAAGCATAATACATACATAAATCAAAGTGTGGAAGATATAAGGAAATTCAAGGGAAACTTATAATCCAAACTATGTAAAAAAAATAGTGACAATACAATATCAAATTTCATCTATGAATCCTCTACTGAATACTAACTTTCTAAGCTGGGACAAGGCCTATGCCTGGATCATAAATTGACAGAAGTCAATATATGAATAAATTACCTTTCGAAATATGGATGGCTCACAAACTCTGTCATATCCAAGTGTTCTATTGATGCGGTGGACCATGAGAATATGCCTCAAAGCCTGTATTATGAGAGATGGTCAATACTTGGAAAGTATTGGTATATAGAACTAATAAAAATAACATATACTTCAGGTGATATAATTGAGAGCATTATGAGAACAATTTAGCATAATATATATAAAAGCACATGGGCATAATAGGAAGAACTTTAATTTATGCTTGTAAAACATTGACTCAACTCTTTACTTTAGTTTTGAGCTAGATGGTACATCATAAATTTTTAAAAATATCCCACGGTCAATATGGAATCTGTCCTTGACTAAGTGGCCAAGCCCCAACTCAAGTTTGCTGCAAGGCTGAATTTTTTGATTTTTGATATGCTAAAGGGCAGAAAGCCAATGTATAGTCCATGTTTTAGGACATAATAAACCCACATTAGCAAAATATGATTTTGGGCAATAATTTATATAAACTCGTTCCTTCTTCGTGTAACCATCTAACTCTCTTAGAGCCCATTTTATCCTTTTAAAACATGTATCTTACGTGAGACATGGTATGAAGTATAAAAGAGATCTATAGTCTGTTTTGCTCTGAGTCTATCATGACATTTATTTGATTTGGTATTGTCATACCAAAACTTGCTATCCATATCATATCATATCATATAAAATCTATAGCCCTTTCTTATTCAAAAGATATTAATGATCACCAAAAGATTTAAACATCACCTGAGATTTCTTATTTTAAAAGTATATGAAAACTTATGTATAGCACTATCTGTTCAAGTATTTAACACATGGTGGCCAATTATTTCATTAATCACACATAGTTTCTTCTTTAGGATACAAGAGTCTTGTTATATGTAGTTTTGATGATGAAAAGCTAACTGCAAGGGACCAGGTCCCTGGATGGACAAGATACAGTACAACTAGCATGCGTTGTCTGCACAATTTTGTTATCTACCATTTTGTATTATTTAGGATAGCTGGTCCAATGATGTTTCAACCCTAATCATCAATCAACTATAAAAGGACTGAGACACCTATTCATTAAAAAGTTTATGCAAATACAAAGAGTAAAGAGATGCAACAAAAAATCCATATCAACACTGCTCAAGTTCTTATCTATTTATGTGAGCTTAAAATAAAATTATTCTGGAGTAAGTACTAACTTGTAATCAAACTACTCATGCTATAAGAGTAGTGTTTTCTTTTGTGAGTGCTTACGTAAAGTTACTTAAGCTAGTTGCTGATTAGAGTTAATCAGTAGAGAGGTCCTTGGTAGAGTTACCAAGATAAGCTTGTTGTATAGTTTCTATAAGCTAAAGGAGCCTAGAGGTATGCTGAAATCTAGACTGTATTCAGGAGGATTGATTATAGTGGATTTCTTTGGTGTTTGTGAGGCTTTCCACGTAAAATTAGTGTGTTTTTTTTTTACCTTTCTTCTCTCCATTTGTTTTTTGAGCACCTCATAGTTTCTTTACTATTCTATTACTTGTGATTGACTTTGAGAGACTTGGTCCCTCACTGTATGGTGCAACCCCCAAAGGTTCCAACAATTGGTATCAGAGTCGGTTCACTCTAAAAGATTCATACCTAGTGTATTCTGGTCATCATGGATGCTATAACTGAACTAGGCATAGAAAGAAAGGAAATTAAAAAATTGACATTCCTAACCTTGAATGATTTAGAGTCTAGTCCCAATGAAGAAGAAATTGATGCTATACTTCTGGCAATAAGAATTGTTAGAGCTGTAAAAAGGGTCGGTCAGTTTAGCAAAAGAAATGGTAGGATTGAAGGCGGTTGCAAAATTAGTGGTTCTGAAGAATTCATAAGGAACTACCCAATGCAAGAGAAGGACCAAAATCTTGAGAAGTAAAAAACGAAGGATGCTGCTAGCCATGTAATTAAGAAGATATTAGCAGCATGGGGAGACTCTTCCAGTGACTTAGATGAAGATAAGAATACTTGAGATGTCTTTATTCTAGCAGTGGAAGACAATTCAGTTATCTATGATTCCTTGTTTGCATTTATGGAAAACTCAAAAGATTCAGAAGAAAAAGAGGTAACTCTTTTTGACTTTAAGGAAGACCTAGATAACTACTCTACTAGGAAGTTAAAAGGGCTTGCAAGTGTGTTGATTGAATCTATATGTGAACTAACTATTGAGAAGAATGCCATAGAAGAAAAAATATAGAATCAAGAGCATGAGCTATTTGCCTTAACTCACCAAATTTTTGAAATTGAGGAATTATTCACAAAAATGAAATCTGAAGATCTGAGCCTGATGAGTAATCTGAAGAAAATAAATTATAAAGATTGAAAAAAGAAATAAAGAAGTCTCAAGGCTTCAAGTTGACATTGAGGAAAGATTAAGGGATTCCAAAAAATACATTATGACTGCACTTCACAAGAATAAAGAATTAGAGAGGGACCTGGTCCGCTTAAGGGAAGCTTTAAATAAATCTCTTAAATGGACTGTTTTTCACACATTCTTTCTAATTTGACTAGTCAGGGTGTGAATGATGACAAAGGACTGGGCTATCAAAGAGAATTCCTACCTGCTGGGTGGCAAGAAAAGACTATCAATGGTAGTAGAAAGAAGACTCCCAAATCTATGGACAATCATTGTGTAAAAAAGGGCACTCTAAAGGGAATTGTCAAAGCTGGAAGAGTGAAGGAATGAATGAATTCATATATATTCAATAGGAGAATACATAATAAAATGGAGTTAAGTAATTAAATAAGATGAAAAAGAGCTCTCTACCTAGATGGGCCAAGAAGGTTTTGGTCACCTTATTGACTTCTTAATGGGAACTAAAACTTAAGTGGGTTCCAAAATCAAACAAGTAATCATGGGTCCAGGTTGGAGGAATGAAATTGTGGTCAGGATTATTTATCAAAAGTAGGTGTTTAGAGCATAATATTAGAAGATATGATTGTGTTTTCTCTCTCTCAAGGCACTCTAATATGGAGATATCATATTTTGAAATAGTTGAATTTAAGGGACGTGGTCCTTAGAAGGCTTATCTTAAAAGAGAAAGTTTCAACAAAAGACCAAATCATAGATTAATTAAGCTAACCTGACCTGACATGTGAATCAGTGTAACTATAAAAATTGGCTATGCTAAGGCGACAGATATCCTTGGTAGAATAAGTGATTGCTAATCTAACATAGATCTGTACCTTTGAAGGTATACACTTATATGAATAACTTAGGAGAAGAAAAGTTAAAGCCATCATAAGTACTGAATTCAATCAAAAGGGCAAGAGACCTGGTCCAATCACTCAGGTCAGTACCTATACAAGGAGCTTAACATAATCATAAAATGCTATCTGAAAAAGTCATATATGTTTTCTCCCCTAAAGTGTCAATTTCTGTAAAAAATAATGAGTCACACTTCTTAGGTCTAGATATGTCAAATCAATAGAAAACTCTTTTAAGGACATTGGTCACCGCTTAAAATTGCTAAGTTAGACCTTTTTGTCTCTATTCTTCAACTAGTCAAAATAAACTTCCCAAATCGACAAATTTTCTGTAAACCTAAAATTAAGCCAGCTCATCTTTATCTCTCCAAATCAAATGGACCATATTACTACTTTATCAAACCCAACAAAAATCTCTGAAGTAGACAAAACTTCAGAGAGTCAAACTAGACTTTCCTAAATTAAACATCTCGATTCTTCAGAATTTGAAACCATGGAAAACATTATCTGCAGTCCTTAACAACAAATCGAATCCTCATTAGAATGACCAAAACCTCAATCGAGCCAGTCTCTATTGAATGCTCCTTAATATCAGAAGCTTATGCTCAGCCTATCATGATGGAGAATCCAAACCAAGGATTTGGATCACTAATAGAACATGAAACATCTCAACCTAAAAATCCATTTTCTCTAGAAAATTCAAAACTTCCATAAATATTCTGAATTCTTGAGTTATCCAAAAAATCCAAAAGCACTGAATTCTCTAAAACACAACAAGGATCTGACTCTCCTACACTGTTAGACTCAAACCTTATTTTACCCAGTTATTTGGTAAAGAATCTCTAGTGAAAAGGGATAATCTTTCCTCTAATAAAAACTGGCTAGCTACGAATCTGCTCATACTTGCATAGGATACAAAGAAAAGATCAGTAAATAGAGAAGAACCAAAAGTGGGTAATAAGGATAAAGGGAATGAGGGAAAGGATATGTTGTTAGCATCACATAAGAAAGATGAAAAGAATGAGGATGAAATAAATATAAGATGGTAAGTAAAGTAACTAAGAGGAAGTATAGGTAAGGAGAATGTGATAAAATTGGAGGTGAAAGTGATTAGAACTTATTCTACAAGAGTTTCTGAAAATAATATGATGGAAGATGCCATTAAGAACAATAAGGCTTCAATTATGAAAACAAAAAGGATAAGGAAATCAATGGCAATAGAGGACAAGTAAAATGTGGAATTTTTGGAGGTTGAGAAAGAAGAAAACATAGATTCAGCAGTTTCTACTGCCACTAAAAAAAGAAAATTGAAAGTTGAGAATAATGAGAGGACCAGGTCCTCTAAGTCAAAGACTAGTAGATCCACTGGAATGAGGAACAAACATATAAATAGAAATAAAATAAAAGATTCTAAAGGACCCAATCCCGTGAAGAGAAAAAATAATAAAAAAGAAAAGCTAAGTAGTGAGCCCAAAATAAAGAAAAAGGATGAAGAAAAGAATGACATGTCCAGAGAAAGAAGGATTGCGAACCTAAGAACATCGAAGGTTCTATCTGTAAGAGTATTTGACCTAAAAATCTATAAAAAACTAGGGATGGTAGAACTGGTGGAGCATGTACGACATCAGGGTTGGTTGCACTTGCTAGAAAAACCAACTCTCATTGTCTTTGAAGGAGAGGCGAGAGAATTGTACCACTCTATGGAATTCTCAAAGGATGGTTTGCGTTTGACTGTAAAAGTGTATGGAAAGGTTCTTAAGATGGATGAAAAACACTAGGAAGAATACTGGACGTATGTAATACCCCGCATTTTTGGGCTAGACTTTGAACCATTGTTCTTACGTATATAAGTTACAATTCGAGTGATTCTCATGTGAATATAAGTTTCATGATCCTTATACTAGTGTGTGAAATGCTCATGAGGTTAAAAAAGTTCATAGAAATCATTTAGAGCCATGTTGAGCTAAGATCCTTTGATTCGTCCAAAGTAAGATATTCGATTCTACAAGGGTCAAATTTAAACATGTATAAATTTTTATATACTTAAAATTTTTCAGCTCAAGAAATACCAAATTGTAGATAGTTGAATTATCTTTCCATCTATACCAATTTTGCCAAAATCCAATACTCGAATAAAAATTTATACAGTTTTTCATGTAAGGCAGTAAGGGGTCGCAATAGCCTCGCGACGTGAGGGATACTTGACCCAAATAGGGGTCGTGTCGCGAGGGCTACTTGACCCAAATAGGATGCGGGGGCTATTCCCCTATAGTTTTTGCTTCTTAAGGTTCAAGGGACACTTTGGTCCTTTCCCCTCAACCCCAAATGTCCAATGGACGATTTATAACACCCCAAAGGGCATTATTTGCCCATTTTTCATTATCAAAACTCACGTAAACCCTCCCCTTTTTCCACCATGAACAAAGTTCAACTTTTCTCTTAAGAACTCAAGGATTTATGTTTTGAATTCAATATTTCTTCAAGAATCCAAGGGTTAAAGTTTTCTAGTCCGATAAACCTCTAAGAAAAATCAAGAGTGAAGTTTCTTTCATAAGTTCATCATTCAAGATTCCAAGATTCAAACTTTCTTCACAATTCAAGAAAAATTGAGGTATGTGGGAGTTCAACCATGGGTCTTTTTCACCCATGGAGTCCAAAACCCAAATTTCAAGTTTAAAGTCATAATCTTTAAATGTTCCCATGAATTTTTACCAATAAATTCACATGTTTGAATGGTATTATTTGATAAATTTATTCCCTAAATGGTGATTCTAGAGGTGGAATCATGCTATTACTACTATTTTAACTATTCCCATGCTTAGCCTAAACCATGAATTACAAGTGTTTGATGAAATATCTACAAGAATGATTTTAAACAAAGGCTTACATATCATGTCCTTAGAGTTTAAGTTTGATTTCATGATTGATCCTATATTCAAAATAATTAGAAATATTTCCATGTTTTAAGTTCATGTTTTCCCACATGATTGATCCTTACATGTTGTGATGAAATGCCCATGTCCTATTTTAAGTAAATTTCATGTAATTTCCCCAATTCGTGGGTTAGTTATGAAACCATGCTATGCTCTCATGTTTTAAGATATTCCCATGTCTAAGTATTAATCTCCATGTGAATTGAATAGAGTAATCATGACATGTTACCATGTCTTCTCATTCATGTACAAGTCCATAGCCTCCAAGTGTTTGATAACAAGTCTCAGTGAATGAATTATGAACAATTAATGATTGTTATACTATGATGATCATGCAATGCTTTACTTTCATACTATCAAGTCCTGGAAGTATTTAATACCTGATAATTTAGCTGTTTACCTAGAGCCAGTGTCAGTTACAGAATAGTATCAGTCACATCACGATCAGTAGTACTCTTAGTCAGTTACAAAACTCGATAGAACTAACTCAGTTAGCAGAACTTAGTAAATTCAGCCAGTTAACAGAACTCAGTGTACTCAGTCAGTTTCATACCTCAGTAGTATTCAGTATTCAGTTCAGACCTCAGTAGTATTTAGTATTTAGTTCAGACCTCAGTAGTATTCAGTATTCAGTTCAGACCTCAGTAGTATTTAGTATTCAGTTCAGACATCAGTAGTATTTAGTATTCAGTTCAAACCTCAGTATTATTCAGTATTTGATTTAGACCTCTATAGTATTCAGTTAGTTAACAGAATTCAGTAGTATTTACATCAGTCCACGAAACTCAGTGAACACAATTCAGTTAGTTAAACAGTATAAATAGTAATAATTTAGTCAGTTAACACAATCAGTAATGGTTCAGTCAAACCCAATACAATTTAGCAATCAGTTTAGTGTCTATTCAGTTGGGAGTAGGATTCAACATTGAGTGAACCCAAGGATGAGGGCTCACCTGCTAGTAGAGGGTGTGATCCTTAGAAAAAATCCTTTCATTCCAAAACTATGTAGCCAGCGTAGGTTGAGACATCAAACCTGCCAGATAAGGGTTGATGAAGTGTTTTAACCTATCAGTTGAGGTTCCACCATTCTCATTAGAGTACCTTCCAGATGAGGGTATCTCTTCAGTTGTCTTTACCCGTGGCATGGTACTGACACCCTTCCAACTGGGGTTACAGGTTAGACAGCAAATCTATTCAAAAAGGGGCATGTCGGTTAGATGATTACATCCTATAGTTTCAGTTTTAGACTTAGTACAGAACTCAGCTCAGTATGGAACTCAGCAAAGTTTCACAAAAATAGGACTATGAAATACAGTCTCCCATTTATTAGTAATACTGTATCAGTAAACTCAGACATCAGTTAATCAGCTATCAAAACTCAGTATATAGTCTTAGATACAGTCTCAGTTACAGTCTTAGTTACAGTCTTAGTTACAATCTCAGTCCCAATCCCAGTCCGGTATTTATATCAAGAACTCTGTTCAGTTTCAGGTTTTCTTGACCATCGCGTACAATTATTAATTATTCAGTTATCAGTATTGCAATACCTCAGTTTATAGACTATTTCAAAATCATATTATGCGCTTGGTCTTGCATTCTCAGATAATATAGTTTTCACGAATTCATGATTGGTTACCTCATATTACTCAGTTAGTCCCTTTCTCATATGCATAATACTCTACATGTTTTTTCTAGTTATCTAGACTAAGTATAGTCCAGTTTTACATGCCCAGTATTCAACTTTAGTTATACTTATATCATTAAAGTAATGTTTTATAGAAACTAAGTGTAGAGATTCACCATCTTATCAGAGAATGTTTTTCACTCATGTTTTTCACTCATGTTTTTAGATATATCCATTTTCAATTTATTCCAGCCTATTGGGGAGTCTACTTACACTTAATATTCATGTTTTACGATTACGTATGAAATCAATTTTACTTATTGCATTCACCCCTGCATATTTAGTACATTCCAGAAGTATTGATCCACATATATGTCTATGTGGCTACATTATTTCATAATGTAGGTACTAATCATAGTCCGTACATTAGAATCAGAAAGTTGTAGATTTCAGCTAGCAGGTGATGAGTTCTCCTACTTCGAGAACTCCAGACAGTTTTAGTTCATGTATAGTTTATTTATTTTCCATATGTATTGATTAGTGGTAGTTGGAGGCATGTCCCAACTATCTATAGTCAGATAGTTGAGGCTTCATAGATGTCAGTCAGAGTCAGTTGTGTAAATTTTAGTTTAATCCTTCAGATTTATCAGATTGTAAAGCTTTATCACTATTGTATCTATTTTAGATATTTAGTATGATTATGTTTTCGTACAGTAGAATGGCTATTTATTATGTTGTAATTCAGTTGCTTAACAATATTCTAGCTTGTAATTTAGTTGCTTAACAATATGCCAGCTCATGGGTTAGCTTGGGATCACTTATGGTTCCAAGCACCGTGTGACATCTCGGGATAGATTTTCAGAGTGTTACAATATACTTGTTGTAGGGATAAGGACTATAGTAAATCAACAAGTTACCATTGAGTTTATTATTAAGGCATCAAATGTAGAAGGAACCTCAATAGATGCAGTGAAATAAAAGTTTCTAAAAAGTTACTATCAACTGGTATTTGAGTTGATCAACAAGGTTCTGTTGCTAAGATTTGAAAAAAAACAATTGCTTCTAGTGTTGACTTATTCATGATTGAATTCTTGAGTAAATTTGAATTGATAAGTCTTCCATCTCTAATGATAGAGAATATGCATAAAGTGACTCATGAAAAGGAAGGCAAATATGGAATGCCATATGAATATCTCTTGAACAAGGTATTTAAGAACTATGATGTATATGGAACTAAAGAAACACCTGGAATAGCCAAATAGATGATCATCCTAACAATCCTTGTGGAGAATGAATGCATACAGGGCAAAGCTGGATCTGTGTCCTAAGTGTCTGAGTTGCTAGCTATTTAGGTAAGGTTGGGCATAGAAATGGAAGAGTTAAGGATTATGTTGGCTACCAAAGATACTGAGATAGTGCATCGGAAGTTGCAGAATCACAAGTTGTCTTCTGAGGGACCAGGTACCACTTATGAGCTTGTAGTTGAAAATACAAATCTTTAGGCACAAGTGGTAGAACTGACTAGTGAATTCAAGAATTGAATGCTAAAGTGAAAGTTCTCACCAAATAGTTATTGGATGCCCACAATGATGAAAATGCAAGAATGGATGTGCTTCTTAAGTCTCTTTCCCCCAAACCTCCCTCTACCTAAGTCTTATTATCCCTGTCCTCAAATCAATCCAGTGTTAGTTTCATATTTTGCTTCCTATGTTTGCTCTTGAAGACAGTTTGTTGTATGTATTATTTTAGTCGAATTGTACTGGTACTGACCTTTGTTTGAAAATAAGTAAATTTAGCTTGTGTATCTCATCTTTCTCCTTTACTTTTAAGGTATTTTTCATGCTAATGTTGCCTCAGTGGCCATGAGTTAACTAATCTTTACTCTTGGTTTATTGTAAATCCTTTTCAATAATGCCAAAAGGGGGAAAACCGATTTCCTATGGTAGGGAATATGTGTGATAAGTGTGGTGTGCAGGGACCAGGTATCATGAATTGAGCTAAGAAAAATGTGTGTTCATGTGGTGCATATTGATAAGGGGAAGTAAGTGATGTGCCGAATAGATGAATAAAAGAAGTATGCGAATGCACTAAAAGAAAGTGCATGTTGACAGAGGGAAATAAATCATAGTTTTTACTGCAAATGACAACAAGGGACCAGGTCCCTATGTTGCATGATAGTGATGGAGAAAGCATGGTGATAGGGGGAACATTCATCTTCAAATGGTAATCACACTAATTAAATATGATAAATGTACACTGATGCTCAAAACAGTATGGTTGGTTTGTCATCATCAAAAAGGGAGAAAATTGCTATATGTAGTTTTGATGATAAACAACTAACTGCAAGGAACCAGGTCCCTGGATGTGCAAGATACAGTACAGCTGGCACGCGTTGTCTGCATAGTTTTTTCATATTGTATAACAAACTGCAAGTGCTATTTTGTACTGATTAGGATAACTGGTCCAATGATCTTTCAAACCTAATCATCACTCAACTATAAAAGGAATAAGACACCTCTTCATCAAATGATTTTTGCAAATACAAAGAGTGAAGAGAGGTAGCTACCCCATATCAACACTGCTCAAGTTCTTAGCTATTTATGTGAGCTTAAATTGAAATTGTTCTTGAGTGAGTACTGATCTGTAATCGAACTACTCATGCTATAAGATTAGTGTTTTTTTTGGTGTTCTTAGGTAGAGTTACTTAAGCTAGTTGCTGATTTGAGTTAATAAGTAGAGAGATCCTGCACTCCATTTTTTTTTCTAACACCTCATAGTTGCTTTTCTGTTCTATTCCTTGTGATTGAGTTTGAGGGACCTAGTCTTTCACTGTGTAGTCCAATCCCCAAAGTTTCCAACAAGCCTTTAGTATGAGAAATACCTCTTCGAAAAGATGCAAAATAACATTGCATAATAGTTAAAGAGGCATTTAAAACTCAAAATTTATCATCATTCATAAAACAATCCCAACACTAGTCACACATAAATCTCACGATCGAAAAAAGGGACTTATAGTTCACGCTCTCAAACCCATTTCATAATTCATAATAAGTTAAGATCATAAATTTCATCATGGGAGGGAGAATTTCATAAATCGTGCTCATGAATCACTTTTCGAAACTCATATCATATATGCACGTGATTATAACTCAAGTTTATGGAAAAACCCCATGATAAATGCATAATTTTATAAAAATGGGTTCATGATGCATGCTCTTCAAACGGTTTCGAAATCCCATTACATATACATATACATGCAGACACGTAATTTTTGACCCTCCCCTAACTTTTACCTATTTTTAGCATCAAAAGTTTATTTATTTATTTATTTTAATTATTCTTTTTATCTAATGCTTATTTTAGCTTTTATTTTTCATCTCAAGTAGGTTTTATATGAAAAATTATTTAAAAAAAAGAAAAAAAACAAAAGATTTTTCTTTTAAAATAAAGTTACATTTTAGGATATGTTTTATTTTATTTTTATTTTTCAAATAATAATAAATTTTTCAAAAATATGTTTTTCTTTTCATTTAATTTTTTGTAAATAAGCTAGTATTATTATTTTCTTAATTATAGTAGTTATACACCTTTTTTTTATATTTTTTTTAGCATAAAAATATAAAAAAACTAACTAATATTTCTTTTTTTTTTCTAAATAAATAAAAATAAAATCTTATCCTAATCTACCCACGCCCTAAAACCACCCTTAGTAACCCTTTCCCCACTAACCTAAAACTGCCCCCAAGTCCCATCTTTTCTGGCAACACACACATACAAGATATACAACACTAACAAACCCACACATATTATTATATAACCCACACAAACATACTAAAAAAACTAAGTGAGAAAAGAAAGATTAGAGGAGGAAAAACGCACATAAACCAAAAGAAAAACTCAAAGTGAAAAAGAGAGTAGGAGCTTGAGGAAAGAAAGACGACTGGATAAAAAAAACAGAAAAAGAAAATAAGAAAAATAGGAAGAAAACAAAAAAAAAGGGCGACGAGTTGAGGATTTCGTTCGAGTTTTTGGTGATATCGTCAGTGCTTCTCTTTTAATTAGTTCAATCTTACAGGCTCTTATCCAATTCCATACTATTTATATCATAAGTTTTATTGTGAATCAAAGAATGAATGAAATTATCGCAATGGCTTCTTATATCTAGGGTGTGTAGTTTGTTATTTTTATGTGGTTCACTCTTTCCCTGCATGTGTGTTTGTATGTGTTTGTAGTTTGTATGTACGGATTCCATATTTTATGTATGCCATACAGTATTTGACATGTTTCTTAAACATGTTTTGTTTCGTGACATAATGAAAATGGTCTAATATAATATGGTGATGTAAAAGTAACATCATTTGAATTCCTTTGTTAAAGAGTTAGAATTTTTAAGGTAAGAGTAAATTAGTTCCGCTTTATTTTTGAGGTAAGATTAAATTAATTCCTCCCTTCATCTGAGAGATATAAACTTAGCCTGTCTATTTGATTCAGCCAACAAAATAGAGATGAATTTAATAAGTTTATATTTTTAAACTAGCATGTTAGAAGAAGATAGACTTGTTCCATATATAAATTTGCAACATAACTAGACGTATGCTATTCTAAGATAGATAAGAAGATAAGTTGTTGATGGGAATGGTAAAGAGTTGAAGTTGTTGTAGCCTTTAGATCAGGATGTTTTTTCCCTTTATTTGGTTAACATTTTTTTAAAATTGGTTGTCATCACATCAGGAAAATGATCTAATTTTGTAATTTGTTGATGTAAAAGAAAAGGAAAATATTTGTTGTTGATGAGAATAGTTAAGAGTTCAAGTCATTGTTGAGAAAAACTCCTAAAAATGTTGATACCATAATGGACACTTTCTATATGTTCCACATGTGATTCAAATAAATATTTTCTTCTAAATGATTGTGTAACTTTGTTAACTTTGTATGTTAACTTGTAATTTCGCTTTGTTAACTTTGTTACGTGATTATGAAAATTTATTGTTAACTTTGTT
The DNA here is from genome assembly GCA_026120095.1 of Capsicum chinense. Taxonomy (NCBI): domain Eukaryota; kingdom Viridiplantae; phylum Streptophyta; class Magnoliopsida; order Solanales; family Solanaceae; genus Capsicum; species Capsicum chinense. The sequence goes on along the minus strand of JAPEIP010000010.1, from coordinate 238,673,701 downwards.
ATGTTAACTTTGTTAGATGTAACTTTGTTCTGTTAGTTTGAATTTTAAGTAACTTTATTTAGTTAATATATTAATAATTAATTTATTCATGCTTGTTACCGTCAGGGTCCGAGGATGAAATTGTCACTTTTAGTGATCGGTAGTGTAGTTAAAGAGAAGAATTTTATTGTATTGTTTTAAAAGATTATGTTAAAGAACATAGGTTCAAGTGTGTAACGTTTTAAATTTGATAGTGTTCACTTGGGAACTAATTTATAATAGTTATTTTTTTTCTTAAAGCAATTTTTTTCTATCTTAGTGGATTTAATCTAGTTGTTAATAAAGTATTTTTTTGAATAATAATAATAATAATAATAATAATAATAATTGGTGAACTTAGGGATGATTAGGGTTTGTTCTTGAGAGAAAATTGGAGAATTTGAACAAATAGTGCCCTAACTAAAGCTTTAGGTCATGTTTTTACGAATTGGGTTGAGGTGGGAAAAGACCTAATTATCCCTCCATCATTTAAACTAAAAATTCATTACTGGAATGCTGATTAAAGTCTTATCGCGATGCGGTCTTATTGCGGTGGCTTACTAGTTCTGACGAAAATGATCATAAGTTTTCGCTCGGTGCCGGATTAAGGCGAAAATGGTATCATTGGAAAGCTAGTTCAATTATCTACAAATTGGTAGGTCTTGATGTGAAAAATTTCACCTATATTCTAATTTATACATATTCAAAGTTGACCCTTGTTGAATCGAATACCAAACTTTGGACGAATCAAAGGCTCTTAGATCAACTTTGTTCTAAGTGATTTCTATAAAAAATTTTCAACTCATAAGCACTTCACACACTAGGATAAATATTATGACCTATGCATTCAAATTACAAATTAAGAACAGGATGAAAATACCTTCACCGAGACGCGATGTACGTGCCATAGGGAATGTCACCACGACGTGGCCCTCTCACGGTGACTTGCTAGATTTGTGATCCAAACATGACCCAAACCTTATTTAAAAAATATGAAACTCCCCCGAGACATACTTCTTACATCCCTGAACATGAATAAACTAAAAAACTAACATTTCGGGGTCGGGAAGACCAAAATAAAAATTCTCAAAGTTTAGAGGTCTTGAAAATGAATAAGTCCCCAACACTTAGTAAAAATTTCAAGCCTTAAGCCCCTTAAGCATGCAACTAAGAGCTGAATCGAGGTAGGATTAGTACAGACTATTACAATAATTCAAAATAAATTAAGGTACTCAAGCATACCTGTCATACAATAGTTTTTGGACTCATGGAAATATAAAAGTTGCATTGGAAGTTAAAAATAGAGGCATCAAGCAAGAAATATACGATTTGAGTAAAACACTTTTGGTAGCTAGAATTTGGGGTCAATACCACAACAAGTCGACAGTACCTATCAATGATTGGAGATCGAGCTAAACATGACTAATTCAAGAGCAGCCACCTCAAAATCCAAGTTCTACAAACCAATCACCACGTTTTTAGCAATCACAATCAGGGTGAAAACTCATCATTCTAGTAAGAAAGATGCATTTCCTCACTTTTGCAAATGCAAGAGGCAATATTGCTACACTTATTTAGTAATCACAATCATGGTGAAAACTCATCATTATATACCCCTAAGAGACACACTTCCTTGTCTGGGCATTTCAGGTTTCATTAGTTAGATAAAGCACTTTCTAACTTAAACCATTACTCCTAGCAGATGCTTTTCTAGTAGAGTCATTTAACCACTAGGAGATGCACTTTCTAGTCTGTATAATTCAAGTTTCATTTGATAGGTGGCACATTTCCTAACTTGAACCTTCACTCCCAGAAGATGCATTTTCTAGTCGAGTCCTTCCATTTAACCCCTAGATACGCATTTCCAAGTCTGGATAATTCAAGTTTCATTTGTTAGGTGATGCACTCTCTAACTTAAATCTTTACTCCTAGAAGATATACTTTCTCGTCGAGTCCTTCCCTTTAACCCCTAGGAGACGTACTTCCTAGTCTGAGTAATTTAAGTTTCATGTGTTAGGTGACACACTTCCTAACTTGAACCTTAACTCCTAGATGACACACTTTCTAGTCGAGTCATTTCACTTAACCCTTAAGAGACACACTTCCTTGTTTGGGTAATTTAAGTTTCATGTGTTAGGTTACGTGCTTCCTAACTTGAACTTTCACTCCTAGAATACACACTTTCTATTGGAGTCATTTCATTTAACCCCTAGGAGACACAATTCGTTGTTTGGGTAATTTAAGTTTCATTTGTTAGGTGATAAACTTTCTAACTTGAACCTTCACTTCTATAAGATGTACTTTCTAGTTGAGTCATTTTATTTAACTCCTAAGAGACACACTTCCTTATCCAGGTAATTTAAGTTTCATGTGTTAGGTGACACACTTCCTAACTTGAACCTTCACTCTTAGAATGTGCACTTTCTAGTTGAGCTATTTTATTTAACCTCTAAGAGACACACTTTGTTGTCTGGGTAATTTATGTTTCATGTGTTAGGTGATGCACTTCCTAAATTAAACCTTCACTCCTAAAAGACGCACTTTCTAGTTGAGTCATTCTATTTAACCCTTAGCAGACACACTTCCTTGTCTGGGTATGCCAGTTTTTATGTGTTAGGTGACATACTTCTTAGCTTGAACATTCACTCCAAGAAGATGCACATTCTAGTCGAGTCATTCCATTTAGCCCTTGGAGATGCATTTTCTTGTTTGGGTAATTCAAAGTTCATTTGTGAGGTGACCCACTTCAAAATTTGAATATTTACTCCTAGAATACACACTTTCTAGTTAGAGTCCTCCACGTTAACATTAGGCGATGCACATCAGTTTTAATCTTAAGAGACACATTTATTTATCAAGGCCTTCATTCACCTAGATATTGGGATTTTACTTTTCTGCTCAGGACCCTCCTGGATAATGAGATTTTATTTTAGCTCAGGACCTTTTTGGATAATGGGACTTTACTTTAAGCTTAGGACCCGCTTGGATAATGGGATTTTATTTTCTACTCAGGACCCTCCTAGATAATGAGACTTTTATTTTTGCTCAGGACCCTCCAGGATAATGAGAATTTAATTTTTGATTAGGACTCTTTGGGATAATAGGATTTTAATTTTCTGCTCAGGACCCTCTTGGATAATGGGGCTTTAATTTATGCTCAGGATCCTCCTGGATAATGAGACTTTAATTTTTTATCAAGATCCCCTTGGATAATGATACTTTATTTTCTGCTCAGGACCCTCCTGGATAATGAGAATTTATTTTAAGCTTAGGACCCTCCTAGAAAATGTGACATTATTTTAAGCTCAGGACCTCTTGGATAATGGGATTTTATTTTCAACTCAGGACCCTCCTAGATAATGAGATTTGATTTTCTTCTCAGGACCCTCCTGGATAATGGAATTTTACTTCTGCTCAGGATCCACCTGGATAATGGGATTTTACTTTCTACTCATGACCCTCATGGATAATGGGATTTTACTTTCTGCTCAGTACCCTCCTAGATAATTGAATTTTATTTTCTGCTTAGGACCCTCCTGAATAATGAAATTTTATTTTCTTCTCACGATCCTCCTGGATAATGAGACTTTAATTTTTGCTCAAGATCCTCCTGGATAATGGAACTTTTTCTTTATAGTTCACTTTTTTACTTTGAATTCAGGAATATGGTTGAAGAATTAAAATTATTTTTAATTTTTAAGCTCAGAAGCCCGCGGGATAATACGGTGAAGAAATTATAAGTCAGGAGCCCTCCTGAAGAATAAGGTGATAAAATAGCAAGTCAGGAGCTCACCTATAGAATATAGTGAAGATTATCAATAGGAAGTTCAGAATTCCGCTTGAAGAATAGGGTAAAAATTTTCAAGTTTAAGTTAGAAGAAAATCTGAAGAATAAATCAATTTTCAAGTTCCTTTCCAATACCAAGAGTCGACATGGAGGAACATTTCATTTTCAATTTCAACTAAAAATAATGATTGTCTCACCACTTGAGAAGTCATGATGATTCAAGTCAAGATTCCAAAAAAGCTGTGCATAGATAGGATCTTTCATTTGTATCTTCATTTTTCATTTTTGTTTTTCATTTGCATGTAAAAGAAGAAGCAGCGAACTAGAGCTCGACGGATCCTTACATAGCCTCTAACTCGTCGTTCCACTATTTCTCCTTTCTGAACTACTCGTGACCTGACTCTCTTAAAATTCGGGATATGTAGGCAGTCCAAAACCAGGACTCGGTCATATCTCTTTATTCTTTCTTCTACCATTTCAAATAGATGGAGGGTCAAAACTTATTTAGTTGTCCACTTCACTATGTATTCAAACAAAGAGGGAAAAATGTAGACATAATTTTTTACCCTCCCCTAACTTTTACGTATTTATAGCATCAAAAATTTATTTATTTATTTTAATTATTCTTTTTATCTAATATTTATTTTAACTTTTATTTTTCATCTCAAGTAGGTTTTATGTGAAAATTATAAAAAAAAAAAAAGAAAAGATTTTTCTTTTAAAATAAAGTTACATTTTAGGATATGTTTTATTTTATTTTTATTTTTCAAATAATAAGAAAATTTTTCAAACATATGTTTTTCTTTTCATTTAATTTTTAGTAAATAAGCTAGTAATTTTATTATTTTCTTAATTATATTAGTTATAAACTTTTTTTTTTTACATTTTTTAAGTATAAAAAATATAAAAAATTAATTAATGTTTCTTACTTTTTTTATTTTTTTAAAATAAAAAATAAAATTTTATCCTAATCTATCCACACCCTAAAACCACCCTTAGTAAACCTTTCCCCACTAACCTAAAACCTCCCCCATATCCAATCTTTTTTGGCAACACACACGACATACAACACCAACACACCTACACATATTATTATATAACCCACACAAACATACTGAAAGAAAAAAAACTAAGAGAGAAAAAGAAAGATTAGAGAAGGAAAAATGCACAGAAAAACTCAAAGTGAAAAATAGAGTAGGAAATTGAGGAAAGAAAGATGACCTAGGAAAAAAAGCGAAAAAGAAAACAAGAAATATAGGAAGAAAAAAAAGGGCGACGAGTTGAGGATTCCGTTCGAGTTTTCAGTGATATCGTCCGTGCTTCGCTTTTAATTAGTTCAATCTTACAGGTTCCTATTCATTTCCATACTATTTATTTCATAATTTTTATTGTGAATCAAAGAATGAATGAAATTATTACAATGGTTTCTTATATTATGTAGAGTGTGTAGTTTGTTATTTTTATGTGGTTCGCACTCCTTCTGCATGTGTGTTTGTATGTGTGTGAGACTGTTAGCCCATATTTTATGTATGCCATACAGTATTTGTCATGTTTCTTAAACATGTTTTGTTTCGAGACATAATGAAAATGGTCTATCTTTGGTGATGTAAAAGCAACATCTTTTGAATTCCTTTGTCAAAGAGTTAGATATTTTGGGGTAAGAGTAAATTTGTTTGCTTTATTTTGGAGTTAAGAGTAAATTAGTTTCGTCCTTCATTTGAGAGATATAAACTTAGCCTGTCTATTTGATTTAGCCAACAAAATAGAGATGGAGTTAATAAGTTTGTATTTTTAGACTGGCATGTTAGAAAAAGATAGAGTTGTTCCATATACAAAATTTGCAACATAACTAGAAGTATCCTATTCTAAGATAGATAAGAAGATAAGTTGTTGATGTGAATGGTTAAGAGTTGAAGTTGTTGTATCCTTTCGATCAGGATACTTTTTTCCTTTATTTGGTTAACATTTTTTTAATTTTGGTTGTCATCACATCAGGAAAATGGTCTAATTTTGTAATTTGTTGATGTAAAAGCAAAGGAGAAAAGTTATCGTTAATGGGAATAGTTAAGAGTTCAAGTCATTGTTGAGCAAAACTCCAAAAAATGTTGATACCATAATGGACACTTTCTCTATGTTCCACATGTGATTCAATTAAATATTTTTGTTCTAAATGATTATGTAAATTTGTTAACTTTGTTATGTTAACTTATTATGTAACTTTGTTAACTTTATTCCGTGATTATGAAAATTTATTGTTAACTTTGTTATGTCAACTTTGTTAGATGTAACTTTGTAATGTTACGTAATTATGTTAGTTTGAATTTTAAGTAGCTTTCTTTAGTTGATATATTAATAGTTAATTTATTCATGTTTGTTACTGTCGGGGTCCAAGGCTGAAATTGTCACTTTTAGTGATCGGTAGTGTAGTTAAAGCCAAGAGTTTTATTGTATTTTCTTTAAAAATATTAAGTAAAAGAACATAGGTTCAAGTGTGTAATGTTTTAAATTTGATAGCGTTCACTTGGGAAATAATTTATAATAGTAACTTTTACTTTCTTAAAGCAATTTTTTCCATCTTAGTGGATTTAATCGATTTGTTAATAAAGAATTTTTTAAAATAATAATAATAATAATAATAATAATAATAATAATAATAATAATGCTTTTATGGGGTTAATCAAAGAAAAATTAAAAGTTTAATGTGTAAATGATAATTAACGATGAAGTTGGAAAATCCTGCTACCGACCATTCGTTATAATAAAATTAACACAATATTTGAAGCCGATCTTATTAGGTTGGGTATATTCTAAACATGTTAGAAGCTTATTTAGACTTGGGAAAAATGGGTTGCATATTTATTCAAGACCCGTAGCAATAAAGAAAAGAAAGAGAGGGAAAACCCATTCGTGAGGGAGCAAGGCCAGTTACAGAATAATCAAAAACTCATTGCAAATTTGAAATAAAAGAAAGAAGAGAATAAAAATGGATAAGATAAAATTGTTTTGAGTTATAGGAGACGAACAGATGCCTTTTAACACTAGATAAGATTTAGACACATTTAATATATTTGTCTCGATTAAGAATGCGACATATGCATATTTTTGAGACGTTTAAAAATAATTTGAGGATACGATATTGCACCTCGACAAAGATAGTCCTAAAATTAATTCCCACTAGCTTAATAGAAGAGGTACAGATAGATACTAGATATTAAAATGAGCGAATCAAGGTCTACAAACATAATTTACCTAAAATAATTTTAGTCAAGTATAAGTTGATAAAAGTGACCGTGCTATAACCACGGGACTCGAGGGGTTCCTCATACCTTCCGTTCGATCAAAAGAATTTCTTACCTGGTCATCTATTTTTGCCGACCAACAAGGAGTTATTTACTTTTGATTAACGATTCAATAAGGTGACTTGAAATACCATAACTCAATTCCAAGTGGCGACTCTGTAAATAAAATAATTTCTATTCAAAACCGTCATTTTAATTGGAAAACCCTTGGACCCTCTCGAGAGAAAAAGAGGTGTGACATCTCTGGTGAATCCGTTGGGGACGATTCAGAATTTGAGCTTTTGATATTAGCTTTTACTTTCTTTAATTATTTAGATATTGTGTTTTTTGGCCTAATGTGCTACTTACCGCTCATTACTTGCTTTGATATTGTTGAATTGTTTTATAAATTATCTTCTCTTGCACACCCCCTTTGAGTTACTGAAAATAGAATAGAAGGAATGTAGAGTATCCATACTACTTTCTTCCTAAGATAGCCGAAGTGTCAAGGAACCTAGTGAAGGATTATTAGTCACATATGTTAGGTGGGGTTTGGATCAACAACAAAGGCAAAATAGTGCTGCTACTGAACAAGTTGTCCCTCCCCGACTCGAGTGTCCGCTCGGGTAAGTCAGTCTAGACACCTATATCCATCAGATTAAACTTAGGAGAACTGAAACTCAAACATGATTATCCCTATTAGGTTCCGCTTTATTTACATCATGTGCATTTAACTTAGCGGGACTCGACACAGGGGCCGATTCTGTCTAGGACAGGTGTACCTTTTTATATTGACCAACATGTGTATTCTATGTGCTATTTGACATTTATTTGGAAGGCCCATTTGATTGTTGACCGGCTTTAGATAACTTGGTAAAACACAATAGAGTGTCTTTCCCTCTTTTCTAAAAAATGAAATTTTTGAAAATAAAATTTTAGTTTTTATGGTCTTCACAAACTATACACAGTTGATTCTCATCTTAGTCAGATACGTAGGCAGTCCTTCATGGGTTCAACGATCCTTAAAAAAATAAGGTTGTCTTTCCTTGTAAACAAAAAGAAGAAGAGAATTTGGACCCTTATATAAAAAAAGAAATTAGTTTGTTTTTGAAAATAAAAGAAAATGTGTGTGTTTTTAATCATTATTAATAAATTAAAAAAAATAAAAAATCTTTTTCATTATTCAAATAAAAAAAGTATAATTATTCATATCTCCAGTTTTGTGAACTACAGACACCTGATTCTCACCTTGATGAGATACATAGGCAACTTTTATCGGGTTCAGTGATATTCTTAAGAAAAAGTTTTGAAAATATTGAACCCTAACACATTTGTTATCTTCAAAGTCAAAGTAGTAGTAAGGTGGTTGATTTGTGGTTAAGCTGACACCTCATCTATACAACACCAGGTCCAAAAAAGGCAAGATGACCCACAAAAAGGGTACTGAGTCCGACAACAAAGAAATGCAAAATCAGTTGATTCCATAGGAATCTGCATCAATGAAAGAGATAGAGATTATTGATGGTTTTTTCCAACCGCAAGAGCATGAGTACTTTAATCACCTGCTTTCTACAATAGGTAAAACCTTTGTTGAAATAATCAAAATTGGAGAAATGGTGGAAAATGAAATCAAATCTTAAAAAGTTTCAAGTTAAGTAGCCCTTAAGGCTACAACTCAGGCAATTGAGAATAATTTAGGATACTTTGGGATCAATAATAAAAACTAACGATGTAGCAATGATTATGGAGACTCCACCTGGCGTGCAAATCAGTGGCTAAAATATTAAGTTCGAAAATTCGAAAGTCACTCTGCTCCCATGAGAAGGGAGTTTTGGTAGTCTATTTTATTTTTCTTTCTATTTCCCAAAATTTTTAGGGTTGTATTTCAGGATCTATCTTGTCTTATTTTTTTTATCATTTCTGTTCAAACCCTTCTATCTTTCTGTCAACAAAATGTGTGTCCCTTTTGTTTTAATTTTTATTTTTCAATATACATTATTTAATTGTTTTTCTTTTCTTTAGAGAGCTCTTTCTATGGGATTCTAGTGCTATGATATGCACGCTGAATTCACAGACTGATCTTTAAACCTATTCTAATCCTGAAACATCGATCCAAGAAATTAAGTTGAAAAAAGAATATAAGAAAAGTAATGTATTGAGATTTTTGTTGACCGTGTTACAACGTTACTTCAACAGATAGAGGCAATTATTTTGCGAATAAAAAAATGACTTGGTCTTAAATGAGAAAGTTCATATCAAGCATTTTTAATGAGATCAATCAGAGAATATATAGTCTCAACTGTTAGTAGAAATAAATGGAAGTTAGCTCTAAAAGTGCATGATCATTTAATGAGAGGAATCTGAACATAATTGGACCTTTATGTTTAACAAATGCATAAGAAGTAGCGATATATATGCTCAATGAAGGTCAATATTGGAAAAGATGTGCATGATCTTTATGTTCCACTCTCAGATTGCATGTTATGGACTTTTATTTTTAAGGATTGATATGATGAAGGCATTTCATTCTACTACCCAAATATTGTGTCATCCTTTGTTACCCTTTTTTAGATGTAGTTTTATTTCCTTTCGTTCCCCTATTTTGGAATCAAAATAGAGTTTGAAATTTTCAAAAATATATATAAAAAAAAAAACTGCCAAGAAAAGTAGAGTCAGAAAGAGTGTCAAGAAAAAAGAAATAGAGTTGAAAAAAGTCTCAAAAAGAAAAAAGTCAAAGAAAAAGAAAAAAAGAGAAACAAAGTTAGAGTCAAAAAAAAAGAGGGAAGAAGAAAAAAATAAGCAAAAGAACAAAAGATGTCTGAACTACGTTTGACTTGATTTTTGCTATGATAAGATACGTAGGTAGCCCTACTCTGGGATTTGGTCTAACCAAGTAAAAAATTTATTGAGGCGCCACTAGCCGAAGAAGGTCTATAACCTAGAGGCAAAATACTCAAGAGCAACTTGGATTAAAATTCAATGAGTGGGCAAAAGTTGATAATGATTAATATGAATAGATCAGGTTGTGTAATTCAAAATGCATGTCATAATTATTAGAATCAGCTGCCATAACCAGATAAGTTTTTCTTTTTACATTTATGAAAAAGAGATGTCTATTGTCTTTCTCTTTTATTTTATTATTTTTATTTTTTATTTTTGTGTCTTTCTTGTTAAATGAAAAATCAGTGACATCATCTTTCGCATATTTTGGGTAAAATTCACTTCAAGACAAGTGATAAAGAACTTCTAAACTTGCCACCAACTCCTTTAATTGCACAAAGCAACACAAAGGGCCGATGCATAACGAAAACATATTTCAAAATAAATTAAGGTACTCAAGAATAGCTGTCATCCAGCAGTTTTTGGACTCATGGAATTATAAAAGATGCATTGAAAGTTAAATACTGAGGCATCATGCCAGAAAAATATGATTTGAGTCAAACACTTTTGGTGGCTAGAATTTGGGGTCCATAACACAACAAGTTGACAATACCTATCAACAATTAGAAATTGAGCTGAACATGACAAATGCAAGAGCAACTACCTCAAAAGCCAAGTGCCACAAACCAATAACCACGGTTTTAAAATTACAATTTGTGTTTGTTTTAAATAGAGATGAATGCTGACTTCAAATCAAATGATTTAAAACTTAGATATCAGAAAGATGCTATTCCTCACTTTAGAAAATGCAAGAGGAAATATTACTACACTTGTGTAGTAATCACAATCATGGTGAAAACTCATCATTCTATACCCCTACGAGACATACTTTCTTGTCTGGATATTTCAGGTTTCATTTGTTAGGAAAAGTACTTTCTAACTCCTAGTAGACACTTTTTCTAGTAAATTCATTTAACCCCTAGGAGACACACTTCCTAGTCTGTATAATTCAAGTTTCATTTGTTAGGTGACATACTTCCTAACTTGAACCTTCATTTCTAGAAGACACACTTTCTAGTCTAGTCTTTTCATTTAACCCCTAGGATACTATAATGCCCCGAGTCTGAACCCTGAATGTCACACGGCTCTCATAATCCCAAAGGACCACTAGCTAACCCATGAATGCTACCTGCTGCAATAATCGAGTAATAATACTATAATAATGTGGAACTTAGGTTGAATCTTATGGTTCATAGCTGAAATCAAATACTGGTATATAAATACTGAAAACTGAGCATTTGACTGAAATAATCTAGTCTGAAAGCCTCTAATAGTCTGAAAGTGAAGTTGATGGGACAACCCCCCAAATAACTCAGGCTACTAAAAATAGACTGAAATAATAATTCTGTCCTCGAAATATGAGGACTTACCACTAAGTCTGCTGCTAATAAGTTGGTCTGCTAAGTACAATTAGGAGGTCATGCGTCTGAACCTATGATATAAGACATCATAGCATAAAAAAAAGGTATGCGTCAATACTTTGAATGTACTGGTATGCTAAGCGAGGTAAGGCTGAATGTATGGGTTCATATGCATGAACAACAACTGACTGAGTGACATAAATATATCTGAATGAGTGTACATGTCTATATGAAATTACTGTAAATACCGATTATGCAATACTATGCACATAACTACGTATACTGTAACTGAGATCATATTAACACTGGGTACTGAGTTCTGATAACTGAATGACTGATATCTGAGTTTACTGATAACTATATTACTGTTAGCTAGGTGACTTTTTCTAATAGTCTTGGTTTTGTGGTACTGAACTAAGTTCTATGCTGATCTAGGTGACTGTGTTTGGTAGTCCTAGTTCTGCTGAACTAAATTGAGTTCTATACTGAGACTGAAACTGAAACTATGGGAGGTAATCATCTAACCGACATGACCCTCTCTGGACTGATTGGGGTCCAGCTTGTAACCCCAGTTAGAAGGGTGTCAGTACCATGCCATAGGTAAAGACAAGTGTTGAGTCACCCTCATCTGGCAGGTGCTTTGAGTGATAACGGTGGTACCCTCATCTGGAAGGTAAAAAACCTTATCAACCAACCACTAGAAGGTTGATGTCTCAACCTACATTGGCTACGTAATTCTGGAATGCAAGGACTACTTCTAAGGATCACACCCTCTACTGGCAGGTGATCCCCTATCCTTGAGTTCACTCGGTGCTGAATTCTACTCCCAACTGAATAGACCCTGAATTGATTTTTAAGGTGTACTAGACTTGACTAAACTATTACCGATCTCTTTAACTGACTGAACTGGACTGAGTTCACTGAGTTCTTCTATCTGACTGAATACACTGAGTTCTGTAACTGACTGAGTACTACTGCACATGACATCATAGAGACTATTTTGAAGCTACTATAATTCTATGTAAGCAGCTAGATTTTGGGTATTAAATACCCCCAGGACCCGATTGCATAGATAGTAAAATGTAACATAATCTTGAAAACATGATAACTACTCAATTTGTCACAATTCATTCATTGAGGCATTTTAGCAAACACTTGCGTGGCATGAACTTGTACACATACTAACATGGTATAATTTTACTACTCAACTCACATGAATATTTTATCAAACACTTGTGGACATAATTTATGCACATAACTATAATACAACATGCAAGCATCATGACCATAATACCAACTCATAAATTCAAGGGTTTTTAACATGAAACCATATAACAACACACACATGCTATTTATTTCTCATGAAATTTGTAATTAATCATGGATTATAAACCCAACTAACATCGTAATCATGAATACAATTTAATTTCATATGAAATTCATGAAAACAATCATCTTGAAATTTAAAAGGGGTTCTTGAACTCTAAGGGTGGAAAGAAATCCTTGGATGAACACCTAACATACCTTAGTAAGTAAATTCGTGAAGATTGATGGTGTGTTCTTGAAGATTGCTCTTGAAATTTGAATGCCCTAGGGTTTGCTCTTGAGAAAATTTGAGAGAGAATGATATATTTTGCCTTTAGAGTAGGTTAATCTTGTCTTTTTGGGGCTGATTAAGGGTGAATAAATGACCCTAAATACCCCTCTAGATGTGGAGTTTTAATGACTAAAAACATGCCCAGTGGCACAATGAGTGACACGCCGCGTCAATGGAATCAATGCGATGACCATCGCATCGCGTTGAGTTTGCGTTGGTTCTTTAGAATTACACTGAAAGCTGGGGAAAATTATTCATCGACGCGATGGGTGACACAATGAGTTGAGATCACATCGACCCACTATTTTGGTCACCTCAATATTATTAAAATGAGGTTCAAAATATCCGAAACTCACCCGAAGTAACCAATTGACACACCTAATCATGATTCAATCAAAGAATCAACATTTTAAGGTAATAAAGGTCATAAAATAAGATCGCCAAACTATGAAGGATAAAATAATTCAAGTATAAACACTTATCTAAAATTTCTAAGTCTGGGACCTCTTTTCATGCTCTAAAGGACTGAGTCAAGCTTAGGATTTTGCGGGATCTTACAATATCTTCCCCTTGGGAACATTCATCCTCGAATGATACTAACTAAGCTGAGAATACTGATAGAATGAGTTTACATAATGAACATGCACGAATGAAGCATGATTACATAATTGAAACTACTGATATCCTTAGTTATCATACTGAACATACGTAACTAAAGCATGATTGAGCTCTGAAGACATGACATATGACTGAGCTATTTTATGAAGGTATGCATGATATTAGAATGCTATGCAACTGAATCGATACAGAGTTTGTAAAGGTAATGTGAGCATGGAACTGAGTAAATTCAAGAAAAAAACTGTTACCTTGAGCTGAGTCTAAGTTTGTGGAAAAGAGGTGAGGATACTTGGTCCGCATATCTGCTTTAGCTTCCCAAGTAGCTCCCTCAATGGACTGATTCTGCCAAAGAATTTGACTAGATGAACTTCTTTATTCCTTAGTCTGCAAACCTAATAATCAAGAATTTTGACTGGGATTTCCTCATAAGAGAGGCTGTTATGGACATCAATACCCTTTATTGGGAATACAAATTTTGGGTCACCTATGCACTTCTTTAGCAAGGAGACATGAAACACTGGATGTACTGAGGCTAAATCTGAAGGCAACTCAAGCTCATAAGCTACCTTTTCAAAACGGCTGAGAATTTCGTAAGGACCGACATTTCAAGGACTGAATTTTCCTTTCTTGGCAAACCTTTTCACTTCCTTCATAGGAGAGATTTTTAAATACACATAGTCACTAATCTCAAACTTGAGATCCTTTCTTCGCACATCAACATACGATTTCCGTCGGCTCTGAGTTGTCTTAAGACTTTTCCTGATCAACTGAACTTTTTCTAAGGTATCAAATACCAAGTCACGCCCTACCACTGCGGCTTCACCTACTTCAAACCAACCAATGAGAGATCTACATCTCCTTCTATAGTGTGTCTCAAACGGAGCCATCTGAATGCTAGAATGATGACTGTTACTATACGCAAACTCAATCAAGGGCAAGTGATCATCCCGATTACCCTTAAAGTAAATGGCACACGCTCTTAATATATCTTCTATATTCTGAATGGTTTTGTGTGCTTGACCATCTGTCTGAGGATGAAAAGCTGTACTGAGGTAAACTTGGGTACCAAAACCCTTTTGGAGGGCTCTCCAAAAGTGAGAGGTGAACTGCATACCTCTATATGAAATAATGGACAACAAAACTCTGTGCAATATGACCAACTCTCTAACATAGAGCTTGGCATAATCCTCGGCTAAATAAGAGGCATGAACTAGTAAAAAATAAGCTGATTTGGTCGTCCTATACACAATGACCCAAATCGAGTCATGCTGATAACGAGTGCGAGGCAAACCTATCACAAAATCCATATTCACCTTCGCCCACTTCCAAGCGGGAATACTAAACTCCTGCATAGTTCCACTAGGCTTCTAATGCTCTATCTTAACCTGCTGATATGTCGAGTACTGAGCTACAAACTCTGTAATGTCTCTCTTCATCCTACTCCACCAATAGACTTCCCACAAGTCACGGTACATCTTAGTGGCTCCTGGGTGAATCGACTAGTGCGCACCATGTACTTTGGCAAGAATCCACTATCTCACGCCATCTATACATGCCACACAAAATCTACCCTGGCAACGTAATACACCATCTACCCCTTGAGAGAAAACCTCTATCTTCTGATATCTGACTAACTCATTTTTGATCTCTGACTGACTCTTTCAGCTTAACTAGACTGAGGTGCCTATCCTACTTTTCTTTTACTTTGGAGACCAGAGATGATTGTAAACCATTTTTCACCCGCACACTACCCTCTGCTGAATCGACTAAGAAGGCACCTAGTTAGGAAAGCTGATGAACTTCCTAAACTAACTTATTCTTATCATCCCCCACATGGGAAACACTACCCATAGACATCCTACTGAGAGCATCTACCACTACATTGGCTTTGCCCGGATATACAAAATACTCATGTCATAATCTTCTAACAATTCTAGCCACCTCCTCTGACGTAGGTTCAAATCTTTCTAAGAAAATACATATTGCAGGCTTTTATGGTCTTTAAACACATCAACATGTACCCATACAAATAGTACCTCCAAATCTTTAAGGTAAACACTACAGCTGCTAACTCAAGACCATGAGTGGGGTAATTTTTTTCATAAGGCTTAAGCTGTCTAGAGGCATAAGCTATGACCTTACCTCTCTGCATCAAAACACACCCCAAACTGACTCTGGAAGCATCACAATATACCACCAACCTTTCTAAACCATCCTGTAAAGTCAAAACTAGGGCTGTAGTGAGTCAAGTTTGTAACTCTTAAAACTCTTCTCACAAGAATCTAACCATTAGAATTTGACTTTCTTCTAAGTTAATTTGGACATTGTGGATGCAATGGACAAAAATCCTTCAATAAACCATCGGTAATAGCCATCCAAACCCAATAAACTCCTAATATCTAATAAAGAGATGGGCTTGGTCCAGTTTCTTACTGCTTTGGTATTTTGAGGATCAACTCTAAAGCCATCACCAGAAACTATATGGCAAAAAAAAGTTACTAACCTTAGCCAAAATTCACACTTACTAAATTTTGCTAACAACTGATAGGCTCTGAGACTTTGTAATACTATTTTGTGATGTTTAACATGATCACTTTCACTATGGGAGTATACAAGAATGTCATCAATGAAGATGACGAACATGTCCAGGTACTGCTTGAACACGCGGTTCATCAAGTCCATGAAGGCTGCTGGAGCATTGGTAAGACCAAATTACATGACTAGGAAGTTGAAGTGACCATACCGAGTTCTGAAAGCTATTTTTGGAATGTCACATTCTCTGACTTTGAGCTGATGATAGCTTGATCTGAGGCCTATCTTAGAAAAGTAACTGGAACCCTGAAGTTGGTCAAACAAGTTATCAATTTTGGGAGGTGGATACTTGTTCTTGATTATGAATTTATTTAGCTGACGGTAGTATATACACATTCTAATAGAACTATCTTTCTTACACACGAATAGAACTGGTGCACACCAAGGGGATACGCTGGGTATGATGAATCCCTTATCTAAGAGAACCTTCAACTTTTCTTTTAACTCTTTGAGTTTTGTTGGAGCCATTTTGTATGGCGGGATAGAGATAGGCTAAGTATCGGGAAGAAGGTCTATTTTGAAGTCAATTTCCCATTCGAGAGGAGCCTCGGGAAGATCTTCAAGAAAAATATCAGGAAAATCACATGCTACTAGAACTGTCTAGAATCCTTAACTTAAACAAGATGATAAATACATCCCTTAGATATCATTTTTCTTTCCCTTAGTTAAGAAACAAGCTGACCCTTAAGTGCTAAAGTACTACCCCTCCATTCAAGGACAGGTTCACTGGAAATTTAAAATGGAAAATTCTATTTTTGCAGTCAACTGAAGCATAGCATGAATGAAATTAGTCCATGCCAAGAATGACATCAAAATCTATCATTTATTATTATACTAAGTTTGCTAAAGTGACTTTTTGAGATATCATAGCCAGGCAGTTCCTATATACCCATCGAGCTATAATGGATTTACCCACTGGGGTAGGACTGAGAAAGGCTCTACTAAGATTTTGGGACTGACTCAGAAGTCAACGCTATATAAGGAGTTACAAAGGACAAAGAAGCTCCTGGATCTAGCAAAGCATAATCATGTACATGATAAATTTGTAATGTACCAGTGACCATATCAGGAGAACTTTTTTGATCTTGTCGGGGCTTAAGTGCATAGAGTTTGTTTGGGCGCTACCCATTGGTGGCACTGGAAGTGGCACCCTGCGGATTTGGGCGATCAAACTGAGCTGAAGGATGATTATACTGACCCTGAAAATGTGATTGAGGACAATCTCTATTCTATGGCTTGGGTTAACATATCCAAAACACACATCTCTGCCAGCTCTACAGACACCTTGATGGTTTCTGCCATACTTCTAGCAAAGAGGATTTGTTCAAGAACTACTAACACTACCCTGGGGTATAGGGGCTGGTGTCCTATCTTTATTATCGTCTCTGAATTTCGACACTGGAGCACTAGCTGAGATGGAGCTGGAACTGGAGATTTTAGACAGAACTGGGAATGATTTCCACCCTCTGACTTAGGCTGAGCGAAGTTGAAGCTACTTATTCTAGCCTTCTTATTCCCTCTCTTTTTCTCCTTATTATTAGCCACCTCTATCTGCTGAGCATGGACTATGAGCCTAGATATGTCTATATTATAAATTAGCATTACGATCCTACACTCCTTGACCACACTGATAGACATACCCGACATAAACTTACTCATCTTAGATCTGCTATCTACTACCATATGAGGAGCGTATCATGCTAGCTGAGTAAACTTGAGAGAATACTCTTTCACTATCATGTTCCCCTATTTTAGATTAATAAACTCCAAAAACTTCGCTTTCCTTAACTCCAGTAACAAGAACCTATCCAGAAAAGCAATGGCAAACTCATCTTATTCTATGGGCGCTGTATCTGTGGCCCTCTCTACCTTCCACTACTTAAACCATAAGTGAGCCATATCCTGCAACTGATATACAGCTAACTCAGTACTCTCACTAACAGTTACCCCCATAATATCTATAACTTTCTGCACCTGATCAAGGAATTCCTGTGGGTCTTTATTTGACTTAGACCTGGTAAATGATGGAGGATTCATTCGGGTGAAGTCCTAAATTCTAGCTGCAATAGTGTTAGCCACTGGGTTGGCTTGGGTAGTAGTTGGGCGTTCATTTTGGGCTACCATAGAATGAGCCAAGGTGGTGAAACCTGCTCTGAATTCTATATGGGAGAGATGCTCGTCTAGGGGATCTTCTTGAACGAGCGGAGGTGCTGGCTGATTTCCAGTCCTTCTTCCGTTATTCCTTTTTGGAGCTATATCTGAAAAGAAGTAGACTAAGAGTTTAACTTGAGCTCATGCTGACTCGCATGATATAAATACTGAAAGAAGGGAAACTTTTCCTAAAACAACTCATAGCCTTTTGTTCATAAGTGTGGCATGCTACACAACCATGCCCAAGACTCTACTAGATGCGACTTTCAGACTTCCTAGGACTCTGTTGAAACTTAGGCTCTTTCAGACCTCCTAGGACTCTATTGAACCTTAGGCTCTGATACCAAGTTTGTAATACCCCGACTCTTCACCCTAGATGTCACATGATGCTCATAATCCCGAAGGACCACAAGCTAACCCATGATTGGTACCCGCTGCAATAAATGAGTAATAATACTGTAATAATGCAGAACTTAGGCTGAATCTACCATAAGATTCATAACTAAAATCAAATACTTATATATAAATACTGAAAACTAAGCATTTGTCTGAAATAATCTAGCCTTAAAGCCTCTAACTGTCTGAAAGTGGAGTTGATAGGACAAGCCCCCAACTAACTCCGGCTACTGAAAATATACTGAAATAATAACTCTGTTCTCAAACTATGAGGATTCGTCTCTAAGTATGCTATTGATAAGCTGGGTTTCTAAGTACGATTAGGATCCCATGTATCTGCACCTATGATATAAGTCATAATAGCACAAAAGAAAGGTATTCGTCAGTACTTTGAAAGTACTGGTATGCTAAGCGAGGTAAGGCTGAAGGCATGGCTTCATATGCATGAAAAACAACTTACTGAGTGACGTGAGTATATCTGAATGAGAGTACATATATATATGAAACTACTATAAATACTGATTATGCAATACTATGTACATAAGTACGTATACTATAACTGAGATCATATTGAAACTGAGTACTGAGTTCTAATAACTAACTAATTGATATCTGAGTTCACTAATAACTATATTATTGTTATCTTGGTGACTATTTCTAACAGTCCTGGTTCTGTGGAACTAAATTGAGTTTCGTGCTGAGTTAGGTAACTGTGTCTGATAGTCTTGGTTCTGTAGAACTGAACTGGGTTCTATACTATGACTGAAACTAAAATTGTAGGAGATAATCATCTAACTAACATGCCCCTCTCTAGACTGATTGGGGTCCAACCTTTAACCCCAGTTAGAAGGGTCTCAGTACCGTGCCATAAGTAAAGACAAGTGCTGAGTCACCCTCATCTGGAAGGTGCTTTGAGTGAGAACGTCGGTACCCTCATCAACCATCAACTGGAAGGTAAAATATCTCATCAACCCTCAACTGGCAGGTTTATGTCTCAACCTTGCTGGCTACATATTTCTTGAATACAAGGACTGTTTTTAAGGATCACACCCTCTACTGGCAGGTGAGTCCCCATTCTTAGGTTCACTCGATGCTGAATCCTACTCCCAACAGAATAGACCCTGAATTGATTTCTAAGTTGTACTAGGCTTGACTGAGTTGTTACTTATCACGTTAACTAACTGAACTGGACTGAGTTTAATAAGTTCTGCTATCTGACTGAATACACTTAGTTCTGTAACTGACTAAGTACTACTGCATGTGACATCACAGAGACTATTTTGAAGCTACTATAATTCTATGTAAGCATCTATATTTCGGGTATTTCATACCCCAAGATTCGATTGCATAGATAGTAAAAAGGTAACATATTCTTTAAAACATGATAACAAGTCAATTTGTCACATTTCATTCATTGAGGCATTTTAGCAAACACTTGGATGACATGAACTTGTACACATGCTAATATGGTATAATTGCACTACTCAGCTCTCATGAACATTTTATCAAACACTTGGGGACATAATTTATGCATATAACTATAATACAACATACAAGCATCATGACCACAATCCCAATTTACAAATTCAAGGGTTTTTAACATGAAACCATATAACAATACACACATGCTATTTATTTCTCATAAAACTTTAAATTAATCATGGATTATAAACCTAAATAACATCATAATCATGAATACAATTTAGTTAAACATAAAATTCATGAAAACAATTATCTTGAAATTTAAAAGGGGTTCTTGAACTCCAAGGGTGGAAGGAAATCCTTGGATGAACACCTAACATACCTTGGTAAGTAAATTCATGAAAATTGATGGTGTATTCTTGAACACTGGTCTTGAAATATAAATGCCCTAGAGTTTTCTCTAGAGTAAATTTGAGAGAGAATAAGAGATTTTGCCTTTAGAGTAGGTTAATCTCATTTTTTTAGGGCTGATTAAGGGTAGGAAAATGGCCCAAATACCCTTCTAGACGTAAAGTTTTAATGATTGAAAATATTCCTAGTGATGTGTTGAGCCATGTGCAGTGTCAATGGTAACAAAGCGATGACCATCGCACTGCATCGAGTTCGTGTTGGTTCACTGGAATTGCACTGAATGCTAGGGAAAATTATCCGTCGACGTGATAGGCGATGTGATGCATCGTGATCACATCGACCCACTATTTTCGTCACCTTAATATGAGTCAAACGAGGTTTGAAAAATCTGAAACTCACCCAAAGTAACCTATTGACACACCTGATGATGATTCAATGTAAGGATTGACATTTTAAGGTCAGAAAGGTCATAAAATAAGATCGCCAAATTATGAAGGCTAAAATAATTCTAAGTATAAACAGTTAGCTGAAATTTCTAAGTCTAGGACCTCTTTTCATGCTCTAAAGGAATGAGTTAAACTTAGGATTTTGCGGGGTCTTATAGATACGCACTTCCTAGTCTGGATAATTCAAGTTTTATTTGTTAGGTGACACACTTTCTAACTTGAATCTTTACTCCTAGAAGATGCATTTTCTAGTCGAGTCCTTCCCTTTAACCCCTTGGAGACGCACTTTCTAGTGTAGATAATTTAAGTTTCATGTGTTAGGTGACGCACTTCCTAACTTCAACCTTCACTCCTAGAAGCCACACTTTCTAGTTTAGTCATTTCACTTAACCCCTAGGAGACACACTTTCTTGTCTGGGTAATTTAAGTTTCATGTGTTAGGTGACACATTTCCTAACTTGAACTTTCACTCCTAGAATACACACTTTTTACTCAAGTCATTTCATTTAACCCCTAGGAGTCATACTTTCTTGTTTGGGTAATTTAAGTTTCATTTCTTAGGTGACACACTTCCTAACTTGAACCTTTAGTCCTAGAAAACACACTTTCTAGTCGAGTCATTTGATTTAACCTCGAGGAAACATACTTTATTTTCTAGTTAATTTAAGTTTCATGTGTTATGTGATACACTTCCTAACTTGAACCTTCACTCTTAGAAGATACATTTTCTAGTTGAGTCATTTTATTTAACCCCTAGGATACACACTTCCTTGTCTGGGTTATTTAAGTTTTATGTGTTAGGTGATGTACTTACTAACTTGAACCTTCACTTCTAGAAGATGCATTTTCTAGTTGATTCATTCCATTTAACCCCTAGTATACACACTTCCTTGCCTGGGTATGTCAGTTTTCATGTGTTAGGTAACACACTTCCTATCTTGAACCTTTACTCCTAGAAGATGGACTTTCTAGTCGAGTCATTCCATTTAACCCTAGGAGATCCATTTTCTTGTTTGGGTAATTCAAGATTCATTTATCAGGTGACACACTTCCTAATTTGAATCTTTACTCCTAGAAAATACACTTTCTAGTTAGAGTCCTCCACGCTAACCATAAGAGATGCACATCAGTTTTAATCTTAAGAGACACATTTCTTTATAAAGGCCTTGATTCACCTTCCTTACCTTTTTAAAAAAGTTATGATCTGGTAACACTCATAAAATTTTTCTTGTACAAACTGAGGCAATAATTTTGTTCGTATTTAATGAACTTTAATTCAAGCACAAAACCCTCCTGGATAATGGGTTTTTTAATTTTTGCTCTGGACACTCCTGGATAATGGGCTTTTACTTTATGCTTATAGCCCTCCTGGATAATGAAGTTTTATTTTCTGCTCAAAACCCTCCTGGATAATGGAATTTTGCTTTCTACTAAGGAACCTCCAGGATAATATAATTTTTCTTTCTGCTCAGGACCCTACTAGGTAATGGGACTTTACTTTCTTCTCAGGATTTTCCTGGATAACGGGCTTTTAATTTTCAGCTCAGGACCCTCCTGGATAATGAGATTTTATTTTCTGCTCAGGACCTTCCTCGATAATGGGATTTTATTTTTGGCTCAGGACCCTCCTAGATAATGGGATAATACTTTTCTGCTCAAGACCCTCCAGGATAATAGGACTTTACTTTATGGTCAGGACCCTCCGGGCTAATGATATTTTATTTTTTACCCAGGACCCTCCTGGATAACGGGATTTTACTTTCTGCTCAGGACCCTCCTGGATAATAGGATTTTATTTTCTGTCCAGGACACTCCTGAATAATGGGGCTTTACTTTCTACTTAGGACCCTCCTATATAATGGGATTTTACTTTTCTGCTCAGGACCCTCCTGGATAATGAAACATTTATTTTCGCTCAGGACCCTCCTGGATAATGAGATTTTACTTTCTACTTATTACCCTCCTGGATAATGGGATTTTGCTTTCTGCTTAGGACCCTCCCGGATAATGGAACTTGACTTTCTGCTCAGGAATCTCCTGGATAATGGGACTTTAGTTTTCAGCTCAGGACCCTCTTACATAATGGGATTTTTATTTTTTTCTCAAGACCCTCTTGGGTAATGGGATTTTACTTTCTGCTCAGAACCCTCCTCGATAATAGGATTTTACTTTTCTGCTCAGGACCCTCCTTGATAATGGGACTGTACTTTATACTCAGGATCCTCCTAGATAATGGGATTTTATTTACTTCTCAGGACCGTCCTATATAATGGAATTTTACTTTTTCCTTCGGACCCTCCTGAAAAATGGGATTTTGTTTTCTTCTAAGGACCCTTCTGGATAATTGGACTTTAATTTTTTTTCAAAACCATTCAAAATAGTGGGATTTTACTTTTTTGCTCAGGACCCTCCAGGATAATGGAATTTTATTTTAGCTTAGGACCTTCTTGGACAGTGGGACTTTACTTTCAGGTTAGGACCCTCTTGGATAATGAGATTTTATTTTTTACTCAGGAAACTCCTGGATAATGAGACTTTTATTTTTGCTTAGGACCCTCCTGGATAATGGGACTTTATTTTTCACTTAGGGCCCTCCTGGATAATAGAATTTTATTTTCTCCCCAGGAACCTCCTAGATAATGGGGCTTCAATTTTTGCTCAGGACCCTCCTGGATAATGTGACTTTAATTTCTGCTCAGAATCCTCCTGGATAATGGGACTTTATTTTTTTCTCAGGATCCTCTTGGATAATAGAACTTTATTTTAAGCTCAGGAATCTCCTGGATAATGGTACTTTATTTTATGCTCAGGGCCCTCATGGATAATGGGATTTTATTTTTAGCTTAGGACCCTCTTGGATAATGGGCTTTTATTTTCTGCTCGGACCCTCCGGGAGAATGGAATTTTACTTTCTGCTCAGGACCCACCAGGATAATGAGATTTTACTTTCTGCTCACGACCCTCCTTCATAATGAGATTCTACTTTCTGCTCAGGACCCTCCTAAGTAAGGGAATTTTAATTTTTCTCAGAACCCTCTTTGATAATGGGATTTTACTTTCTGCTCAGGACCCTCCTAGATAATGGAATTTTATTTTCTGCTCACAACCCTCCTAGATAATGGGGCTTTAATTTTCGCTCTGGACCTTCTTGGATAATGGGACTTTACTTTTATATTCACTTTTTACTTTGAGTTCAGGAACATGGTAGGAGAATCAAAATTATATTCAATTTTGAAGCTCAGGATCCCACCTGAAGAATAGGGTGGTGAAATTACAAGTCATGAGCCCGTTTGAAAAATAGGGTGATGAAATAGCAAGTTAGGCGCTTTCCTAGAGAATAGAGTGAAGATTATCAGTTAAAAGTTCAAGATCCCGCCTAAAGAATAGGGTGAAGATTTTCAAGTTTAAATCAGACGAAAGTATGAAGAATAGGTCAATTTTCAAGTTCCTTTTCAATACCAAGAGTCCACATGGAGGAACATTTTATTTTCCTGTTCAACTCAAAATAATGGCTGTCTCACAACTTGAGAAGTCAAAATGATTCAAGTCAAGATTCTAGAAAAGTTGTGCATAGATAGGATCTTTCATTTGTATCGTCATTATTAATTTTTATTTTTCATTTGGATGTAAAAGAAGAATCCACGAACCAGAGCTCGACGGAACCTCACTTAACCTCTAGCTTGTCGTGCCACCATTTCACCTCTCTGAACTAAACATGATCTGGTTCCCTTATAACTCGGGATATGTAGGCAGTCCAAACCAAGACTCGGTCGCATCTCCTTATTCTTTCTCCTACCCTTTCAAATAGCCGGAGGTTCAAAACTTATTTTGTTGCCCACTTCTTTGTATGAAAACACTTTTTGTACTCAAACAAAGTGGGACAAAATGTAGACAAGTAATTTTTGACCCTTCCCTAACTTTTACCTATTTTTAGCATAAAAAATTTATTTATTTATTTTAATTATTCTTTTTATCTAATGTTTATTTTATCTTTTATTTTTCATCTCAAGTAGGTTTTATGAGAGAAATTATAAAAAAAAGAAATTTTCTTTTAAAATAAAGTTACATCTTAGGATATTTTTTATTTTATTTTTATTTACCAAATAATAAGAAATTTTTCAAAAATATGTTTTTCTTTTCATTTAGTTTTTAGTAAATAAGCTAGTAATTTTATTATTTTCTTAATTATATTAATTATATTTTTTTTTTACATTTTGTTTAAGTATAAAAAATATAAAACATAATAAATATTTCTTATTTTTTTTATTTAATTTTAAATAAAAATAAAATCCTATCCTAATCTATCCACACCCTAAAACCACCCTTAGTAACTCTTTCTCCACTAACATAAATTTGCCCCACGTCCCATCTTTTCTGGCAACACACACATACATGACATACAACACAAATACACCTAAACATATTATTATATAACCCACATAAACATATTGAGAAAAAAAACTACGTTAGAAAAGAAAGATTAGAGGAGGAAAAAGGCATAGTAACCAAAAGAAAAACTCAAAGTAAAAAAGAGAGTAGGAACTTGAGGAAAGAAAGATGATCGGAGAAAAAAACAGAAAAAAACAAGAAAAATAGGAAGAAAACAAAATAAAAGGGCGACGAGTTGAGGATTCCATTCGAGTTTTCGGTGTTATTGTCAGTGCTTTGCTTTTAATTAGTTCAATCTTATAGGTTCTTATCCATTTCCATACTATTTATTTCATAAGTTTTGTTGTGAATCGAAGCATGAATGAAATTATCGCAATGACTTCTTATATTATCTAGCGCGAGTAGTTTTTTTTTTTAGGTGGTTCGCGCTCTCCCCACACGTGTATTTGTATGTGTGTGAGACTATTAGCCCATTTTTTCGTATGCCATATAGTATTTGACATGTTTCTTAAACATGTTTTGTTTCGCATCATAATGAAAATGGTCTAATCTTTGGTGATGTAAAAGCAATATCTTTTGAATTCCTTTGTCAAAGAGTTAATTTTTGAGGTAAGAGTAAATTAGTTCCACTTTATTTGTAAGTTAAGAGTAAATTTGGTTGCCCTTCATCTGAGAGACATAACTTAGCCTGTCTATTTTATTTAGCCTATAAAGTAGAGATGATGTTAATAAGTTTGTTTTTTTACACTGGCATGTTAGAAAAATATAGACTTGTTCCACATACAAAATTTGCAACACAATTAGAAGTATGCTATTCTAAGATAGATAAGAAGATAAGTTGTTGATCTGAATGGTTAAGAGTTGAAGTTGTTATAGCCTTTAGATCAGGATGTTTTTTTTTCCTTTATTGGGTTAACATTTTTTTTATATTGGTTGTCATCACATTAGGAAAATGGTCTAATTTTGTAATTTGTTGATGTAAAAGCAAAGGAGAAAAGTTGTCATTTCTGGGAATCGTTAAAAGTTTAAGTCATTGTTGAGCGAAACTCCTATAAATTTTGATACCATAATGGACACCTCTCAATGTTGTGATTCAATTAAATATTTTCTTCTAAATGATTATGTAACTTTGTTATGTTAACTTGTTATGTAACTTTGTTAACTTTGCTATGTGATTATGAAAATTTATTGTTAACTTTGTAATGTTAACTTTGTTAGATGTAACTTTGTTATGTTACATAATTATGTTAGTTTGAATTTTAAGTAAGTTTGTTTAGTTGATATATTAAGGATAAATTACACAAAACCACAAACTTATGAGTCTATATTATCCAAAATCCCTTATCTTTTAAAAAAAATTATTTAAATCCCTAATTTAACTTTTACTCTTGATACATATGTAGAAAACCCTCCCATCAGATATTTTCTTCACCATTAACGCATGCAACACTTTATTTTTCAATAATTTTCTCCCCTAAAATCTCCCAAATTATCATTAGTTGAGGTAACTTCCTTGTCCATTACTTCAATTTCTTAGAACTATCAATTTACTTTTTAAAATTTCAAAAATTTTCAGTTATTTCAATGAGGTGAGTTGATTATTTAAGTGGATTTTAATTTAATTTTTGACAAGACAAATCAATATTCATATATGTTTTAATTTCTATTGTATTAATTTGTTTGATCTTCAAAGGCTAATGAAGATTCACCCCCATTCAGTTTGAGAATTTCCCAAATCAAAATACAAAAAGGTGTTCCTGCAAGTCATCAGGTTGTGAATTTTACTCCGAGTAACTTTGATTACACAAAGGAAGGTTTTCATGAAAACAGGTCAAACAACCATTATGAACTAGGAAAAATGTAGAATATTAGAGAAGATTTTGTTGCCAAAAATCAAGAATCTAACATGCAAATGAAAAATCAGGAGAAAATAGAGTAGATCCCTAATTCTTCATTGAATCAGGTATTGAATTCATCTGTGATACATATAAGTGGCACAATTTTTTTAAAGAAAAATAGCCTAATACATACGTAAAATTTTTGAGTTATTGATACATTTTCGTAGTATAGTGGTGATTCATATGATAGATAGATACATACATACATATACATACATACATATATATATATATATATATACATACGCGCACACACACACACATATATATATATATGTGTGTGTGTGTAATACCCCAAAAAAATTCAAACCAATATTAGAGACATGTACCAAGCTCAGGCATAGTACATCATGGTTATTTTATAATTTTATGAGTAGGTTAGACGTATATTAAGGCTTCAAATAACTCCTAGCTATCAGACGAATCAAAACATTCCTTACCGATTGAATTCTTGAGAACGATATTGGTATAGTCAAATTCAAACAAGCATATCTCTCATTATACTTGGAATTTTTGAGCTCATGACCTAGAAACAGATATATAATTGAATTATCTTTCCAACGATACTAATTTTTCCTAAATTGGATATTGGAGCAAAGATTTATTCCTATTTTACTCCAGCATATCAGGATGGAAATAGTGTGACAACATTCGTGGTAGCTTATCACATTTGTGACGCCCTATCATGAAGTTCACCAGCCTTACGTAGAAACCAGCTCCTAAGTGACGATATTCATGGTAGCTTACTACATTTGTGATGCCCTATCACGAAGGTCATCAGCCTTAGGCAGAATCCAGCTTCTGTGTGATGAAATTTTTGATGGCCTGTCACATTTTTGACGCCCTGTCACATATATCGTCAGACTTAAGTAGAAACCATCAATTCCAGCTCCTGTGTGACAACATTTTTTACAGCTTGTCACAATTTTGATGCCTCAGCTATTATTTTCAGCAAATGGGAATTTATTTCATAAGGGTATTTTTGTCTTTTCCCTTCACTTCCCACGACTTGTAACCCTCAAGGAACGTATTATCTTGCATTATATTTAGTTAAAACATCTCAAAAAGCTCTCTCATACACTTTCAACCACAAGATTAGGGTTTTCTCTCAAGATCATCTCCTCAGGAACAAGAACATTCTTTCCCAAAGGGGTTAAACCCTAGTCAAGAAAAATCAAGGGCAATCCTAAGGATTTCTTTAGGAACCTTCAGAAACATTAGATCTCTTTCAAGATCAAGCTTTAAGGTATGCGTAGTGTTCATTCATGGGTCCCTTTCATCCATGGAGCTCAAGAATCATGTTTTAAATTATAAATTGTGATTTCCTTGTTGGTTTATGACTATATTCATGTTGATGATTGTTGTTTGGATTCAAGGTTGTATCTAGATGTGTTTTTCATGAATCATGTGAATAGGTTAGTTGGAAACCCATGAATTTGGGTGGTTCAAGATTTCTAAATTTGTTAAGTACACCTATGCTTAATATTATGC
>JAPEIP010000010.1:238623066-238633748 GCA_026120095.1 Capsicum chinense | reverse complement strand
ATGTACCAAGATCATGCATAGTACATCATGGTTCTTTTATAGTTTTATGAGTAGGTTAGATGTATATTAAGGCTTCAAATAACTCCCAGCTATCAGACGAATCAAAATATTCCTTACCGATTGAATTCTTGAGAAGTATTTGGTATAGTCAAATTCAAATGAGCATATCTCTCATTATACTTGGAAATTTTGATCTCATGACCTATCAGCAGATATATAATTGAGTTAGCTTTCCAACGATACAAGTTTTGCCTAAATCCGATATCGGAGCAAAGAGTTATTCCTATTTTACTCCAGCATGTCAGGCTGGAAACAGTGTGACGACATTCGTGGTAGCTTACCATATTTGTGACGCCCTATCAAGAAGGTCGTCAGCCTTAGGGAGAAACCAGCTCCTAAGTGAAGACATTCTTGGTAGTTTAACATATTTGTGACACCCTATCGCGAAGGTCGTCAGCCTTAGATAGAATCCAGCTTCTGTGTGACAAAATTTTTGACGGCCTGTCACATTTTTGATGCCTTGTCATAAATATCGTCAGACTTAGGCAGAAACCACCAATTCCAGCTCCTGTGTGATGACATTTTTGATGGCTTGTCACATTTTTGATACCTTGTCACAAATATCGTCTGCTACTATTTTCAGCAACTGGGAATTTATTTCATAAGGGTATTTTAGTCTTTTTCCTTCACTTCCCATGACTTATAACCCTCAAGAAACGTATTATATTCCATTCTCTTTAGTTAAAACATCTCAAAAATCTCTCTCATACACTTTCAACCACAAGAGTAGGGTTTCCTCTCAAGATCATCTCCTTAGGAACAAGAACATTCTTTCCCAAGAACCTTCAGAAACATTACATCTCTTTCAAGATCAAGCTTTAAGGTATGAGTAGTGTTCATCCATGGGTCCCTTTCGTCCATGGAACTGAAGAATCATATTTTAAATTATAAATTGTGATTTCCTTCTTGTTTTATGACTATATTCATGTTGATGATTGTTTTTTGGATTCAAGGTTGTATCTTGATGTGTTTTTCATGAATCATGTGAATAGGTTAGTTAGAAACCCATGAATTTGGGTTGTTCAAGAATTCTAAATTTATTAAGTACACCAATGCTCAATATTATGCATACAAGGTGTTTGATAAAATGCTTAGGATGCTAGAAATTCATGTTTACATGATTCCATGAAATATATCCATGCATTCCCTACCATGCTTAAGGCGTTGAAGAACTACATGAAGTATAACATCTCCTACTTATGATAATGTGAATTGTGGACTCCAATCTTATGATCAAGTCAGTCATGTTGTGTCAATTTCCTTCCATCGAGTCCTGGGGTATTTGTACCCGAAAAATATAGCTGTGTACCTAGAGCCATGTCATGTTATCACGATACTCTCAGTCAAGCCATGATCTATTTAATTCATTCAGTCATATGACTCAGGAAAATCCAGCAACCTTAGTAATCTCAGTAGTTCAATAATTTCAGTGATCTCAGTACTCAGTAATATCTGTAAACTCAGTATTCTAAGTCAATCTCAGTAACTTCAGTACTCTCAACCAGTCCTCAGAACTCAGTACATTCTGTCAGTCATCAGAATCTAGTAAACTTAGTTTACTCCGCTAAACAATACCACTAGTATCAATCTAGTTAATCAGTATCAATTCAGCTAATCAGTTCAGTTCAGTTATTCAGTTCAGCCCAGTTATTTAGTTCAGCGTCTTTCAGATGGGAGTAGGATTTAACACCGAGTGATACTAGGGATGGGGACTCACCCGCTAGATTAGGACTAAGATCCTTAGAAGCAATCCCTAAGTTCTATAACTACGTAGCCAGTGTAGGTATGAGATGTCACCTATTAGATAGGACTGACATACTCAGGGGACACCAGTTAGTATATTTATATGTATAGGACTGATCCCAGGAGTCACCCGCTAGATTAGGACTGACTCCATAGTAGATGTCTTTACTGGCGGTGCGGTACTAACACCCTTCTAGTCAGGGCAGATATTGGAACCCAATTAGTTTAGCTTGGGGAATGTCGGTTAGATAAACATATCCTATAGTTTCAGTTACAGATTCAGGACTTTTAGATACAGTCAACTCATTTCAGTAGTACAGATTCAGTACTGTTTTAGAAAATCAATCTTTATTATTATAAATAGACTTCAAGATCACCTATTAGATAAGACTGATCTCAACTGTAGTTAAACATTATCAGAATCATCAGATTTAAAGATCACCCACTAGATAGGACTGATCTTAAATTCAATATCAGAACTTAGACTATCAGATACAGTCGCTCCGCATCAGTTACATCGGTTAGGCCGATCATCATAGTTATATCAGTTATATCAGTTTTCTAAACTCATGTATCATTTATATCAGTTATCAGAATTCATGATATCAGTATTTAGCTTTAGGACTGTCAGATACAGTCAACCAGACTAGTTTTTCATAATTCAAACTATCAAAAATAACTATTTATTTATTCAGTATCTGAGTATCAGTACACTCATGTTGTCAGTATTCAGACTCAGTAGTCAGTATTTCCACGAGTTCAGTTACAGTTATGTATGCATGTATGTATTCTCACATTCATATTAGTCAGCATTGTTCATGCATATAACCCTTTGCATTTAGCCTACCGCACTCGTATACTCAATACATTCAGACGTACTGACACATTTGCGCTATGGTGCTTTCTTTCATATTACACCATAGGTTCAGAGACACAAGCTCCAAATCAACAGTA
Organism: Capsicum chinense; assembly: GCA_026120095.1. Lineage (NCBI taxonomy): Eukaryota > Viridiplantae > Streptophyta > Magnoliopsida > Solanales > Solanaceae > Capsicum > Capsicum chinense. Next base: position 238,630,991 of record JAPEIP010000010.1, on the reverse strand, counting down.
GCAGTAGCATTTCCAATCGCAGAGATTCAGTGAGTCCTCTTCATTCGAGGACAATATGATTTGATTTATTCATTATTATTTTAGCGAGATATCAATTTACGGAGTTAGTTGGAGACATCTTCCTTTAACTCTTTATTCAGACAGTACTTAGAGGCTTTCAAATTCAGTATTTAGACTTATGTTTAGATTTGATTCAGTTTTCAGCTTTTTGGGTATCTTTTACCCATATAGATATTATGTTTTGACAGATTCTTTATTCAGTTGAACCTTATGGCCTATATGTTCATATTTTCCGTATTATTATGTTATATATGATGTGTACAGGTACAGATATCAATCATGGGTTAGCTTGTGGTCCCTCGGGGTCATGAGCATCGTGTAGCATTCCGATTCAGAAAATCGAGGCGTTACAATATGAGTGATATATTTTTTTCACATTGTATGAGTGATACATTTGCTGTTATATTATTGGTGATAAATATGTCCTAATTGTTTCTATACTTATTATATTTTTGTTTTCATTTATAAATAGGTGATACATTAGACATATGAATCATTATTTAATTTGTTTTATCGTCAATATTTGTTGTTGGAAGAATTTTAGTTTGGTTGTATAAAATCGACCTGCCCATATTTTAAGGTATGGTAGTGTACACAACCTCAATATAGTAGATAGGCTTACCGAAGTTTTGAAGGATGAAGGAATCAAAATCTTTCGTAGCACCTTTTTGGGGTCATTTTTGGACCTCCCTAATTGTAACTTTTAAGGATTGATAGAAAGGTGTTTTGTTACAACCCGAGGCTACCCCCTAGTCGTAATAACAGTACTTACGGTCACAAGTGACCATAAACTAACCCATGTGCTGGTACCTGCTGAGTGTACTAAATAAAATAATAACAATGGACATGTGTAGAAAAAACTAATAAAGCCCATAAAGTGAATACTGAAAATACATATGAATTCACAATTCTGAAATATCTGGCAAGACTGATAAAATAGACTAACTAACTAACTGACTGTTTCAATATCTAAAAAGCCTCTAACTGACTAAGGAGTTGATAAAACAAGCCACCAACTAACTTCGACTTACTAAAAATACGAAACCACTAAGATAACTGAATAAACTATCTTTTCCTCGATGGATGAGGACTCATCACTACTGCTGCTGGGTACGCTTATCTGTCTAAGCACTTTCAGGAAACTGTGCATCTGAACCTATGATATAAGACATCATAGTGTAAAGAAGAGTATACGGTCAGTACTTTCAATGTACTGGTATATGAGATTAGTTTGGTATGATAAACATGGGGTACTGTGCATATGAAATAAGGACTAACTGAATAGCATGGGGTAACTAAACATGAAGGCATAAAAACTGTAAAATCTGATAATGCAGTAACAAGCATAAATCTGTAATTTGTAACAAGTTTGAAATTTGAAAGACTTTAAACTGTATAAGTGAAAGTTTGTACACATGGTCATGCGAACCTAAACTGAGAATATAGTGAAATACTATACCAAGACTGTGGGAGAAATTATCTAACCGACATGCCCCAATCTAAGGTAATTGCAGTCTAACTTGTAACCCCAGTTAGAAGGGTATCAGTACCGTACCACAGGTACTAACACTGGCTGTGTGGATCCACTAAGCTGGTGTCCTGAAGGACTAAAGAGTCACCCTCAACTGGCAGGTGCTCTAATAAGATATATGTTACTTCAACTGGAAGGTAAACACCCTGTCAACCCTCAACTAGCAGGTTGATATTTCTAACCTATACTGACTATGTAGTTCTAGAACTCAGGGACTGCAATGAAAGGTCACACCCTCTACTGGAAGGTGAGTCCCCCATACATGGGTTCTCGTGGTGGTAAATCCTACTCCCAACTGAACTGATACTAGAACTGAAACTGGACTATGTTTAACTGAACATTATTTCATGACTAATAGTGCTCATTATGATAATAACAACTAAAAAAATAGGAATAATCATGGTTTAACTGAATTATACTTAAAAATTTAAAAATCATGTAAAACACGTAGGTATTGGGTGTTTATAACTCACCAGCACTGAATGGAATCAACAATAATGTCATATAAAAACTTTAAAACCATAGTAGGGGATTATTGTTCAAAATCCAACACTTAGGCATTTTATCAAACACATGAGAGTCATGAACATAAGCATGGGAATGGGCAAGCATACGAGGACAATACGATTACAAGACTAAAAGCATGAATTATAGATTTAACGTAAAGATTTCAACATTCTAAACATGTAATGGAATCATTCCACTTAAAACACTTATAAACATATCTTGTAATTGAAATTAACATAAGTTCCATGGGTGTTATTCAAAATAACATGTAAAAACTCATTATTTAAAACAAAAAGGGGTTCTTCGACTCCATGGGTGAAAGAAACCCATGAATAAACATCTGCATACCTTAATAGATGATTTGTTAAAGATTTATTGAGGGTTTCTTGAACTTGAAGCTTGAATTCCTTGATTTCTTGGGGAGAAAGGAATTGAAATTGATGATCTTAGAAAAGAGGGGAGGGTTTTCTTGAGAGGGATTTGGAGAAAAAGGGGAAATCATGCCCTAAATAATGTCCCAATTCATGTTATGGGTGATTTGGGTTGATGGGAAAAGATACAATTTCCCCCACGCAATAAAATTCATAACTGGACATAACATGCTTAACGCAATGCGGTCTAGTCACAGTCGGCCATTTCCCTCACTAAGATGCGGTGAACATGCAAATGAGAATATTACTGCGACATGGTCCTATTGCGGTGACTTGCTGGATTCTTAACCCAAACATGACCCAAACATTGTCCAAAAAATTTGAAACTTCTTCAAGACATGCTCCTTACACCCCTGAACATGAATTAACTCAAAAACCAATACCTCGGAGTCAGGAAGACTAATATAAAAATCCTCAAAGTTAAAAGGCCTTAGAAATGACTAAATCCCCAACACTAAGTAAAATTTTCTGGCCTTAAGACCCTTATGCATTTAACTAGAAGCTGAACTGAGCTAAGAATAATACGGGGTATTACAATATCTCTCCCTAGGGAACATTCATCCTCGAATTAGATTGGCTAGACTGAGGGTTCTGAACTATGGAAACTAAGATCACATATTGAACATGCATGACTGGGAACATAAATACATAACTATGTCTGAAACATGATACATGAACTAAACTAATTTTGTGAATATATGCATTGACATTAGAATGTTTATATAGCTGGAATTGAGAATGGGAAAGATTCAATCTAAGGAGAACTGTTACCTCAAGCTGGGTCTGAGTTTGCGGGGAAAAGATGTGGGTAATTTGTATACATATCCACTTTTGCTTCCCAAGTAGCTCCCTCAATAGACTGATTCCTCCATAGGATTTTAACCAAGGGACTTCTTTGTTCCTTAGTCTACAAATCTAACAATCCAGAATCTCAACTGGAACTTCTTCGAGGCTATCTTGAACACCTATACTTTCTAAAGGAACACCAACAACTAAATCACCAATAAAATTCTTCAACAGGGAAATATGGAACACTGGATGCACTGATGCTAAGTCTGCAGGAAACTCAAGCTCATAAGCTACCTTCTAGAAATGACTCAAAAATTTATAAGGGTCAACAGAGCGAGGAGTGAGCTTTCCTTTTTTTCCAAATCTCTTCACTCCCATCATGGGCAAAATTTTTAAATAGACTAAGTCACCAACATCAAACTCAAGGTCTCTCCTCCTCATATCTGTATAAGATTTCTGGTGACTTTGGGCTGTCTTCAGCCTCTCCTAAATCAACTGAACTTTCTCCATTGCCTTAAACACTGAATCTATCCCTATCAACAAAGCCTCACCTTCTTTAAACCAACCAATAGAAGACCTACATCTCTTCTCATAGAGAGCCTCAAACGTAGCCATCTAAATACTAGAGTGATAACTGTTGTTCTGGGAAAACTCAATCAAAGGTAAGTGATTATTTCAACTATCTCTAAAGTCAATAATACATGCTCTCAACATATCCTCTAAGGTTTAAATAGTCCTCTCTGCCTGACCATTTTTCTAAGGATGAAAAGTTGTACTCAGATGAGCTTGGGTACCAAAACCCTTCTGAAAAGCCTTCAAAAAGTGAGAGGTAAACTGAGTACCTCTATCTGATATGATAACCAATAGAACTCCTTGCAACTTAACCAACTCTCTAACATAAAGACTAGCATAATCCTCAACTAAATACAAAGTATGAATTGGCAAGAAATGATCTGATTTAGTTATTCTATCTATTATGACCCATATCTAATTATGCTGACGACGAGTACGAGGAAAACCCAGTACAAAATCTATATTCACCACTTTCCACTACCAAGTGGGGATGCTGAACTCTTGCAATGTACCACTAGGCCTATGGTGCTCCACTTTAACCTGCTGATAATTTGAATACTTAGCCATAAACTCTGCAATATACTTCTTTGTACCATTCCACCAATAGATTTTTTGCAAATCATGATATATTTTAGTGGCTCCTGGATGAATGGAATATCGTACACCATGCACTTTCGCCAAAATCCACTCCCTCAAACCATCAACTTACTAAGCACATAACCTGCCCTGACAACAAAGTACATTATCTTCTCCTTGGAAGAAAACCTCTACTTTCTGATCTCTAACTGATTCCTTCAACTTAACCAAATTGGGATCTCTATCTTGCTTTTTATTCACTTTGAAAACCAATGAAGATTCTGAACCATTCTGAACCCATATACTACCTTCAACTGAATTAACCAACCGAACGCCTAACGTAGCAAGCTAATGAACCTATCTAACTAGCTCCTTCCTATCATCCTCAACTTGAGCAACACTATCCATAGACAACTTGCTAAGGGCATCTTCCATTACATTGGCATTGTTCGAATGATACAAAATACTCATATCATAATCTTTTAACAACTCAAGCCACCTTCTCTAATGAAGATTCAAATCTTTCTACGAGTACATGTAATGCAAGCTTTTGTCATCCAGGAACACATCAACATGAACCTCATAAATATAATGCCTCCAAATTTTCAAGGAAAATCAACAACTGCCAACTCAAGATCATAGGTAGGGTAATTCCTTATATGGGGTTTAAGCTGTCTAGAGGAATAGGCTATAACTTTACCTCTCTATATCAATACATAACCAAGACCAACTCTGGAAGCATTACAGTAAACTACAAACCCATCTAAATTGTCTGTCATAGTCAAGAATGGGGTTAAAGTGAGCCGAGTCTTCAACTCCTAAAAAATCTTCTCACATGAATCTAGCCACTAAAATTTGACCTTTTTTGAGTCAATCGAGACATGGGGGATGCAATAGAAGAGAAATCTTTAACATACTATCTGTAATAGCCAGCCAAACCAGAGAAACTCCTGATATCTGATGGAGTGATGGGTCTGGGCCAATTTCTTATTGCTTCAGTCTTTTTAGGGTCAACTCAAAAGCCATAACTAGAGATAATATGGCCAAAGAAAGCTACTGATCTTAGCCAAAACTCATATTTACTGAATTTGGTGAACAACTAATGGGCTCTAAGAGTCTATAATACAATTTTGAGATGGTATGCTTGATCATTTTCACTACGGGAATAGACAAGAATATCATTAATGAAGACTATGATGAACATATCCAAGTACTGCTTAAACACCCTATTCATCAAGTCAATGAAAGATACTGGGGCATTTGTTAGTCCAAACGACATAACTAAAAATTTAAAGTGACAATATCGTGTTTTGAAGACTATTTTCAAAAAGTCACATTCTCTGTCTCTGGGTTGATGATAGCCAAATCTGATGTCTATCTTAGTGAAGTACCTGGCACCCTGAAGTTCATCAAATAAATTATTAATTTTGGGGAGTGGATATTTGTTCTTGATTGTGACTTTCTTCAACTGACGGTAATTGACGTACATTCTGAGAGAATCATCTTTCTTACACACGAAAAGGACAGGTGCGACCTATGAGGAAACACTAGGTATGAGGAATCCTTTATCTAAGAGATCTTTCAACTGTTCCTTCAATTCTCTAAGCTTAGCTGGAACCATTCTATAAGGAAAATATAGATGGGCTGGGTATCTGTAAGGAGATCTATTTCAAAGTCAATTTTTCTTTTGGAGGAAACTTTGGCGTGGTCTTCAGGTAACACATTTGAAAATTCCCTTACTACTGTAACTGACTCGAGACTTTGATTCTTAGAACTAGAGACTTTGACTCAAACAGGATGGTATATTCACCCCTTAGATATCATTTTCTTGCCTTAATAAATAATATGACCCGTAAGCACATAGGTACTACCCCTCCATTCAATGACTGGTTGATTGGGCAACTAGAATTGAGCGACTCTATTTCTACAATCAACTAAGGCATAACATAAGTAGAGCCAATCCATGTCAAGAATGGCATCAAAATCAATCATCTCTAACTCCACAAGATCAACTGAGGTGATTTTCTGAGATACTATGACCGGGTAATTTCTTTATACCTATCTGGAAATAATAGATTTACCCACGGAGGTAGACACTGAGAAAGGTTTTGCTAAAGATTTGGGACTGACACCAAAATTGACTGATATATAGGGGATTACAAAGGAGAGTGAAGCCTCGGGGGCTAATAACACATAAACATAGAGGTGAAAGACCTGTAAAGTATCCATAACTACATCAGGAGAACTTTCCAGATCATACCATGTTTGGATAGCATACAGCCTATTCTGAGCTGCCCACTGGTCATGCTAGAAGTAGCACTGTAATGCCTCAAAAATGGGTCCTAGGACATCACACGGTGCTTAAGGCTACAAGTAGCCCCAAGCTAACCCTTTGAGCCATATTCATATCATTCAATACTTATAAATAGAATTACTATGATCAGTCATCAAAATATCCTCCATGATATCATAAATCAAAAAAAAACAAAAGAGATGCAGAAAGGTAACAAAATACGACACATCAGGACAACTCCAACCATGTAGTCTAGTCTGACAAGCCTCTAAAAGTCAATAACATTAGAGAGCCATTGGAACATTCCTCAACTGACTCATACTCAGTATCAAAAGTACATTGTTCAACGAAATAGAAATCTGGATGTCACGTCTCGGATCATGAGGACTCACCACAATAGAGGATGTAGAACAGTGAGCCCCTAAAAATCACTGTCGAGCCTGGGACTGAGCACCTGAGCCTACATTCTGAGAAAATGTAGCCCACATTTAGAGAAGTGGGTCAGTACCATAGAAATTGACCAAGCTTATGGGGGTGTATGCAGTTTAAAATATGAACATCATAAGCATTTATAGGAAGCATGCATGATATATTGAAAGACTCACATAGCTTGAATAAGATCATTGTGATCATCAGAGAGTGAAATATATGTAATAAAATATGTAAGTCATCATATAATTTCTCAAACACTTTCCAATTCACTAAATGATCAAACCTCATAATAAAATCCCTCTTTGATAATATAAAATCATTAAAATTTGCAAAAATGATAGCTTTCATAGCTCAACTTTCAAATCATTTCAATTTTCATCTCAGACATAAGAATACACACACACACTGGGAGTCTCTTACAACCGACATAAACCATGTGAGCTACATGGAGTCCAATTTCCAACCTACGTTGGGAAGAGCTATCCTATCCTTGCCATCGGAGTAGGACCTTAATCATTCATTCACTAGTGATCACTATATCAAACAGCCTTAGGCTCATATCCTATGAGGGCACGTAGTTCTATGGAAGTACCAATTAAAGCTATCCCTCCCACTCGATGCTAAAGACTACTCTTGGACTTAGCTCAAATATTTTCAAAGACAATCCACAACAAAACGAATTCAACAATTCATAACGGGAGCCATTATGCTACCCCTTTTTCATAATCAATCG
>JAPEIP010000010.1:238579108-238604711 GCA_026120095.1 Capsicum chinense | reverse complement strand
CATAAGTAAAACATCATCTCATAATAATCATTTATAAAACAATGTATGCTAAATGTAAATGACTCACATAAGATGGAATATCTAAAATACTAAAATATGTAGCAATAAGAAGAAAAACATACTTTATAAATCTTGTGATCCATAATGTTTAGTTCCAAAAATTATACCTGTATTCTACCTTTAAATCATTCAAAGTGTAGAAAGACTCACTACTGAATCTGAAATTTGAAATCTGTAGCTATTATCTTTTCTGTAAGGTATAATTTGAGTAAAACTTGTGAGACTTTACACTTAGTTTTCTAAAAGCTTTTGTGTTCTTCTTTTACTCTTAAGGAGAATACTTTATCTCTTATCTGAAAGGAAATACTTTAAAACTATTCTGAAAACTGTTACTTTTATTATTAGCAGGAAGGTTCTCTTAACCAACATAAACCATGTGAGCTAACATGGAGTCCAACGTCTCATCCTCCTAAGGAAGAAACCTCACATTGGGGAGAGGTGTCATACTCTTGCCAGGGATTATAACCTACCTATGTGATCAATCACAAGTAAAATCCATCATCCATATAGAAATAGGAATAATTTAAAAATCTATACCTATATTGGCTACGTAGTTCTATGGAAGTAGGATGTGCTAAACCCACACTTCCCGCTCGGTGCAAAATACTACTCCCTTATTATTTGCTACGTTCATTCTGTTGGAAATCCACTTTAAAACTAGCATAAGGGTTTATCTAAAATCAATTATGCAATCATCTGAGTAAATTTGTAAAGAAAGCTATTCTAAGTTTTGTAATCTATAATAATCTGTAAAGTGGATTTCAAAACTTATCTTAGGGTCGAAAGATCAAATCTTTATTGTAAAATTAAAATAATCAACTCATAAGAGGGTTCAAGAATCATGTTTCTCAAAATCTCAACATATAAACTTGGGGATTAAAACCCATATATCAAACTCATGTCAAAATATCAAAGTAATCATGCTCGATAATAAAGTCAATGATAATTCATCTCAAATCTGGAAATTTCTGAATTACGCATGAAAATATGAACATAAATATATAATTCAACTTATAATTCACTTGAAATATCATAATCTTGTAAATGGAAATATTGGGTATGAACCCTAATTTCCATTCCATACAAAATCATATAAAATCAAATAACTTTATAATTTTGTAATGCCCGTGCTTTTTCTTAGCTTGAAAATCCTCTCAAGGATGTTAGAACTTTCTTTGAAATAAGAACTTATTTTTATACATGTGGTATTTCCATAATTTTCCCTTCCAATCACTTTGGAAATTGAATAAACTTTCCATTGATATATAATTCGCCCAAATCCAACACCCGGGCAAAGAGTTAGGTCCTTTTTAGTGAGACAGTGTTTGACTTGAGCCTTCAGCGCATCGCGGAGATAGCTCAAAATGCAATTGTCAATTTCTAGTGTTTCTCCGCGATACTAGTGCATCGCGCTAAACTGTCAGGTCATAGATAAGGTGGCAACGCGATAGCTCCGCATCGGGCCACCGTGTATTTCCCAATTATTAATTTTTGGTGACACGGTGCGATAACACCTCATCGCGCCAAGGGCCCAGTTCGGGAAATTTTATTGAAAATTAAAATTACGTGTCTAGGGTTAAAAGGGTCCATTCCCCCCCCCCCCTCCCTATATAAGCTTTCAAACATAAAATTTAGCACTTATTCATCCAAAATATTGATGTTTTTCTCAAATACTCTCAAGAACTCAAGCTAGGGTTTTCATAGAAGGTCCAATTTCAAGAAGGTTTCACCATCAATATTCACGAAATCATGATCTAAGGTATGCATAGTGTTCATTCATGGTCTCCTTTCTTCCATGAAGTCCAAGAATCTCTTTTCAACTACAAGTTATGGATTTTCTTCATCTATTCATGCTTTGTATGTTCTCTTTCATGTTGATAAATGAGGAATTGATTTCAATTCCATGATTTGATAATGAATTCCATGTGGGTTGATTAGTATAGAGAAATATTTACGAAATCTTATGAGTAAAACCTTGTATGATGAAATTGGAAAGGAACCATGATGTTTAATTCCTATACCATGATGTTTACATGTACTATGCCTTCCATATGTTTGATAAAATACCTAGATGAAGGAAATTTGCCTAACTAGCATGACATCATGAAAATCCCCATAAATGTCAAAGCTTATGTCTATTAGACGTTTGATGAAATGCTTCAAATAATATATTCTGGTGCTTATCATGTATTCAAGAATATCAAGTCATGTTAGTTTCCTTCTATCCAGTCCTGGGGGTACTTGTACCCTAAATATTAACGTGTGCCTTGATCCATGTCATGTTTTCATAATACTCTCAGTCAATCTATAAACTCTTATACTTCAGATAGTCTTATGACTCAGGAAAAATCTCCATGATCTCATGACTCAGTCAGTTATCAGATATCAGTAGTATTTCATCAGCCATGAAAATTCAGTAACTCTGTCTATACTCAATTCATTTTAATAAATCATGTCCAGTGTCCATTCAAATGGGAGTAGGAATTAGCACCGAGTGAACCTTAGGATGGGGACTAAACTATTATACGAGGGTGTGATTCCTAGAAGCAATCCTTGCATTCCAGAACTATGTAGCCAACATAGGTTAAGACATCTTAGCCTTCTATATAAGAGTAGATGAGGTGACTTAATCTATTATGTGAGGGTTCTCACTATTCTCGTTAGATTTACCTATTATTGGAGGGTAACCCACATATTGTCCTTACCAGTGGTGCGATATTGATACCCTTCCAATTAGGGCATAGATTGGACCCCAGCTCAGCTATCATAGCACCTTTGAGGCATGTTAGTTAGATACTACTTCCTACAATTTCGTGTTATAGAATTAAGACTGTCAGATACAGTCAATCAGTCTCAGTAATAGAACTTAGATAGTTCTTCAAATTTTAGTACTGTCAGACATGATCAACTCTGACATAGTACGAAACTCAGATATTTCTATTAGATTCAAGACTGTTAGACATAGTCACCCATGTTATTAGTTATATTCAGATACAGTCATTCATTTTATTAGTTATGTCATATTATGTGTATCCAGACTCAGTGGTCATGCTACCACGATATCAATATGATGTTATCACGTTGTTAGTTACAATTGCGTATTTATGTATGCATTCTTACATTTATGTTAGACAGTTAGTTAGCATTGATCATGCATGCAAACCCTTGCATATTGCCTATGTCACATGTATACTCAGTACATTCTATTTTGCTGACGCATTTGTGCTATGGTGCTTTTTTTTATGTTACACCATAGGTTCAAAAACACGAGTTCCAGATCAATAGTAGATTCCAGATTCATAAGTTAGAGTAGTAGTGATTCCTCATACTTCAAGGATATGGTAATTTTTAGTATCTCATTGATTAGCTTATTAGTTGGAGTTAGTTGGGGACATGTCCCATCAACTTCTTATTCAGATTCTTCATACAGTAGAGGCTTTCAGACTAGATACAAACTATCATGTTTTAGACTTCAGTTTTGTTTTGGGTATTTTATTACCCCGCACAGATGTTATGTTATTCAGTTATGTTCATGATCGAACCTTATGGCCTTTCAGAGCATGTTTTCGCATTATTATATTATCTTATGTAGTATACAGGTACAAATATCAGCCATAGGTTAACTTATGGTCCTTTGGGTCATGAGTATCGTGTAGCATTCTGGTTCAGCAAATCGGGTTTTTACAAACTTGATATCAAAGCCTAAGGTTCAATAGAGTCCTAAGAAGTCTGAAAGTCGCATCTAGTAGAGTCCTATGCATGGGTGTGTTGCGCACCACATTTATGTGAAAGAGGCTATGAGATGCTTAAGAACAGTTTCCCTTCTTTCAGTATTCATGTCATGCCAGTGAGCATGATCACAAGTCAGTCTCTCAGTCTAATCTGCTTCTTCTCTTTATTTTAGAATATGCCTCCTAAGAGAAGAAATTAGTCAGCCCCTCAGTTCGAAGAACCTTTGGGTGATCATGTTTGTCATGTAGAGCTCAGGACCGTATTTACCACTCTTGCTCAATCAATCGCTTCTCATAATGAATAGCCAATAGTTGTTTCGGCCAACCCAGTGGCCAACTAAGCTGCAGCAAGGATTCAGTACTTCACACGAATGAATCCTCCAAATTTCCTTGGGTCTAAGGTAGATTAAGACCCTCAGGAATTCTTAGATCAAGTTCAGAAAGTGACAGATGCCATGGGGGTTACTACTGTTGAGAGTGCTGAGCTATTTGCATACCAGTTGCAGGATATGGGTTATGCTTGGTTCAAACAATGGAAGTCTGAAAGATCAGATGATGTAGGTCCTATAGAGTGGGAGAAGTTTGTCACTGCATTCTTAGACAGATTCTTTCCCCAAGATCTTAGAAAAGCTAAGGTGATAGAGTTCGTCAACCTCAGGCAGGGCAATATGATAGTGAAAGAGTATTCTCTAAAGTTTACTCAATTATCAAAATATGTCCCTCATGTGCTTGCAGACAACAGAGCTAAGATGAGTAAGTTTTCTTTAGGGGTGAATGAAAGCATGGTTAATGAGTGCAGATATGCCATGCTGAATATTGACATGACCTTAGCCAGGCTTATTACTCATGCTCAGTAGATAGAGGAGCAGATGGTTAAGAAGAGGGAAAAGAAGAATAAGAGGGCGAAGATAGGTAGTTTCAACTTCATTCAGCCTAAATCAGTAGGAAGAAACCATTCTTAGTTTCATCCTAAGTCATCAGTTCCAGCTCTTTCTATAGCCAGTGCTCCAGTTCCTAAGTTCAGAGAGGGTAACAAAGATAGAGCGCTAGGCTCTAAGACCTAGGGAAGTATTAGTAGTACCCGCACCTATCCTCTTTGCCAGACTTATGGTAAGTACTATCAGGGTGTATGTAGAGCAGGTAGTGGCATTTATTTTTGTTGTGGCAAGTCAGGCCATAGAGTTAGAGACTTTTCATAGCCATGTCCTCAGGGTCAACAAAATTGCTCTTCATCTCAGATCGGTCACCCAAATTAGCAGGCTGCCACTTCTAGTGCTACTAGCGGGCAACGCCCAAATCTTATCTATGCTCTTCAGACTCGATAGAATCAAGAAAGTTCTCCTGATATAGTTACTGGTATGTTACAGATCTTTCATGTGCATGTTTACTCTTTGTTAGATCCAGGAGCTTCCTTGTCTTTTGTTACTCCTTATATAGCAGTTGATTTTGGAATCAGTCCCAAAATTCTAGCAGAGCCCTTTTTAGTATCTACCCCAGTGGGTAAAACCATCATAGCTTGGCAGGTATACATGAACAGGCCATTTATGATATTTTAGAAAGTCATGTCAGCAGATTTAGTCGAGTTAGAGATGACTGATTTTGATGTCATTCTCAACATGGATTGATTTCATTCCTGCTATGCCATAGTCGATTGCAGAGACAAAATAGTTCAGTTTCAGTTCCCGAATGAACCCGTCCTAGAGTGAAAGGGTAGTTTATCCACTTTCAGTGGTCATCTTATTTCCTAACTTTGGGCAAGGAAAATGATATCTAAGGGATGTATTTATTATCTAGTTCATGTTAGAGATTCTAGTTTCGAGGCTCCCAATCTCAAATCAATCCCAGTAGTGAATGAATATTCAGATGTCTTTTCCGAAGATCTTTTAGGAATTCCTCCCGAAAGGGAAATAAACTTTGGTATTGATAGTCTTCCAGACACTCAGCCTATCTCTACTCCTCCATACAGAGAACTCAGAGAACTGAAAGAACACTTGAAGGATCTCTTAGATAAGGGATTCATCAAACCCAGCATTTCTCCATGGGGAACACCAGTCTTATTCCTGTGCAAGAAATACAGCTAACTCAGAATGTGTATAGATTACCGTCAGCTTAATAAAGTCACGGTCAAGAACAAGTATCCTCTTCCCAAAATCGATGACTTGTTTGACCAACTTTAGGGTTCCATTTATTTCTCTAAGATAGACCTCAGATCCGGCTATCATTAGCTCAGAGTTAGAGAATATGACATCCGAAAAATAGCTTTCCTTACTCGATATGGTCACTTTGAATTTTTAGTTATGTACTTTGGTCTTAACAATACCCCAGCAGCTTTCATGGAATTGATGAATCGCGTGTTCAAGCAGAACTTGGACATGTTTATCATAGTCTTCATAGATGCTATTCTAGTCTATTCCCACACTGAGCGAGATTATGAAAACCATCCCAGAATAGCACTTCATACTCTTAGAGATCATCAGTTATTCACCAAATTTAGTAAGTGCGAATTTTGGCTAAGGTCAGTAGCATTCCTTGGTCATATCGTTTCCAGTGATGGCATTAGGGTAGATCCTCAAAAGACCGAAGTGGTAAGAAACTGGCCTCTCCCTGTTTCTCCATCAGATATCAGGATTTTCTTGGGTTTAGTTGGCTATTATAGATGGTTTATTGAAGGATTTTCATCCATTGCATCCTCTATGTCTAGATTGACTCAGAAGAAAGTCAAGTTTCAATGGTCAGATCCTTGCTAGAAGAGTTTTCAGGAATTGAAGACTTAACTCACCTCAGCTCCAGTCTTAGCTCTTCCAGATGGTTCAAATGGGTTCGTAGTGTATAGTGATACATCCAGAGTAGATTTGGGTTGGGTCCTCATGCAGCATGGTAAGGTCCTAGCCTACGCCTCCAGATATCTTAAACCCCATGAAAAGAATTATCCTACTCATGATCTTGAATTAGCAGCCTTAGTATTTGCCTTGAAGATTTGGAGGCATTATTTATACGTTGTTCATGTAGATATCTTCACAGGTCATAAAAGCATTCAGTATATCTTTTCTCAGAGAGATCTCAATTTTTGTTAGAGAAGGTGGTTAGAGCTCTTGAAAGATTATGACATGAGTGTCCTCTATCATCTAGGCAAGGCCAACGTAGTGTCCGACGCTCTCAGTAGACTATCCATGGGTAGTATTTCTCATGTTGATGATAGTAAGAAAAAGTTAGTCCAGGAAGTCCACCAGTTTTCTAGACTAGGCATTCACTTAGTCGACTCTCCAGAGGGCGGTGTATGTGTTTAGAGTAGTTCAAAATCATCTCTAGTTTCCAAGGTGAAAGAAAAGCAATATAAGGATCCTAGCCTTGTCAAGCTAAATGAGTCGGTTCAGAATCATAAAATAGAGGTTTTCTCCCAACAAAAATATGGTGTTCTTCATTGTTAGGGTCGTCTCTGTGTTCCAGACATAGATGACTTAAGGTAGAAAATTCTTACAGAAGTGCATGGTGCGCGTTGCTCTATTCATCCAGGGGCCACTAAGATGTACTGCAATTTATGGGAAATCTATTAGTGGAGTAAGATGAAAAGGGATGCTACAGATTTTGCGGCTAAGTGCTCTACATGTCAGTAAGTTAAGATAGAGAATTAGAAGCCTAGTGGTCCTATGCAAGAGTTCAGTATTCCTACTTGGAAGTGGTAAGTTGTAAACATGGATTTCATGATGGGTTTGCCTCAAACTCGTCGTCAGTATGATTCAATTTGGGTCATTGTAGATAGAATGACCAAATCAGCTCTTTTCCTTCCAGTTCATACCTCTTATTCTGCTGAGGATTATGCCAAGCTCTACATCAAGGAGCTGGTCAGATTGCACGGTGTTCTATTATCAATTATCTCAGACAGAGGTACCCAGTTCAGCTCTCATTTTTGGAAATAATTCCAAAAAAGTCTTGGTACCCAAGTTCATCTCAGCATAGCCTTTCATCCTCAGACAAATGGTAAAGCAGAAAGGACCATTCAGACTTTGGAAGACATGCTAAGGGCGTGTGTAATTGATTTCAAGGGTAGTTGGGAGGACCACTTTCCTTTGATTGAATTTGCATACAACAAAATCTATCATTCCAGTATTCAGATGGCTCTATTTAGAGCTCTCTAAGGTAGGAGATGTAGATCTCCAATTAGTTGGTTCAAAGTTAGTGAGGCCTCAGTCATAGGTCCTGACTTAGTATTCGAGGCCTTAAAGAAAGTTTAGTTAATTAGAGAAAGACTCCGGGTTGCTCAGATCCGACAGAAGTCTTATGCAGATATTCATAGAAAGGATATCACATTTGAGATTGGTGACTATGTCTACCTCAGGATCTCTCCTATGAAGGGAGTGAAGAGATTCAACAAGAAGGTAAAGCCCAGTCCCCGATATGTCGATCCCTTCAACATTCTCGGTCGATTCAGCAAGGTAGCTTATGAGCTTGAATTAGTTTAAATCTAGCCTCAGTTCATTCAGTCTTTTATGTCTCTTTTTTCTTAAGAAATGTATAGGTGACCCATTAGTCATAGTCCCTATTCATACCGTTGATGCTCAGAACAGCCTCTCTTGTAAAGAGATTCCAGTTGAAATCTTATACTATCAGACTCGTAGATTGAGGAACAAAGAAGTCCCACTGGTTAAAGTTCTTTGACGAAATCAGTCCGTCGAGGGAGATACTTGGGAAATAGAAGCAAATATGCATACCAAGTATCCTCACCTCTTCCCCGCTAACTCAGATCAAGCTCAAGGTAATAGTTCTCCTTAAGCTTACTCGGTTTCATGATTAGTGTGCATCACTAACTTAGTATACCATGATAATCTTGGTATTAAGTACCACCACATATTCAGTCATGTATTCATGTATCAGATCAGTTATATAGTTATGCATCAGACATACATTCTCATTGTGAGAAAACTTAGTTCTTCAGAACTTTTAGTTATGAATTTATGAATCAGTTACGCATGCATCAGATATGCATGTTCAGTATGTTATGTTCATCTTGTTAGTCATGTCCGTCATAAGATCATGTTCCAGCTATTCATGTTTAGCTCATTGTTTCCCCTCTCAGTTAGTCTCATTCGAGGATGAATATTCTCAAAGGGGAGATATTGTAATGCCCATGCTTTTACTTAGCTTGAAAATCCTCTCAAGGATTTTAGAACTTGATTTGAAATAATAATTCATTCTTATACATGTGGTATTTCTATAATTTTCAATTCCTATCACGTGGTAAATTGAATAAGTTTTCCATCGATATATAATTTGCCTAAATCCGACACCCGGGCGAAGAGTTAGGTCCTTTTTAGTGAGACAGTATTTAACGTGAGCCTTCAGCGCGTCGCAGAGATAGCTCAAATGGAAATTGTCAATTTCCAGTGTTGCTTCACGATACTGGTATGTCGCGCCAAACTTCTAGGTTGAAGACAAGGTGGCAATGCGATAGCTCCCATCGTTCCACCATGCAGTTTCCAAATTATCAATTTCCAATGACACGGCGCGATAACGCCGCGTCGCACCAAGGGCCTAATTCGGGAAATTTTGCAGAAAATTAAAATTACGTGTCCAGGGTTAAAAGGGTCAAGTCCCCCCCCCCCCATATAAGCTTCCAAACATAAAATTTAGCCCTTATTCATCCAAAATATTGATGTTTTTCTCAAATACTCTCAAGAACTCAAGCTAGGGTTTTCATTAAAGGTATAATTTCAAGAAGGTTTCACCATCAATCTTTACGAAATCACGATCTAAGGTATGCATAGTGATCATTCATGGTCTTCATTCCTCCATGAAGTCCAAGAATCCCTTTTCAACTACAAGTTATAGATTTTCTTCATGTGTTCATCCTTTGTATGTTCTCTTTCATGTTGATAAATAAGGAATTGATTTCTATTCCATGATTTGATAATGAATTCCATGTGGGTTGATTAGTATAGATAAATATTTATGAAATCTCATGACTAAAACCTTGTATGATGAAATTGGAAGTGAACCATGATGTTTAATTGCTATACCGTGATGCTTACATGTACTATGCCTGCCATATGTTTGATAAAATGCCTAGATAATGGAAATTTTCCTAACTAGCATGATATCATGAAAATCCCCATAAATGTACAAGTTTATGCCTATTACACGTTTGATGAAATGCTTTAATAAACGTATTGTGGTGATTATCATGTAATTAAGAATACCAAGTCATGTCAGTTGCCTTTTATCGAGTCCTGGGGGTACTTGTACACTAAATATTAGTTGTGTGTCTAGATCCATGTCATGTTTTCACGATACTCTCAGTCAAACCATGAACTCTTAAACTTTAGATAGTATTATGACTCAGGAAAAATCTCCATGATCTCATGACTCAGTCAGTTGTCAGATATCAGTAGTATTTTGTCAGCCACGGAAATTCAGTAACTCAGTCTATGCTCAGTTTAGTTCAGTAAATCATGTCCAGTGTCCATTCAGATGGGAGTAGGAATTAGCACCGAGTGAACCCAAGGATGGAGACTCACCTTTTATACGAGGGTGTGATTCCTAGAAACAATCCTTGCATTCTAGAACTATGTAGCCAGCATAGGTTATGACATCGTAGCTTGCTATATGTGGGTAGATGAAGTGGCTTAACCTATAATGTCAGGGTTCTTACCGTTCTCACTAGAGTTACTTGTTATATGAGGTTTACTCTTATGTTGTCCTTACAATGGTGAGGTATTGACACCCTTCCAATCAAGGAATAAATTGGACCCCAGCTCAGCTATCATAGCACCTTTGGGGCATGTTGGTTAGATACTACTTCCCACAGTTTCATGTTACACAATCAGGACTGTCAGATACAGTCAATCAGTCTCAGTAATAGAACTCGGATAGTTTTTCAAATTTCAGGATGTCAGACACAGTCCACTCAGACACAGTACGAAACTCAGATGTTTCTATCAGTACGGAACTCAGATAGTTCCATCAGATTCAGGACTATCATACACAGTCAACTATGTTATCAGTTATATTCAGATACATTCATTTATGCTATATGTTATGTCATGTTATCAGTATCCAGACTCAGTGGTCATGCTACCACGATATCAATATGATGTTATCACGTTGTTAGTTACAGTTGCATATTTATGTATGCATTCTTACATTTATGTTAGACAGTCAGTTAGTATTGATCATGCATGCAAACCCTTGCATATAGCCTACCTCACATGTATACTCAATACATTCCATTGTACTGACGCATTTGTGCTATAGTGCTTTCTTTTTATGTTACACCATATGTTCAGAGACACGAGTTCCAGATAAGTAGTAGATTCCAAATTCAGCAGTTAGAGTAGAAGTAAGACCTCATCCTTCAAGGACATAATGATTTTTAGTATCTCATTAATTTTCTTATTAGTTAGAGTTAGGTGGGGACATGTCCCATCAACTCCTTATTTAGATTCTTCAGACGGTAGAGGCTTTTAGACTAGATGCAGACTAGATATAGACTATCATCTTTTAGACTTCAGTTTTGTTTTGATATTCTACTACCCCACACAGATGATACATTATTTAGTTATGTTCATGATCGAACCTTATGGCCTTTCAGTACATGTTTCCGCATTATTATATTATATTATGCAGTATACAGGTACAAATATCAGTCATGGGTTAGTCTGTGGTCCTTCGGGGTCACGAGAACCGTGTAGCATTCCGGTTTAACAAATTGGGTCATTACAAATTTAAAACAAGTTTTGGGCACAAGGATGAAAGAAGATCCTTGTTCATAAACCCCACATACCTTGTTGGATGATTAGATGAAGAAACATTGAATTTTGGATTCCTATTGAGTTCTTGAGTATGGGTTCTTGATTACCTTACCTTGGGATCCCTCAATTTTAATCTTTCTTGGAGAATCTATGAAGAATTTGGATTTTTTGGAGAAGGAGCTTATAAGGTCTAGGGTTTTGTTTTAAGAAAGAATGGATGAAAATAAGCATAAAGTGCCTTAGGAAATGTTAAATCTTGTGTTTTGGATGGATTGGGGGCTTGGAAAACGTTCAAAATACCTCTTTTAAACCCCTAAACAAAAATGATAAAACGTAACTGGGGTCCCGATTTAATGGGCCACCGCGATGCACTACTATCGCGGTGGTTCACTAGAATTTGACGAATGTGAAATTGGGTTCCTCCGTGATGCGAAGCGATCACGTTGTCCCACTAGATTTTGACAATTGGGACCTGGAACTTCAACGTGACGTGCTGCCATCGCGGTACCCTATAAAAATGCCATTTTGACCTTCGGCGCTATGTGCCATAATAGCGTTGGACAACTGGAAATTCACGAATGGGAAAATGGACCTCTCCATTATGTGCCAATATTGCGGAGGTCCACTGGAAATAACAATTATAAATTTAACCATCATCGCGATGCGGTAACTGTCCAGGTGGCACACTGTCAACTTAAAAACGTCTTAACTCCTTCACCGAGTGTCGGAATTGGGCGAATTTGGTATCGATGGAAAGCTTATTCAATTTTCCAAACAATGGAATGTCTAAATCTAATTAATTCTACAAGAAATAAATATTCTTCATTTTGAAAACTACCCCTTAATATCCTAGGAATGAATTTAAGCTAGGAAAATTTATAGGGTATTACAGTCCTGTAGGACTAAAGAGTCACCCTCAACTGGCAGGTGCACTAATGAGATACATGTTACCCTTAACTGATAGGTAAACACCCTGTCGACCCTTAATTTGCAGGTTGATATCTATAACCTATGTTGGAGACGTATTTATGAAACGCAGGGACTGCTACTAAAGGTCACACCCTCTACTAGAAGGTGAGCCCCCCATCCCTGGGTTCGCTCAGTGCTAAATCCTACTCCCAACTGAACTAACACTAGAACTAAAACTAGACTGAGTTTAATTGAACATTATTTTATTACTGATAGTGCTTACTATGATTATAATAATTGAATAAATAGGAATAATTAATGGTTTAAATGAATCATATTTGAAAATTTGAAAATTATGTATAACACATACGTATTGGGTTTCATAACCCACCAGTACTGAATAAAATCAATAGTAATTCCATATAAAATCTTTAAAACTATAGTAGGGGATTATTGTTCAAAATCCAACACTTAGGCATTTCATCAAACACGTAAGAGTCATGAACTTAAGCATGGGAATGGGTAAAACATATGAGGACAACATGATTACAAGACTAAATGCATAATTAGGGATTTAGCGTGAAGATTTCAACATTCAAACATTTAATGGCATCATTTCACTTAAAACACTTATAAACATAACTTGTAATTGAGATTAACAAGAGTTCCATGGGGATAATTCAAATTGAACATGTAAAAACTCATTATTTAAAACAAAAATGGGTTCTTGGACTCCATGGGTGAAAGAAAACCATAAATGAACCTCCACACACCTTAATAGATGATTTCTTGAAGATTTCTTGAGGGTTTGTTTAACTTGAATCTTGAATTTGTTGATTTCTTGGGGAGAAAGGAATTGAAATTGATGATCTTGGGGAAAAGAGGAGGGTTTTCTTGAGAGGGATTTGGAGAAGAAAGGTAAATAATGCCCTAAATGATGTCCCAATTTATGTTATGGACGATTTTAGTTGAGAGAAAGAGACACAATTTCCCCTCAGGCAACAAAATTCATAACTGGGCGTAACATGCTTACCGCGATGTGGTCTAATCACGGTCGGACATTTCCCTCACCATGACGTGGTGAACATGCAAATGGGAATATTGTCGCGACACTGCCCTATCGCGGTGACTCGCTAGATTCGTGATCCAAATATGATCCAAACCTAGTCCAAAAAATGTAAAACTTCTCCAAGTCATGATCCTTACATCCCTGAACATGAATTAACTCAAAAACCAACACTTCGGGGTCAGGAAGACCAATATAAAAATCCTGGAAGTTAAGAGGCCTAAGAAATGACTAAGTCCCCAATACTTAGTGAATTTTTTAGGCCTTAAGCCCCTTATGTGTGCAACTAGAATCTTAACTGAGCTAAGAATAATATGGAGTATTACATGTTTGATGACTTTAGAGGTTCAACACCCTTATCTGGATCAGTTAAGGATATTGGTCTATAATACCATTCTTTATTTTTCATTGTATTAGTTTGCCATTGTTACCTGGTTAAAATGCATTGTAAAATGAAGATGATTTCAACTATTCTAACCTTTCATCCTGTAGAATACAAAAAGATATTTTCTAAAATCCAACGCAAATGTCAAAAAAAGTGAGTTGGTCAACTGTTTTTTGAATAAAAAGTGGGGAAAAAATCTTGAATATGCTGTAAAGATTGGGATTTTGTACTTTATTAACACATTTGTGTTCTCACAACTAGATAAAGCAAATATCCCCGCTCGAGAATTTCACATGGTTGAGGATGGAAGTTATAGTGGATTTCCATAGGGTAAATTAGCATTTGCAAACACAATGACTTTATTTAGTCGATCCATGAATGAGGTTCAACAGTATTATAATTTGAATGACATGCCATACACTCTTCAAATTTGGTGGTATGAATGTTGTTCAAAAGTTGATGAATCAATATACATTCGTTATAATAACTTAATCCCAAGTAATGTCAACTAAAAAGTGGTTAAACGATAGCCAGGATATTAAGATTTGATGTAGGACATATTCAGCAAGGTATTGCTTTTTTTTCAATGATACTTTTGTATATCTATTGTTGATTTTTAAGTAAATATATCTAGATATTTTTTGGTGTTTTGTGTTATTTTTGTTTCAGATTGTATGGAGGAATTTATCTCTATCACCACAGGAATTGAACCAGCTTAATTTGCCCAACCCTCTTACGTTTGGTCCAACAGATCATGGTACCAATATAGCACAGACCATATCTATACAACAAGGATTTGAAAGGACTTACTCCGACTAAAATTCTCCATGAATTTGATGATATCAGTGCTCCACCAAATGTAAACCTTCTTAAAAAGACGATGATTGATGCTGGTCTATTTTCACACCCTCCTGCAAAGAAACAAAAAATTAATGAGTCAACAAAAGTAAGTTCACATGTTGTAAAGACATTAAAACAGTCAACTTCGTTGAACAAAGAGTAACAAATGTCAGATTCATCAAGAGCTCATTCAGAGCATGATGTTTCCTTTGAAAAAGATACAGTTGTGCATACTATTGAGGAGAGGAATGCACCTGATGTACCTGCTGCTGTTAAGAAAAAGTAATCATTTTCCATGTCAGACTTGGATGACATAAAGTCTTATCTTCAAACTTATGTAAGTATAACATTTATTTTAAAAATCAATCTTTAGCTATTACATGTACAATGTTATAAGTTTAGGAATATTTATTCAGAAATAAAAGTAATTCCATGAATATGTATCAATTTAGTTCATATATCGGTATGCTATGTTAATGATAATACATGTATATCTACATAAGTTTATTTTGAAAATATATGAACATTAACCATGTATTATTTGAAAACACAAGTCAATCATAAGGTATATCCATTGACTAATCGTTATTCACAATGTAGGTTGACATAAAATTCAATGAGCTTCACACGTTGATGATAGATCATTATACAGGCATTGTGAAAGTTGTGAAAAAAAATCTGCTTCACATGACAAGGCTTTCAAAATTTATGATTAATATCACAATATTAGCGTATTGTTCTAAATTGTTATCATGCAGGTTGCCGAAAAGAAAGATCCACAAGGTATTCATTCTCTAGTCCATGAAAGTGAGAAAAATAGCCTGGATAAATAGGGAGATCCTCCTCATTCTCATAATGAGCACAATACAGACACTAAAAGTGATAATATTGTAGAGGATACCAGACAATCATCTAAAGTAGGTGGCAATGAAGGACGAATTGACGAGCGCGTAAAGGTAATAGGAATAGCACATTTGATTGTTAATTAAACTAACTTAATTGTATGATCGATTGTTTCTGCTTGCTTAAACTATTAGCATCAAATAATTTATTTGTCATTATTGGAGTGTTGAAACTCCTATTATAATTCTATAACACTTTAGTAACAAACGTAGGATATGGACTGATTAAGCTTTTCAGATGTATCATTTTGATACATCCGATAGTAGATGTGTTATTTTGATACATCCGATAGCATATGTATCAAGCAGATGTATCATTTTGATACATACAGAAAGTTCAATAAAAACCTATCCAAAAATTAATGTTACACACCTTTCATTATTTAAAAATGTCAAGTAGGAATATGATATTAGAAACAAATGTTAGATTTTTTATATCTCTAGGATTCTAGTTACAAATTTTGGATATGGTCTAATTACGAATTTAAGATGTATCATTTTGATACATAAGATTGTGATGTATCTTAATTATACATATTGAAAGTTTAATCAAAACATGTCCATAATTCAATTTCACACAAAGATCATTGTTCACATATGTCAAGCAGGAGGCTTATAGTGTTTATAAAGACAAGGTACAAGAAAAAAAAGATGTATAATACACCTATAAGTATAGAAGAAGGAATAAGGGACGCGCTTCTAAAGGTAATATCGATTGGCTTATATCCGAGATTGTTTCTAATTGCTTATACAATTTAATTGTCATTATTTGGTGTGTTTAAATTGTTCATAGTAATTGTCACAAACTAATTTTAAATTTTTATGTGACATAATAACTCTTTAGTAACATATTTTAAACTAATCTTAAATATATCAAAGATCTCAGTAACAAAAGTTGGATATGTGTTCATTAAGTTTTTCAGACGTATCATTTTGATACATATGGTTCCACATGTATTAATCAGATACATTTAGATCGTTTAATCACTTCTTATCAAAAATTTAATCTCACACAAACTTCACTTTTACACATGTCAAAGAGGGGGATGATAGTGCGTATACAGATAAGGTGCAAGAAGATGAGATGTATAATACAACTGCATAAATAGATGAAGGTCTTAGGGACGAGCGCCTAAAGTTAATATTGATTTACTTATACCGGAGATTGTATGTAACTGCTCATAAAATTTATGTATCATTATTTGAGTTGTTGAAATTGTTCATTGTAATGGTCACAAACTAGTTTTAAAATTTATGTGACATAATAACTTTTCAGTCACAAATTTTAAATTTATCTTAAACTGATTAAAGATTCAAGTTTAAAAAGCTGGATGTGTTCATTAAGTTTTCAAGATGTATCATTTTAATACATATGGTTCCATATGTATCATTCTGATACATATAGATAGTTTAATCACTTCCTATAAAAATTTCAATCTCAGACAAAGTTCACTTTTTACATACGTTAAACATGAGGCTAAAGAAGAACTACATAATAGAGCTGAAGAATTAGATAAAACAATTGCCTTGGTTGTTGCACCATTGTCTGCAGCCTATACAACATGCATTACTGATAGCCAATTATTCATCACTAATAGTGCTATTGCAGCTATTGACACATGCAATATACAAGGCAACACTGAGAGTCAGTCTTATGTTATTGACAGTGTTATTATAGCTATGTCACAGGTCCCCTTGTGCAAGACAAATCTTTAGATGTCATCAAGAAACCTGCCCAAGGAAATAGGCAGGTTCAAAACTTTATCAGTCGCCATATATCAATGTTTTTTATTATGGGTAAAAAGATAAAGTAGTCATCCAGTCTTGCAAAAATTTAAACTACCCGTTTGAAGGTTACAACATTTATGGACTATATGACGAAGAACTGTTCTCTAAGTTCTGTCTTTAGATGTCAGTTGACATATATAAAACCCATGCTACTAGGTAAGATTGATGAATCACCTTTTATAATATCATATATATTTATTATTCTCAGTATTGATTGGAATCATAATATGCTTATAGGAAAGGGAAGGATGAGGACTACACGACCAAATACGCTGACCTAACATCGAAGCTTGATTTTATTGTTGCACATTCGGTGAAAACAATTTCTTTTACAACATGGCATAGTAAAATACAAGTTCGAATGATGAGCTATGCCTCAATCGAATATATATAGCACCTAACTGATTTTTTTTATGAAATAAACACAATTTTTGTTTCATATTTTCTGGTGGTGTACTGTGTATATCAATTTTTTCACACATATCCTTTCTTTATGTACTTTCTACCATATATATTGATAACATGCATAGTAGTTAATACAAATATATATAAATTCTTCATGCACTCATTCTTTTATTGTTTTTTAGTCACACTGTTATGAAAATTTGTTTGTATCAACTGATTTACACTTGTAAACTATATGACATATATGAATCAATTGTGCTTATATATTTTAATCTTTCAATATAGCACATAGATGTGGTATTCTACTATCTTTGCAAAAAGAAAAATCGAACACCACTAATGAATATAGATATACCACCACTTGCATGTTCAAGAACTATATTCATGACACATACACTTATTATCATCGAATGCAATCAAAGATTGATCTAAGCTCTTTGAATGAAAACATTCATTGAATGAAAGTTGCTTTGGTACAGAGATCTATTTACGAAATTATTCAAGGTCTATGCATTTCAGTAGGACTTCCATGGCATTTGATTGATGAGGTATACGTGCCAATAAATTATGCCAGATTATTTCACTGGGTGTTGGTAGTCATAGTTCCCAAGGAAAGATGTATTCGTGCGTATGACTCATTGAAAGATCATGATGGTCATGCAGTTGAGATAATAGAGGTCATTGAAATGTTGTCAATGTACTTGTCAATATCTAATTTTTTTGAGAAGAAAGAACACACAGACTGGTCACTACTAGAAGTATACAAGGAAAAGACGGACCAATATACATTTGATATTCAGTTTGTTGATGGTATTGTGCAACAATGAAGCGGCACATTGTACGTATCATTTATTTTCTTATATATATGATTTTTACATCAGACTGGTCACTACTAGAAGCATACAAGGAAAAGATGAACCAACATACATTTGATGTTCAGTTTGTTGATGGTATTGTGCAACAATTAAGCGGCACGTTGTATGTATCATTTATTTTTTAAAATATATAATTTTTACATAAGTGATCACTAGAAGTCCTAAAATAATATACTGATATAGTTTTCAGGGATTGTAGATTATTTGTTGCGGCATATGCTGAATTTTTAAGTGATTTGCATCAAATATCTTCTTTACAGTTTGATTCAGAACTACATCATATCAGATACGCATCATTTTTATGGGACTATGGAGTAAACAAGTCATCTAATAGATATATTAGTGACAATTAGGATCTTCCTAGGCCTAAACACACATTTATTCCATCTGAGGATACAGAGATGATAGATGTCGAGCCGTAGTTGTCTAGTATTTGTTGTCTGATAAATTAATAATCGTTTATTATATTTTATATTTTTTTGGATATTTCAAGACTACTAGTTTTATGTTTTAAGTATTCATTATTTATGTAGTTAATGTCATGATATTTTCTCTTATGAAATGAAGCGTTCCCATCTTTTTTGACCATATTATGATATTTTTATGTTATGATTGTGTTTGTCATTGTTTATTATATGTTTGATTCATATTGACTATACATTTTTGTGAAAGGAACCTTAGTGAAATACATATATAGTTGATTCATATATTGCAGATTTGTTATATTTAACATGAAGCAGAATTATATTTTTTATTTCAAAATTAGTTATGGAATTTAAACCATATCACATATATGTATCACTTTTTTCAACTATGAAAATGTATCACTAACATATCAGATGTGTTAAAATGCCTTAACACTAAATCAGACATTATTAATATGATTCACATAACTTTCATGAATGTTTAATATGAATAATAGAACATTCATAAATATTTTATTATGTATCACTTGCAAACAATTATTCAAAAATGTATCTCTGACATACTAAATGTGGAAATATCTTAACACTAAATCATTAATTATTAATATGAATCACTTATCATTCATGAACATTTAATATGCATCATATAACATTCATAAATGGTTTCATATGTATCAATTGCAAACGATTATTTGAAAATGTATCCCTGACATTGCCAGATGTGTTAAATGTTTAAATACTAAATAAAAAATTATTAATGTGAATCACATAACTTTCATGAATGCTTAATATGAATCATATAAAATTCATAAATGTTTTAATATGTATCAATTTCAAATAATTTTTTGTAATGCATTTTTGATAAATTAATTCAAATTATTAAATTCATAACATTAAACTTAATAAACATTTCAACTTCCATTTCAAACAAAAATATCTCATGAAACAAATTTTTGCGAAATTAACTCAAATTATTGAATTCAAAACGTTGAACTTAATAAACAATTTAGATTCTAGTTCAAAGAAAAACATCACATCTCCTTTAAAAAGTAGTTGTAGGTACATCTGTTATGACCTTCATGGATATACTTTCCACAACAATTTGAGGTTGATGAAAACTTTTCACTACTTTTCTTTTGTATTTCTTTCATAGGTCTTCCTGGTTGTCTTTCATATTTTGAAGGAAAAACCACATCTTCTAACACCCCGTTGGTACATGCCTATCTCATTTATTGGGCATTGGACAAAGTGACATTTCATAAGTCTTGAATAGGGTCTCCTTTTTGTAGTAATCAAAACAGTATGACTTCATTTTATTTACATGTTTGTATTTCAAAACAGCAACAACGCACGTGCTTGGTATCTCGCCAACCTGAAATCTACCACAGTTAGGATGTTTTATTATCCAACCGAACTATGTATTTTTTTGTTCTTCATACACACTATAGATGTAGTTTGTTGATTCCCTAACCTGAAAAATATTTTTTAATGTACAGTTATATTAATTACCATAGAATAGGAGTGATAAAGATTATAAAATAATAAGGTATAGTGAATGACTTTTCAAGTAATGGCATATTTTTCCAGATGTATCATTATGATACATTTGATTTCCAGATGTATCATTATGATACATCTTGTATAAGAAGAGATTCAAAAGTCTGCAAAGCAACTTTCTGACTATTACATAAATTATAAATAACTTATCATCATACGTGATGAGTTTACCTCATTTAATTCTAGAATTTGTTGAAACTTACCTTCCAATGAGCTCTTAGCAAGGAAGCTTGACCTATCTCTATTTTTTCAATTTCAAGAACCAAATAAGATTCTAACTTTTTCAAGAAAATCTAAAATTGGCAGTTCACGTGCCTTAACAAGATAAGAGTTGATACTTCCTCTATTTATTGGAGTATGAACTCGTGACCACTTTTCTTATCCAAAATTTGCCAGTTATTTCTTTACTCTATTGTCAATCTTTCCATCTTAACACATAAACTTATCAAAATTATCTAACTTGTACACTTTAGCCATGACAAAAAACTCGCTGGTCAGCTTATCCTTACTCTTTCTATAATTCGTGCAGACATTATTCCATAGATGCCATATACATGTAAAATGTGGTATCCATGGATGGACTATACTATCGTCCTTGATTATGATTTCATGTCTATCAGAGACAACACACATATTATCGCGCTCACCATAAGCACACTTAAAATGATGGAAATACTATGTCCATGAGGAATCATTCTCAGAATCTACAACCCCATATGAAAGCGGCAATATATGACTTGATACATAACACGAAACAATTATTATGTCTAATTTATATCACACTTAGCATCATTTTGAAGGAAAAATATAAAAGAATGACTACGATCAATACCTGCTCCATAAGTATACTGGCTGAAATGAATTTTTCCATATATGGTCCACTCATGTGACTATCGTCTACTACCACAATAACCTACAATACTCAAATCCCCTAATAAATAGATATAGTGCTAAGAATAGATACAAGAACTCACTATTGGGCAACTTATGAATCCTTATATGTGAATTAGGGTAAATAAAATTCAACATGTACATGTAGGTAGGCATTTTGTTGTATCCATCTGTTGTTATCCCTCTCAATATCCTTAAAGCACATTCTTTAGCACACCATGTCTTTATGTAATCTACGTCCGAACCAAATTCCTATTTTATATCTTCAATAATATTATTTGGTGTGATTATTCTTTTATGGTTAACAAATTTGGCGCGGTTATTCAACCTACAAAAGCTATTATAGCATGTCATTAATCAAACACTCTGTCTTTTAATGGACAGGTATGTTCATCATTGAAATATCTTACTATGAAAGTATCAAAACCAAGCCTAAATGAGGCTTTGAATAGCGAACTACATTCTGGAGATTTGCACATCAAAACATAACTCAAAAAAGAGAAAAATAAAGTGTATCATAAATATGAATCTCTATTACTACGTCATAGCGTATCACTAAGTCACACTCTTTAAATATGAATCAAAAATTTTAAAATTCATCATAGTTTGTCATGTATGCTACAAATATCATATATATTGAATTTATCGATATCAATATGAAATACAACCAAATGTATCACATACCTTTTAAATCTAATTCAAAAAATACAATCAAACCAAATAAACTATAAGTATGACTTAGTACTGCTAATATAATATGATCAATATGTAATTTAAGCATTTTGAATGTTTCACAAATAATAATTAACTAATAAGGAAATCACCAATTCTCTATATAATCACAAAGCTATCATATGTATCTCAATGTTTGTTATACTTTATTAAGAAAAGCAAAGAACATTAAGGAAAAAATATTTGAATGACAAATTTCAACACATGATATATAGATCTATGCTTATAAAAGTATCACAAAGATTAACTTACTAAAAATGAAAACAACACTGCAGAGTAATTTAGAAATATGCATAACACAATTTCCAGATGTATCACAAAAAAATAATATCGATAATTGACATTATATCAACTCAAATAAAATCAACCCTCTGTTTGTCAGATCTATCAGCTCTAAAATTGAACCTGTGCTTGATTGCATAGTTATGCATTACTGATACAAGAGTTGTTTTTTTTATACTCTTATTTCACCTTGACAACACCGTTATTGTAATTCATTATTAGTTCTTCACCATCCATATCAACAAAAGATAGAGCTTCAACATTATCAACTATAGCTAATGCAAATTCAGATGACTCAACAATATTATGACACTCAATTGCAATATCATCTCCATCGAATATATCAATATCAATTACAATATCAATTGCTGTAATACATAGTGGATACATTTCGAATCTAGGTGTATGTTTCAAAATCTCAAGAAAAAATTTCATGGACATATCATTATGAATCTTCATTGTTGATGCATTACCTTGAAAAACGTATTTGGCATGATTTTTTTCAGAGATTCATCAATTTTCAATTGAATTGAAATAACATTCATTAAATCTTGATTCAAAGTTTTTTCATGAATAACAATACCGTCAATTCGATAGTCATCATACCTAGTCTCTGAAACTCAAACACCAGAATGATGCAATAACACATATATGATTGCAACTAAAATTAATCAGAAAAATTAGAGAAGGAAGAGAGAATAATTTATTTAATATAATTGAAACCAATACATATGGTATGGTTCAAGTTTGAAAGTTGATCGACGGGTTTAGTTGATTTTTTGTATATCAGTAATCCAACGTGTAACTGATATAGCATAATTTATCCCGCAGAATAAAAGATAATCCGCTACTTCCTAAAATAAATGTCTATTCTGTTTTAAATATCTCACTAATTGTATGTATCACATTATAACTGATGTATCACAACTTTGAAAATCCAAAATATGTTGTAATTAACTAAATTATTGGGAAAAAGTGTTAGAACCCATAAAATTTCAGGATTTATATAAGTTACCCATGTATTAATAATTAATTTATTCATGTTTGTTACCGTCGGGGTCCGAGGATGAAATTGTCACTTTTAGTGATCAGTAGTGTTGTTAAAGACAACAATTTTATTTTATTTTCTTTACAAATATTAAGTTAAAGAACATGGGTTCAAGCGTGTAATGTTTTAAATTTGATAGCATTCACTTGACAACTAATTTATAATAGTAATTTTTTTTTCTTAAAGCAAAATTTTCCTATCTTAGTGGATTTAATCAAGTTGTTAATAAATATTTTTAAATAATAATAATAATAATAATAATAATAATGCTTTTTAGGGGTTAATCAAAGAAAAATTAAAAGTTTAATACCGACCATTCATTATAATAATTGGGTTGGGTAGATTCTAAACTTGATAGAAGTTTATTTAAACTTATGACAAATGGGTTGCAAATTTATTCAAGCCCCATAATAATAAAGAAAAGAAAAGAGTTGTAAAACCCATTCGTGAGGGAGCGAGGCAAGTTACGGAATAATCCTAAACTCGTTGTAAATTTGAAATAGAAGAGAGAAAAGAATAAAAATGGATAAGACAAAATAATTTTGAGTTATAAGAGATGAACGAATGCCTTTTAATGCTAGATAAGATTTAGGCACTAGAAGATACCACAAAATTCTAAGCTCAACTCAATCTTTTAAGCTCTTTAAGGGGTCCCAGACTTAGAAAATTCTAGCTAAATATTCAAACTTTGTATTATTTTGGCCTTCATAAGTTGGCAACTCTAGTTCACGACTCTTCTGACCTTAAAGTATCGATCTTTAGATTGATTCATGATTAGGAATGTCAGTAGGTGTTCAAAAATAAGTTTTGTATTTTTTGGACCTCGTTGAACCACGTTTGGGATCCAAAACTGTGCATCGACGCGATCTCGATACGATGCATTGGCCATCGCATCGATTAATATTTTCCTAGGATCCCAGTGGTAATTTCTAGTTAATTGATGTGGTACGTTGACCTTCGCATCGATGCCAATGATACGGCACATTGGTCTGCTCGTTGACAGTCCAGTTTTTAGTAATTAAAAAGTTGCATTCTCAGGAGTATTAGTTCATTTTTCCCACCCCTATTTATCCCTAAAACATGAGATTCAACCTACATTAAGAAAAATATACTTACATTCTCTCAAATGGATCAAGAACAAGCACCCTAGGTGATTAAGTTTCAAGGCCAAGGATCAAGATTTCCACCATTTTTCTTCAGGAATTTAGCAACCATATGTCAAGTGTTCATCCAAGGGTTCCTTCTACCCTTGGAGTCCAAGAAACTCTTTTAAATTTCAAGTAGCTTGATTTCATGCTTTCCATGATTTGGATTCAAGTGTATTCATGATTATAATATTGATTTGATTTTATTCCATGATTAAGTGCAAGAATTATGTAAAAACAGCTATTATGCATGTAGTATCATATGAATTCATGTTAAAGCCTTCAAATTGTGATGCTCATGTGTTGAGTAGTACTATGTGCATAAACAATGCCTTCTAAGTGTTTGATGAGTTGCTCATCAGAATTAAATAATGAAATTACATCATGTTAGCATATATTCAAGTTCATGTCATAAAAATGTTTTCTAGAACGTCTCAATGAAGGAATGATCAAATAGTTGTTTATCGTATTTTAAGATGGTGCCATGTCTTATAATTTATGCTATTGAGTCCTGGGGGTATTTAATACCGAATAATTTAGCTGATTACCTAGAGCCATTTTCATTCTTAGGTTAGTATCAGTCATGTTATGATCTGTAGTACTCTCAGTTAGTTATAGAGTTCAGGAAAAATACAGTAGACTCAGTATCAGTCAAGTCCAGTTAAGTATTCAGTTCAGACCTATGTAAACTCATCAGTTAATGAAAGTTTAGTAGTATTTTGTCCGTCAATGGAACTCAGTGAACTCAGTTTAGTTTAGTTAGATAGTATAATCAGTAACAGTTCAGTCAAGCCAAGTATGAACTAGGAAATTAGTT
>JAPEIP010000010.1:238525662-238569108 GCA_026120095.1 Capsicum chinense | reverse complement strand
GAGTCCAAGAATCCATCTTTTATGTTTTAAATTATAAAATTACATGATTATAAAGATTTGTCTCCATGAAGCTTTTATAAATTTTAATTATACATGATATTTACAATCTATTTTCATTGAAGGCAGCCCTTGCATGTTTGAAGCATGAAGTTTCATTATTAAATCCCTAAGTACTATTTTAGTATTTAAGTTATGCTATTCCCACATGTTTTACTCATTCTCGTGCTTAGACCCATGAATTTCAAGTATTTTCCAAAAGTTTTGATCGAAAGAGCACTTACACATTTTAAAGTTGTAATATGTTTACCTATACATTGGTAATTTGATTTCAAGTCATGGTTTCATTTGTTTTCATATGGAATTCACTATAGTATGTATTAAATTTTGTGGTCTCCATATTATGTATACACGAATTCAGAATAAACCCTCAGTTTATGATTTGGTCATGTGATCGTGCTATCTTATCATTCTTAAAATCACCCCCATGTTAAAGTCTTGACCCCTATGTGATTGATGAAAGGATTAAGTGAATAATTATGAACAATGATTTCCCTTCAATGGTTTCGAATGTTTTCATGTGTCCTTATTGTTATTGCTATTGATTCATGGGGGTTATGAATACCCAAAATTTAGTTGTTTACTTAGCTTCAGTATTCTCAGAATGGTTTTAGACATGTCTGAGCATTATCAGTTCAGTCAGCTATAATGTCAGTTAAACTTGGTACTTCAGTCCCTTAATCAGTGTCAGTTCTGTTGGTAGTAGGATTCAGCACCGAGCAAACCCAGGGATGGGGATAATCCTTTTAGTATAGGGTTTGGCCCTTAGTAGCAATCCCTGAGTTACTAGGTTTAAGATGTCTTCTTGCTAGTTTAGGGTTGACAAATATCTTATGAGTCTTCCTATTAGTTTAGGGTTGACAAGATGTCTTCCTGCATGTTTAGGGTAGACGCAACCATTGTTAGTACCCGTGGCACGGTACTAAAACCCATCCAATTTGGGTCAGAGGTTAGACCTCGATTATCTCAGCTTTGGAGCATGTTGGTTAGATGATACCTCTCATAGTTATAATTTTAGTATCCAGTACAGAGTTTAGTTCAGTTTTACTTGACCATAGCATATAGTTTATTAGTATTCAGTTACTAGATTTCAGTATTTTAGTTCACAGACAATTTCAAAATCTGTTATATGATTGGTCATACATTCTCCGATTTTTGAGCATTCACGTATTCATATTAGTTATTAAGTTACCTCATGCTACTCATTCAGTCAGTTATTACTCATGCACATAACCCATGCATAACAACCTAACCTCATTTAGCATACTAGTACATTTAAAGTACTGATCACATATTCATTTATTGCACTATGATGTCTTATATCATAGGTTCGGATGCTTAGATTGTCGACCGCACTTTGACATTCCAGCACATCAGCAATAACAACAGTGGTCAGTCCTCAAATTTCAAGGGCCGATTATGTTTACTTTAGTACTTCAGTCCAGTAGTCATTCAGATTTAGTTGGGGACAGGTCCCATCAACTCCGCAGTTATTTAGTTAGAGGCTTTCATACACTTTTAGGCAGTTATCCAGTTTTTAGTTGATTGTCAGTCTTTACGTTATTACTTTTAGATAGTTTTTTCAGATTTAAAAGTTCAATAATGTCTTAGTATTATAAAAACTTATGGTATATTCAGTTATTCCTCCTATATGTATCTTTTATTAGCAGTTTCATTCAGTACTCACAGCAGGTACCAACTCATGGGTTAGCTTATGGTCACTTGTGACTGTAAGCACTATGTGGCATCCAGGGTGTACTCCCGGGGTGTTACATTAGTATTTAGCACCAAGTTGGGTATGATTCCAAAGTCTCATACACCAGCACTACGAGCTAACATAGGTTTAGATTATCAGATTATTCCCATTTATATTGATACAGTTATAGATTGTGATCACTCGGCTTAGGTTATACTCCTTGGAAAGAGTATGATACCTCTCCCCAATGTGAGGTTTTCCCCTTTGGGGAACTAGATGTTGGACTCCATGATAACTTACATGGTTTATGTCGGTTAAAAGAACCTCCTTGATAGAATAGAATAACAGAATAGTTTTTAAGAACTAAGTGTAAAGGCTCACAAATTTACTCAGCTATTATCCTACATAAGACATTAGTTATCAGATTTCAACTTTTAGTTTTCAGATGATAAAGGTGAGCTCTTTTCACTTAGCCTGTATGATTTAAAACAGAATAAGAGTACAATTTTTTAGAACTAAGTGAGGTGGCTCACAAGAATTACTTTTATTCTATACTACTCATGATTTATGATTAGACTGTTTTGATTATTCAAGCCAAGGTGAGTCACTTACACTTAGCATGCAATTTTTGAAAGTGTGTTTGAATATTGTATTATTATTTTACTTATGCACTCACCCCCATATGCTCAGCACATTCCAAAAGTATTGATCCATATATACGTCTATGTGGTACATTGTTTAATAATGTAGGTACCAGTTCAGTTGTATTCCATATATCACGATTAGACAGTTGCAGATTCTAGCCAGTAGATGAAGAGTCCTCCTACTTCGGGGACTTCAGTTAGATGTTATTTATGTACTTTATTTTCTTGCTCATGTGTATTGATTAGTGGTAGTTGGAGTAGGATCCCAATTACCTATAGTCAGTATAGTAGAGGCTTCATAGATTGTCAGTAGAACAAACGTATTTTATTCTAGTGTTATTTTGTATAAGCAGAGTTGTAATCATTTTAATATAACTTTGTATTGATCAGATTCAAAAAAGATTGATCTTTCCCTTATTTCATTCAGATTTAGGTATTTATTTAATTGCTCATGATTTATGCCAGTACAAGGGTTAGCTTAGGGTCAAGTATGGTCCTAAGCACCGTGATACAACTAGGGAGTAGTCTCAGGTCATTACAGTAGACCTTTTGTTTGATTCCCAATACACCCATGCTCATTGCGACCTATTGGTCAGAAATTGGGAAAATCAGAAATATGGGTATGGGACCTACATTTCATCTAAACAACCTCAAATGAAAAATAAAACTTCTCCATCGTATTCGAAATGTTGATTTTAGGCTAGGGGACCCTTGGTTTAGGTCCCAAGGTTCCCAGACTTATTATAAATTATTGAGCGGATTTTATGATAAATGAATCTATAGGAATGGGCCCCACTTTTTGTCGAACGACCTCGGATGAAATTTCTGATGATTCTAATGGATTTGAAATATGGTTTACACTCAAATTTCACTACTGGATCATGTTATTTGGATTACAAATGAGTTTCGAGAGTAAAAAATAAGTTTTTGACTTTGTTGTCAAGGGGATACCACATCTCTTCGCCGGGGGGAGGGGGTCTATAAATAGACCCCAAGGTCACAAAATTAGGTATTTTCCCTTCATCTTTGAGAGAGTCAAACCCTAAATGGGTATGATTACTCAAAATTGAGTTGTGTGGGTGACTTAGGAGCTTGTTATCATCTATTATCGCAATTATCATTTGAATTAAGGTAAGATTTCATCACTTTATTGATGAATATTTCTTGGTTCTTGACCCAAAACCTCAAATTCACTTAGGGCTTGATTTTAGCCCAAAATTATCTTTGTTCGCACCCATTTATTGTGGGTTATGATGCCTTGATAATGTGTGAGTGTTGAGTTGTCCTCAAAAACATGATTTCCGTAAGTGGGACCCACTTGGAGTTTTTAGTGTCGTTTTTGGACCCAAAGCACAATAGTACAATATGGGTATCATTAGACTCATACTGATGAGTATATTATGTTTTTTATATCATGATGACAATTTGGGGATTGTGAAGTGAAGACGAGCATGTGGTTAATGATGTAAGGTTTTGTTGTTCGACTTTGAGATAGGCTTCTACCTACTCTTCTTCTAAGATGGTGTGTTATGTATGGAATGTGAATATGAATGTTAGGAATGATTATAAATAAAATAACTTATTAATGATTATTGATGTTTGGGGAATTAGATGATGGTTTTAGACCCGTAAAGTGGAATGTTTATGACCATTTTAGAACCTTGTGTCCTTTTTCTGATAGTATGCAAGGTTTGGGATGTGGTTTATATATTGGGATCATGGTTATTATGATTAGCATTAGTTGGGCTATTCTAGTGATCTTGAAACCATAATTTGGATAGTGTTGGCTTAAATGCCCATGTTTTTAGGCAAAGCTCATATATTATGATTGGTTATGGCTTACTCGACATCTAGAGGTTGAACTAGATACCTTATCCTAGTTTGGTATATAGTTTATCTAATTACAGAAATAGAGGATTAGAAGTAGTATCTTGACCCACCATAAGCTTGGATTTATATAGTTCTAGTGAAGACCTTAGACATTTGTTAAACGCTTAGAGAATGGACTTGGGAGCGTGTTGGCTAACTGTGGTAATTGAGTTATGGTGATAGTATTTGAGGTCATATATATGGTTATTGACTACATTATCATTAATGTTATGTGTAGCTATGGATTATGCTATTAAGTAAGCCCTTGACTATGTTATCATTTAAATCATTGACTAGACTACTATTTTGGGCTTTGGACTTTGATATTAATAATGTTATACTTTGCCTAGTAACTAAACTAGTGATTAGGATAGAAAGCCCTCTTGTTGCTAATATTGTGAGTCATGATACGAAGGGCTCTAGAAGGCATATTGATTGACTACATGAGAAGATATGCTACTAACCATGTTGAATCTTATAATGCATTGTAATATTCATGGTATATGCATTCATATATCTATGGATAAATTGTCCATGACGACGAATGATGGGTTATGAATGTAGTCTCTTCCTCGCTTCTCTTTTACTTTAGCCCTCGTAGGGCTTGTCATTTATTTTAGCCCTCGTGGGGTTTGTCATTTACTTTTGCCCTCGCGCGGCTTGTATTTACTGTGACACCCCACATTTATAGGCTAGAGTTTAAACCGTCTTTCCTATATATACAGACCCTAAACCAATGGTTTCTACATAGAAATACGTGTGAATAATTATGCTTTAGGGTCAACTTCCAGTGACCATTACTTCTATAACATAAGGAGTTATGCCTCCCATAATATATCAAATTAAAGCTCTTTAAGTCCTCTTTCCAATGCTATTGACCGTTCATAAATCTAAGTTCTGAATCAAAATTAATAAGTGTTTTAGTGAGACACTGTATGAGGTCTTTACTGGATCTGCGATACGAACCCTGAGGTTTGCATTGGGTCTGTGCCGCAAACCCTGAGGTTTACGATTGGTCCATATTACGAACTACCTTTCGTATGTCAAAAAGTGCTTCGTTTTGATTTATCTTAAGGACAAAAAGCTCCTTTAACCCCCTCCCAAATTCTTATTCTCTTTCTCTAAAGAACATCAAGGATGGACTTCTCAATTGTGATGCATGTAGATTCTAAACTCAAGGTTATTCTTTGATATTATCTCCGTCAAAGGTACGTAGGGCTATCCTAACGCTCATGGATGTAAATTTTACATTTTAACAAGCTTTAAGGATGTATATATTGTAACACCCCTTTTTTCTCAAGAGGGTTAAAGGGTTTTCCAATTAAAGTTATGGTTTTGAATAGGAATTATTTTATTTACAAAGTCACCACTTGGAATTGAGTTATGGTGTTCCAAGTCACCTTATTGAATCCCTAATCAAAAGGAAATAACTCTTTGTTGGTCAATGAAAAGAGAAGACCGAAAAAGGAATTCTGTTAACCGAGGGGAAGGTATGAATCCCTAATCGAGTCCCATAGTTCTAGCACGTTTTCTTTTATCAACTTATACTTGACAAAAACTATTTTGGGTAAATTATGTTTCTAGGCCTTGATTCGCTCATTTTAATATCTAGTATATGTATATACCTCTTGTATTAAGCTAGTGGAAATTAATTTTAGGACTATTTTTGTCAAGGTGCAATATTGCATCCTCGTATTATTTTTAAACATCTCAAAAATATGTATATTTGCATTATTAATCTAGAAAAATATATTAAATGTGCCTGTAACGCCCTGAGTCTGTACCCTGGAAGCTACACGGTGCTCATAATCCCAAAGGACCACAAGTTAACCCATGACTGGTACTTGCTATAATAACTGAATAATAATGTTGTAGTATGCAGAAATTAGGCAGAAAACATGCCATAAGGTTCAATACTATAATAAAAATAAATACGATATCACAAATACCTAATCCAATACATATGTCAGAAAATACTCTAGTCTAAAAAAGCCTCTAAACTATCTGAAATATAGAGTTAATGGGATAAGTCCCGAACTAAATCTGAACTACTGAAACAATCATCATGTCCTCAAACTAAGAGAACTCACCACTAACTCTGTCAGCTGAATATCTAAACTGCTAAGTATGACTGAAAGCCCGCGTGTCTGAACCTATGATATAAAATATCATAGCGTAAAAGAAAGGTATGCGTTAGTACTTTAAATATACTAGTATGCTAAGTGAGGTAGGCTGAAATGCATGGGTTCATATGCATGAACAATACTGACTGAATGACATGAATATAACTGAATGGGAATACATGTATGAATACGTATACTATAACTGAGGTTGTGATAGCACTGTATATTGAGTTCTGAATTACTGATTTACTGATATTTGATTTTACTAATATTGTGAAGCTGATAACTAAGGGACTGTATCTGAAAGTCTTGATCTTGTAGAACTATACTGAGTTTCGTACTAAACTGAGTGACTATATCTGATAGTGTTGAACTGTACTGAGTTCTATTCTGAGATTGTGGAAGGTAATCATCTAACCAACATGCCCCTTTCTGAATAGATTGGGGTCCAACCTATAACTCTAGTTGGAAGGGTATCAGCATTGTGTCATGGGTAAAGACAAGTTGTGAGTTAACCCTCTCTGACATGAATCTCTTTTGTCAACCCTCGCTGGCAGGAAAACTTATACGAGATATATCAACCCTAGTCAGGAAGGAAGATATCTCAACCTATGATGGCTACGTAGTTCTGTAATATAGGGATTGGCACTAAGCGTCAAACCCTAAACTAGCAGGAATGCCCCTATCCCAGGGTTAACTCAGTGCTGAATCCTACTCCCATCTTAATAGACCCTGAACTAATTTCCTAGTTCATACTTGGCTTGACTGAACTGTTACTGATTATACTATCTAACTAAACTAAACTGAGTTCACTGAGTTCCATTGACGGACAAAATACTACTAAACTTTCATTAACTGGATGAGTTTACATAGGTCTGAACTGAATACTTAACTGGACTTGACTGATACTAAGTCTACTGTATTTTTCCTGAACTCTATAACTAACTGAGAGTACTACAGATCATAACATGACTGATACTATAATATTCAGTTGCTCACAAGTTATACAAGTATATGGGTTATCTTAGGATCACTCGTGGTTCTAAGCATCGTGTGACGTCCAGGGTTAGTCTCGGGGCATTACAAACTTGGTATCAGAGCATAGAGTTCAAGTGTCCTAGGGTTTCTATGAAGCCGTGTCTAGTAGAGTCTTGCGAAATGGTAAAGAGATATTTGTACTTTTCTTCGAGAGGCTACAGGTCATTTAAGAAATATCTTTTTTTCATACTCTAGATCATGCAGTAAAGTTGTTCTTTTAGAAACTTTTGTCGATTTATGTGTTACTCCATAATTCTCTATCTATGAATTTCTGATATAACATGAGTACTAGATTCCAATTTCTCCCAAGATTATTCTCTCAAATTTACTATTAATAACTTTAGAAGTCATACAAAGGGATTGAGAGGAGCTCCCTAGTATGTTATAGTCCCTTAAGTTGAAAGATTATGTCTTCATCTATATGAGTTGTACAGTTAAGACAGAATATATTATGTATTCAGATTCCTCATTAACCTCTTTTATTAAGATAATGCTCATGAAAAGAGATAGTATGAACCCAATCCTACTCCCAACAGAACTGACACTGATTAAGGGACTGAAGTACCAAGTTTAACCGACATTATAACTGACTGAACTGATAATGCTCAGACATGTCTAAAACCATTCTGAGAATACTGAAGCTAAGTAAACAACTAAATTTTGGGTATTCATAACCCCCATGACTCAATAGCAATAACAATAAGGACACATGAAAACATTCGAAACCATTGAAGGGAAATCATTGTTCATAATTATTCACTTAAGCCTTTCATCAATCACATAGGGGTCAAGACTTTAACATGGGGGTGATTTTGAAGAATGATAAGATAGCACGATCACATGACCAAATCATAAACTGAGGGTTTATTCTGAATTCGTGTATACATAATATGGAGACCACAAAATTTAAAACATACTATAGTGAATTCCATATGAAAAAAAATGAAACCATGACTTGAAATCAAATTACCAATGTATAGGTAAACATATTACAACTTTAAAATGTGTAAGTGCTCTTTCGATCAAAACTTTTGGAAAATACTTGAAATTCATGGGTCTAAGCATGAGAATGAGTAAAACATGTGGGAATAGCATAACTTAAATACTAAA
Source organism: Capsicum chinense (assembly GCA_026120095.1). Taxonomy (NCBI): domain Eukaryota; kingdom Viridiplantae; phylum Streptophyta; class Magnoliopsida; order Solanales; family Solanaceae; genus Capsicum; species Capsicum chinense. The sequence goes on along the minus strand of JAPEIP010000010.1, from coordinate 238,560,571 downwards.
ATCGTACTTAGGGATTTAATAATGAAACTTCATGCTTCAAACATGCAAGGGCTGCCTTCAATGAAAATAGATTGTAAACATCATGTATAATTAAAATTTATAAAAGCTTCATGGAGACAAATCTTTATAATCATGTAATTTTATAATTTAAAACATAAAAGATGGATTCTTGGACTCAATGGATGAAAAGGGCTCATGGATGAACATCTAACATACCTTAATTAAAGAATTCTTGAAGGTTCTTGGTGGTTTTCTTGAACTTGAGCTTGAATCTTTGAAGGGCAAGAGTTTGTTCTTGAGAGAGAATGGTTTTAAATTGAGAGAATTTGAATAAAAGATGACCAAATGTAATTTTGGAGGGCTTTAATCTTGTGTTTTCCATAGATTAGGGCTATGGGAAAAGACTAAACTATCCTTGGTAAATTAAAAGTTTCAGCAGAATCCTGATTTTGAGGCTTACTGCTGAGTGGTATTGGTTCCACTACTATAGGCACCACTGACCGGGGTAATAGTGGTGACCTACTATTTTGGACAATCCTAATTTTGAGGCTTACCTCTAAGCGGTATTAATTCCACCGCTATAGGCACCGCCGAGCAGTGTAATCGCGGTGACCTACTGTTTCACACAAAAAATGCTATAACTTTTTTAGGCAAAACTAATATAATTAAAAAGACTATTTGATTATCTATAATTTGGGAGGGGTATTAATCTGGCAAATTCCACATATAAATCAAGTTATACTCATTCAACGACGACCCTTGTGAAATCAACCACCAAAACTTCGTCAATTCAAAAGCTCTTAGCTCGATTTACTCTAAGTGACTCTTATGAACATGTTTTACACATCATAATCTCTCTTCTCATAAGGCTAATGTTCATAAGGCATGCACCCAAATATGAATTAAGGGATTAGAGGTTTTCATACGTAGGAACAACGGTTTATTTTCTAGCTTAGAGCATACAAGCTACTAGAATATCTCCCCCTTGGGAACATTCATCCTTGAATGAAACTGGTTAGACTGAGTGTACTGAACTAAGGAATCTGAGATCAAATACTAAACATTCTTGACTGGGAACATGATAACATGACTGATTCTAAAACATGGTGACTGACTGAACTGATTTGTGAATGCATGCAATGACATGAATGTGAGTTTACAATTGATATAGAAACAAGAGAGTCAACTTATGAGTAACCACTTCCTCGAGATGGATCTGATTTTGTAAAGAAAAGTTGAGAGATTTAGTACATGAAAACTTGAGGGTGTTACAATATCTCCTCGTTGGGATAGTTCATCCCCCGAATAATACTGGCTTGACTTAAATACTAAGGAAAGACTGAGATAATACATAAGACTCTTACGAACTGAACCATGACTGAATATCTGGAATCTAAAATTGAAACTTAAGGAATAGAGTATCAACAACATGAATTCATCAAGAAAATCAAATCTGAGGATATACATAACAAAAATTTAAAGTTTGCTGATCATTGAGAGTAGCCTGAGTACTGGAACTAAACATACTTTTATATTGTAAAGCATGAGTACTTGAGTCATGAGCTGCATGACTTGATTTTGGAGTTTGTAAATTTGTGGAGCATGGTTCTTACTGCTGAGTAAACTGGAACTCCTTATACTAGGGAATGGAAGTGTACAAAATTTTCTGTGAGGTCAATGAACATGAAGTATGATCATGGACCTAACATGTAAGGCATGAGTAGATATCATGATGACTGAAAATCTTGCACTGAGATAACAATGGACTAGGAATTTTTCTCTCAAGTGTTGTTCCATAACATGATGGCATCACTACTAGAACCAGAGAGCCTGACTTGGTAACTTGTTCTATCATCTTTTCTATTATAATGGAGATAAATCATTATACATATGTAATTTCATAACTTAAAACATAAAAGATGGATTCTTGGACTCCATGGGTGAAAAAGGCCAAGGGATGAACATCTAACATACCTTAATTGAAGAATTCTTGAAGGTTCTTGATGATTTTCTTAAACTTGAGCTTGAATCTTTGAAGGGCTATGGTTTGTTCTTGAGAGAGAATAGTTTTAAATTGACAAAGTTTGAATAAAAGATGACCAAATATACTTTTGGGGGCTTTAATCCAATGTTTTCCATGGATTGAGGCCATGGGAAAAGACCAAACTATCCCTGGGAAATGAAAAGTTTTAGTAGAATTCCAATTTTGAGGCTTACCGCTGAGCGGTATTGGTTCCACCGCTATAGGCACCGCTGAGCGGGGTAATAGCGGTGATCTACCATTTCCGACAATCCTAATTTTGAGGCTTACCACTGAGTGGTATTGGTTCCATCTCTATAGGAATCTCTGAGCGGTGTAATTGCGGTGACCTACTATTACACACAAAAAATGCTAAAACTTTTTACCCGGGTATCAGATTTAGGCGAAACTAGTATCGTTGGAAAGCTGATTCATTATCTACAATTTGGGAGGGTCTTAATCTGAAAAACTATACATATAAATCAAGTTATACTTGTTCAAAGATGAACCTTGTGAAATCAACCACATAAACTTGGTTGATTCAAAAGCTCTTAGCTCGCATTACTCTAAGTGGCTCTTATGAACATGTTTTACACATCATAAGCTCTCTTATCACTAGGCTAATTGTCATAAGACATGTTCCCTAATATGAATTAAGGGATTAGAGGTTTTCATATGTAGGAAAAATGGTTTGTTTTCTAGCTTAGAGCGTACAAGGTATTACAACTACTCCCTTTAATCTGTATGCTCATTCTGTAGGAAATCCACTTTAAAATTAGCGTATGGGTTTACATTGAAAACCAGTTATGCATCTATTTACTTTAAATTGTAATCAAAACTAAAATCAAAACTGTAAAGTGGATTCCATATCTTAACTGAGGATCAAAAGATCAAAATCTTGTTCAAAATATGAATAGATACTAATCATAAGGTGCTTAAAAGCATAATCTTCTTGAAATATCAATACTAAAACTTAGGGCGTAAAACCCATGCTTAATCTTATGTGAATTGATAGCAAAACATCACGCTCAATATACTTCTTGAAATATTTCAACAATACCAAGATAATGAAATCAATATGACAATATCATGCTTAAACTCAACTGAAAATCTGTAACCAATGTCTCAAGTCATAATCATGGTATTCAAATCATAAAAGAGGATTATTTAAATCAAACAAATATGGAATTTCATACTTTAATCAATTTATAAATCTATAACTCAAAACAAGATACTTTGGGTATGAACCCTAATTACAATTCATGTAAATTCATCTTTAAAAGCTAGTTTTGGGCACAAGGATAAAAGGAGTATCCTTGTTCATAACCCCCACATACCTTATTATGCTTGATTTGATGTAAAATCTTGACTTTGAAACCTTGGAATGTTCTTGAATGCTTTTCTTGAAGTTCTTGAATCTGGAAACTTGAATTCTTGATTATCATGAAAAAGGAATGGTGAAACTTATGATTTCTTGGAGTTAAAGTTGGAGTTTTAGGGTTTCTTGGTTAGAGATTTGGTGAATAATTAGTATATTTTTCTTAGAATGACGTCTAATATTCTATTTTATGACCTGGGGCTGTGAGAAAAGACAAGACTGCCCCTCAGAATTAAAATTTTTAGCAGAATTCCAATTTTGAGGCTTAATGCTGAGCGCTATTGGTTCCACCGTATAGGCACTGTTGAGCGGTGCAATCGCGGTGGCCTACTATTTTGGAAAATCCCGACTTTGAGGCTTAACGCTAAGCATTACTATTTCCACCGGTATAGGCACCGCCGAGCGGTGTAATCGCAGCAGCTTACTGCCTTACACGTAAAATGCTATAACTTTTCACTCGGGTATCAGATTTAGGTAAAATTGGTATCGTTGGAAATCTAATTCAATTATCTACAATTTGGTGGGCCTTTATCTGGAAAATGTTTCATACATTGAAAGTTATACACTTTCAAAGTTGAGCCTTGTAGAATCTAACACCAAACTTTGGACGAATCTAAGGTTCTTAGCTCAACTTTGTCCTAAGTAAATTCTATGAACATCTTTCACTTTGAGAGCAGTTCATAAACCAGGATAATGATCATGACACATGTACTAATGTACAAATCATGATATTAATTTTTCTACACATAGGAACGGTGGTTTGAATTCTAGCACAAGAATACGGGGTGTTATATCTACCTAGCCTAAAATCGATATTCCAAATCTACGCATACAGTCAGAATTTGCATGCAAGATCATTTTGTTGAAGTTTTTGCCCAGTGTTCATTTGGAAGCAATGATGACTTCAAAATAGGGAATTGGTCTAAAAACTAAACGAACTATCCTGTAATCGAACAGTAGATCCCAGCAAGTCATAAATGACTTCTGGCAGCTATGCAGAAGCTCTAATGGCGAAGATAAGAGGAAATATGAAAAAAAGACTTTCATCCCCGAAAGTCAATAGATAGAAAGAATCTCAAAAGCTTGAAATTATGAGGTACTGGCCCCCTTTTTCCAAGCATGACTTTATAGATAACCTCAATGAAGAGAAAATGCTTCTATAGAATTTTGCCACAGGTATCCCTTCTTTAACCAACACTCTCACTTCACTTCCAAACAGTCAAAACTTGACTTCAACCGCTAACTGCCCTTCAATTGAACCAAATAGGCTAATGTACAAAAATCGAACCACAACATACTGATACCATCTCACTATAAGCATAATCCAACCAAGGCTTATCTAAGACAAAAACATTCCTAAGACATGAGTAATACCATTGACTCCAAATCTAAATATAACCTTTCTTTACCATCTTACACTTGCTATCCCGTCCAAACTAGGAGAAAAATCACTTGTGTCTTATCCACGCAATGTCATCATAGAGAACTTAAAAAACTGAAGCTAATCTGCTGAAAGTTCACACGTCAACTGTGAGACTAAGCTAATAAGGCGCTATCTGGGCACACAAATACAGATAATCAAGGAATGCAATCTATGACAATGTTGCAACTAGTCCGGATGAAAATGAAACTAAAATCACAAATAATCAAGGCATAACTACTCATCACTGAACATTCCACTCCAGGATGTCTCATCCACCGAGAATGAAGCCATATTGAATCCAAATCGAGTATATTACTCTAACTGAGTATATAATCCAAATTTCCATAGAAAACTAAAACTCAAGGTCAAAGATAAAAGAACCAATATTTGGTTCGTGGGCTATTATCTGAACACTTATCAACTATAATCCATCTGGAGTCGAGAAGACCTAATAGGAAACCATGAAGTAGGCTCAACCAGCCTATAAATAAAATCTGAACTAAGACAAGTCCCAAATAAAAGCTTCACACAAGATCTATAATACCAAGCTAAAGTCTCAATATCGAGGCTGAATCGCTCGATTTCAACTACCCAAACCAAACTTAAAGATGGGTAGGCATTCATACTACAAGTTTATCACAACTTTCAAATCGTCATTCCAAGGCGTCAAGTCAAAACTAAACCAATAAGCCTATATCATTACCAACCATTCAAATTGACTTTAGTATCCAAATCTGACATATATGAGATAAAGCATACCAAGCAACAATCGGGATATATTCGAAGAATAAAAATCACCACTGGGATAACTATTGATTAAAAAGGCTAGAAACCGACTCTGTATCAGCTAGAGGGTACAAAATATAGCCACAAAATAGAAACCATGCAAAAGGATGAATCACTAGCTGAAAATGCAAATAACCTACTTCATATTCGCTGGAGGGCATGAACTAGCAATATATACTCAAAAACTCCCAAAGGGTGCAAACCATACTAGTAATGGAAAATGTCACGACCTGAACCAGGGCCTGGCCATGAAGGGTATCTCGAGTCCAACAAGGAACAGAAACCACAACCTTTGCCTAGTGTGATGAAACACAATATAAGTATAGCAGCAGAATAATAAACGTAAAATAAGATAGATACGTATGACTCAAAAGAAGTCTAAAAATTCAACAACCAATCTTAATTCCACAGTAATCCACAGAGCCTCTAAATAGAACAAAAATAGATCTATGTTGGGACATTCCCCTGATGATAACCCAAAAAAAACAAATGGTAGTGTATGACATAAAAGAATCTTCACTTTAAAATGATAACCCTTATGGAGAATGGAAGTCCACCACTTTAAAGTTGACAACTGGCAACCCAAAAATCTATCACTGCATAAGTAAAATAAAAGTGCCTTCGGACCCTACAATGCATGGGGCTACAACATCCAGAGATGGTTAGTGGGATGAGCACTAGCACGCAACTCAAGGATAAGAGTAAAATAATGACATGATCAATAGTTCAAAATCATTCAAATCTAACACAGATAATCAGATACATATACATACATATATCATATGTTGGGATTAGGAACAAGGCTTTGCATTCACTTTGAAAACTAACCTAGACTATATAGCGTAATTTTCATAAAAGACACCTATGAGTTATATGGGTCCAGCTCCCCCTGCTGAAAGGGCCCTAACGAGTATTAGCCACACGAGCTGGGGGTATCAAAGAATTTTATGAAATGCCTCAACCCCACATCAATCTATGATACAAATATATCAATAGTGTGAACTAGGCACACAGTCATCAAGACTAACCCTCACGTCAGCAAACATGAGTTCTAGACCCACACCTTCACTTCTTATATACAAAACCCCTTTTAATCCCAAATTATAACAAATTTTAGATAACTTATTTATTAACCACAGAATTATACATTAAGTCACACCATAGGTGTCGTCATACCTTTTGCTTAGAAGATTATAACTATGCCATTACTATTTTATTAACTTGGAGGAATGCCTCGACCCGCTTTAGTTTACAAATCAAATTGGGGGAATGCCTCGACCCCTCTTGTTTATTAAATCAAGCATATCCAACAAGGCCTTCAAAATCCATGTTCATTGTTTAACCATTTATGCAATGCAATAGTGTGGTAAGTAAGTTAAATTATATACCAAACCATATTCAAATGGGTGGAGTGAATACAATTTCCAAACCAATTTTCAATAATAAAAATATTAATTTGGGGGAATGCCTCGACCCCCATTCCAATTCTCGTACCCATGCACCCAAATGGGTTCAAATCATGAAAACAAAGCATGAACAATTGTATTTAAAACCATGGGAAGTCCATTCAAGATGTATTCATTCCAAAACCCTCAAAACCATATTCATAAACTACAATTAAATAACATGGGTATAATTATAAACATAAACTTTTAATAAAATAAGCTTTGGGGAAGAGTAACATGCCTTATGCACACAAGGATTTGTGAGCAATTGGGAACTTGAAACCCGAAAGATGAACGTACGATGAAACATTTATGCTTTCTTGGGATATTGAGTTTGAGAGTGATATAGTAGCTTTTTATTCACGAAAGTTGATGGAAACAGGTTCAGATAATGTTTAAAGGTCATTCATAGATGAAAAGACCTCATTACCTCTCATCCTAAGGAAAATATTATAAAACAACATAACTTTTACATAGAGGCATGGAACGACCCTTATTACGGGGGCTAACCTTCGTGCCATGCTACTTATCATAGAGATTATCCTCCGTGACTGGGTGAAATTGCGGACCCTCACTAGTTCATCATGAAAATGCTCATAACTTTTTGCTCAGACATCAGATTAAGGCAAAATCGGATGCATTAGAAAGAGGACTCAATTATCTTTGATTTGGTGGCCCTTAATCCCCAAAATTCAACATATTAAACAAGTTATACATGTTTAAATTTGAACCTTGTAGGAACGAATACCTAAATCTGGTCGAATTAAAAGTTCTTAGCTCAACTTTGCTCTAAGTGTTTCCTACGAACATTCTTCACCTCAAGAGAACTTTTCACACTAGGTTAATGATCACGAAACTTATATTTACATAGAAATCATTTGATTTGAGTTTATCCACGTAGGAATAACTGTTTGAATTTTGGCCTGAAAATATGGGGTGTTACATTATCTCTCCCTTGGAACCATTTATACTCGAATGATATGTAGTAAGTTATCGAATCTTTAGAAGTATTTAATAAATTATGTAAATTTACATTAGGAATTTCTCATTAAAAAAACACGTATAGGATCTAAAAGGAAAGGGATTTATGGCATCACCAAGTAAATTATGTAAGCACGATCATGAGACAACGAGACGGAGGTTGTACAAGGGTTAAAAGACCCAAGTCACTCACCCAAATTGAGAAAATCAAAATTGGACAAAATTTTACACCTCAACGTGATGCACTGCTTATCCTAGAGGATAACCTCCATGCCACGCAGCTTATCACGGAGAGTAGCCTCTGTGACACGGCGTTATCAAGGAGGCTCACTATCTCAAAATCCAAAAACAGCTCCAAAACACTTCCAAAAATTTCAAAACTTTTCAAGACACCCTTTTAACATCCCTAATGGGCATGAGTATTATGAATTGTTATCATAATAATGTAAGACATGAATCATTACACGAATCCTCAACTTGATTAAGATTTTTTCAAGACACAAAATAATATTTAGAGAGATATAAGAATAGAAGCATTCTCTACCTCCAATGATACATCTAATAGCCCTCAAACATAGCAATACTCCCCAACTATGAATTTAGCTATAAATACCACACTTCACCATTTCAATTTTACAATTTTCCCACAAAACACATCATAGCTATATCTTGAACCTAACTATAAATTGCTTCCAGGTTAAAGCCTAATCAAGAATTAAAAGGTACTAACTTAAGATGAAGGGTTCTATATCTTTCATCCATCTAAGAATACTACTCCATCCAATCACTATAATCAAACACCATTATGTCTTAAGCTAGAGTATTAGACACATAACATAATGGTTTATATATCTATTAATCACAACATCTAAGCCTATCTTTACTACACCACTTTATGGATCTCCCCATCAAAACCCAACAACCTCTGTCTTTTTCATAAAGATTTTCACCACATATTACCCTCCTAACTATTTCATATAACAAAAGTTTCATCTCACTCCTCTCGCTTTATCTATAACCTTAGTTCGAGTAGCCACACCAAAATTTCATCATAAAGTTCATCCACTCTTTTATCTAAAACATTACTATGCTTCCATAGCCATTATCTACCTGAAACAAAAAGAGTAACCGATAGAATAGAGTATGATCTTTTTGAATTAGGAATGATAGTATTTAATTGTAATAATATACTTGTTGCACTACTCAAGGTGGGGTCTGTGACTTAAGATATGATCTAATAAGCATGAAGGGCTTCACATATTAAAACTCATAGATCATAATTAGAGGGACAAAACATGGATATAAATTGTATAGAAAACTAGAACTTTAGGCATAGACAATATTTGAATACCTAAGATATTGGTACAATGTCCTCTTAAATCGATATAGGAGGAAATAACTGAGATAGAAGGAATTTTCTAGAGTAAGAACAAAATTACCATGGCTCATCCCTAAAACACATCACCGTAAGAAAATTTAGATTTGCATCATCTCCCCCTTAGCTCAAAGGTCACTATCCCCAATCTTAAAAGTATATCCCCTCATTATATCTATACGCACAACACTCTATATAGTGTTTGTGGGAGGTTATCACTATGCACAAAACACAAACTCCTCTTGACAACTTTAATTTGAAAACACTAAATTCTCTATAGGACATCCCCTTCATAGGATACTTATCTTAACTTCCTCCAAACTCTAAAGTTATTGCCTTATAACTAACATTTTCATGGGCATAGACATCTGTTCTTTCAAACTCTTAGCACTTTATTTTCAACTCTTTAGAATACTAGCATTACACTTCTAAGATCATAACCTCATAACTTAAAATTTTTTTAAAACTATACCAAGATTTCACATAGTATATCTAATTCTCACTCAATTCAGCTCTATATAACATCATATAACAACTCTCTAGATGTAAGACCCCACAAAATCATAATCTTAACTCAGACCTTTAAAGATCATTAAGGGTCCCAGATATAGAAAATTTTAGCTAAGTGTTCATACTTAGAGGTATTTTAGCCTTCGTAAGTTGACAATCCTTTTTCATGACCCTTATGATCTTCAAATATCGAATTTTAGGTTAATTAATGATCAAGAATGTCAGTAGGTGTTCTCGGACAAGTTTTAGATTTTTTGGACTTTATTTGAAAGTTCAAACCAGTGGATCGACGTAATCTCATATGCCGCTTCGCGCATCACGTCGATGAGTATTTTTCCATAGCTCCCAGTGCTAATTCTAGTTAATTTATGTGGACTTGACATGATGTATTGGCTATCACGTCAATACCAATGATGCGGTACATTTGTCTGCGCAACGCTAGTCCAGTTTTCAGTAGTTAAAAAGCAGCATCCTCAGGGGTAATTGGGTCTTTTCCCACCTTATGCCAAACCCCAAAACACAAAATTAAGCCTCTTTAGAGGCAAAATCAATTAATCTGTCTCTAAAATTCTAAAGAAGCAAACCCTTGGATCTCTAATTCAAGATTTAGCCTTCAAGAACAGTTCATCATTCTTTGCAAATTTGAATACCAAGGTATTTGAAGTGTTTATCCAAAGGTTTTCTTCCATCCTTGGAATTCAAGAAACTCTTTATAAATACAAGTTAATTGATTTCATGTTGGATCTTGAATATATTAATGATTATGAGGTTAATGATGATCTAATTCCATGATTTGTCCCAAGTTTCATGCAAACTAGTTTAATTATAAATTGAATTTTGTGAACTACATGTCAAACTCTTGAATTGCAAGTTGAATGTAGAATCCAAGATATTACTACATGTTTATTGATATGTGAAATACCCATGCTCCCCAAGTGTTTGTCAAAATCTTTATGTGATTACACTAGTCCAAGCATAACATGTTATTGTGTGATATCAATCATGCACAAGCTCATGTATAATAAGTGTTTGAAAAAAGATGTCTAAGTGAATGTATTATTAGAAAGCTAGTACCATGATGCTACTAAATAGCACACGCTCTTAACATATCTTCTAAAGTCAAAATGGTCCTTTCTTCTTGACCAACTGTGTGAGGATAAAAGGTTGTACTGAGGTGAACTTAGATACCAAGACCCTTTAGGATGGCTCTCCAGAAATAAGGGGTGAACTTTGTACCTCTATCTTAGATGATGGATAATGGAACTCCATGCAATCTGACCAACTCTCTAACATAGAGCTTGGTATATTCCTCGATTGAATAAGAGGTATGAACTGGTAGGAAATGAGTTGATTCGATCATCCTATCTATAATGACCCAAAATAAATCTTGCTGATGGTGAGTACAAGGCAAACCTTTAACAAAGTATAGATTCACTTCTTCCTATTTCCATGTGGGAATACTGAATGGACCCACTAGGCTTCTGATATTCAAACTTAACTTGCTGATATGTTGAGCATTTAGTTACAAACTTTGCAATATATCTCTTTATCCCACTCCAATATAGACTTCCCACATGTCGCATTACATCTTAGTGGCCCCTGGATGAATAGAGTAGCGCGCACTATGCGTTTCTGCAAGAATCCGCATCCTCAAGTCATCTACACTTGGCATACATAGCAGACCTTGGCAATACAATACACCATCTCCCCCTTGGGAGAAAACCTCTATCTTTTGATCTCTGACTGATTTTTTCAACTTAACTAAATTAGGATCCCTTTCCTATTTTTCCTTTACCTTGGAAACTAGAGATGATTCTGAACCACTCTACACCCCTACACTATCTTCTGCTGAATCGACTAAGCGGACACCTAGTCAGGAAAGCTAATGAACTTCCCAAGCTAACTTTTTCTTATCATCTTCCATGTGAGCAACGCTACCCATAGACATCTAACTGAGAGTATCAGCCACTACATTGGCCTTGCCTAGATGATACAGAACACTCATATTATAGTCTTTCAGCAACTCCAACCACCTTATCCGATGGAGGTTTAGGTCTTTCTGAGAGAACATATACTGGAGGCTCTTATGGTTTGTGATCACATCAATATGCACTCCATAAAAATAGTGCCTCCAAATATTTAAGGAAAACACTACATCTACTAAATCAAGATCATGAGTGGGATAGTTCTTTTCATAGTGCTTAATATATCTAGAGAAATAGTCTATTACCTTACCCCTCTACATCAAAACACACCCCAAACCAACCCTGGAAGGATCACAATATACCACAAACCCATCTGAACTATCTGGTAGAGTTAAAACTAGAGTTGTAGTGAGTCGAGTCTTCAACTCCTAAAACCTCTTGTCATAAGAATCTGACCTCTAGAATTTGACTTTCTTCTGAGTCAATCTAACATAGGGGATGTAATAGATAAAAATCCCTCAACAAACCATCGATAATAGCTGGCCAAACCCAAGAAACTCCTGATATCTAATGAAGAGATGGGTTTGTACCAATTTCTTACTACTTCGATCTTTTGGGGATCAACTCTAATGCTATCACTGGAAATAATATGGCCAAGAAAAGCTACTGACCTTAGCCAAAATTTGCACTTACTGAATTTGGCAAATAGTTAAACGTTTTTGAAAGTCTATAATACTATTCTGATGTGGTTTACATGATCATGTTTACTACGAGAGTAGACAAGAATGTCATCTATGAAGACTATAACGAATATGCCCAAGTACTGATTGAACACACATTTCATCAAGTCCATAAAAGCTGCTGGGGCTTTAGTAAGACCAAAGGACATGACTAAGAATTCAAAGTGACCATATCGAGTTTTGGAAGCTATTTTTGGAATGTCACATTCTCTGACTCTAAGCTGATGATAGCCTGATCTGAGGTCTATCTTAGAAATATAACTGGCTCCCTGAAGTTGGTCAAATAAGTCATTGATTCTAGAAAGTGGATACTTGTTCCTGACTATGACTTTATTCAACTGATGGTAGTCTATACACATACTAAGAGAATCATATTTCTAATGCACGAATAGAACTGGTGCACCCCAAGAGGACATGGCAGGTCTAATGAATCCCTTATCTAGGAGATCCTTCAACTGTTCCTTTAATTCTTTAAGTTCTGCTGGAGCCATTTTGTATGGAGAAATAGCTATGAGTTGAGTATCTGGAATAAGGTCTATTCTAAAGTCGATTTCTCTCTCAAGAAGAACTCTAGGAAATTTTTTGGGAAACACATCTGGGAATTCACATGCTACTGGAACTAACTCAAGACTAGGGAGTATCAGAACTAGAATCCTTAACTAAAATAAAATGATAGAAACATCACTTAGATATCATTTTTCTTGTCCTTAGGTAAGAAATAATTTGACCCCAGGGTGCTGAGGTACTACCCCTTTATTCTAGGATAGGTTCATTAAGAAATTGAAACTGGATAATTCTATTTCTGCAGTCAACTGAGGCATAACATAAATAAATCCAATCCATGCCGAGAATGACATCAAAATCTGTCATCTCTAATTCTACTAAGTTTACTGAAGTGACTTCTTGAGATACCATAACCAGACAGTTTATGTATACCCACTGGGCTATGATAGATTTACCCACTGGGTAGAGACTGAGAAAGGCTTTGCTAGAATTTTGGAACTGACTCCAAAGTCAACAGCTATATAAGGAGTTACAAAGGATTAAAACGCTCCTGGATCTAGCAAGGCATAAATATGCAAATAGTAAACTTGTGACATTAAGAACTCTCCAGTATCTATCGGGACTAAAATGCATAAAGTCTATTTGGGCATTGCCCACTGGTGGCACTGGAAGCGATACCCTACTGATTTTGGTGACTAGAAATCAGTTTCAAGATAGAAGTTTTAATGTTTTAGCGCAGCTACATCCTTCATTAGAAGACATTTCAAGTGTACCTTATTCCATGCTTTTAAAGTTCTAATAAGTTACAAACCATCATTCGAGGACAAATGATTTCAAGGGGGAGATAATGTAATACCCCACATATTTCTAAGCTAGAAATCGAACCATCATTCATGTGTATATGAACTCTAATCCCATAATTTATAATTGAATGTATGTTTTATGATCATTATCCTAGTTGTGAATAGAGCCTATGAGGTGGAAAAGTGTTCATAAGAATCACTTAGATCAAAGTGAAGTAAGAGCCTTTGATTCAGCAAAATTTTAGTGTTCGATTCCACAAAGGTCAGATTTAAACGTGTATAACTTCTTACATATGTGGAATTTTTAAGATTAAGACCCACCAAATTATAGATAATTGAATTATCTTTCCAACGATACTAATTTAACCTTAATCTTATACCCAAGCAAAATGTTATGGCCATCCAAAGGTCGTGTGTTGCATGACAATTGCAAAAGGCCACTGAAAGGGTGTGCGATGGTCATTTGTCACCCACTTGGGGATGTCCAATGGCCATGCATTGCCCAACTTGTCTTGGGTGATTGTTGTGTGTTTCATGGTGATTTCATAGCGGTGTAAATGCTCTATTTTAACTTAAATAAAGGGCTTTGAAGTCTTTTCACACCCCAAAATTGTCCCCAATCAACCCAAAATGAATTAAGGGAGTTAAACACGTTAACTCCACTTTATTAACCCTAAACAATAAGTGTACGACTTAAAAAACTTTCCCTTCTTCCAAAGAAAAAATCCAAGTGTCATCTCTCAATAGTCAAGGAGTTAATTTCAAATTCAAAGTTCTCTCCAAGGATTCGTCCAATTAAGGTACGTGGGGTTTATGAACTAGGATACTCTTTCATCCTTGTTCCCAAAATTCTTTTTTAAATTAAAGTTATATGATTTGAAAATTAAGGTTCAAACCTAAACTATCTTGTCTTGAGTTTATGAGATTATCATGTGATTGAAGAATTAAAGTGCATACATATTCTCATCTATGTACGTTTTGACTCGAAGATTCTCTATTATGATTTTTATATCATGAGTTTTATTTGAACACTGATTAAAGATTTTCAATTGAGTTTTAAGTATGATATATATTTCAAGTTATATGAAAGAAAGAATAAAATTCAAGGCTTGAGTTTGAGCACTATGTTTACTTGAAAAGTTTGAATCTTTAATTCCAAAATAAGGCTTGAAATACACAAGAATTTACTATCCTCGTGGTTTAAAGCAAAAGAGAGAGCTTTTGATCTTAAGATAAGATATGGAATCCGCATTTGTTCACCATGATTATGATTTAAAGAAAGAGAAGCATAATTGGTTTTTATTCTATAAAACCTTATGTTATATTAAGGTAGATTTCCTAAAGTATGAGCATTTAAGTAATATGGGAGTAGTATTTAGCAACGAGTTGGGTATGAGTCCGAGGTCACATGCCCAAGAACTACGTGCCACCATAGGTTCAAGTCCCAATATGGGTTGAGTATAGTGATCACTTAAGTTAAGGTTCTATTCCGATGGTAAGGGTTGAATAGCTCTCCTCAACATGGGTAAGACATTGGACTCTATGATATCTCACATGGCTTATGCCGGTTAGAAGAACCTCCCAAAAGAAAGAATAAAATTAAAGCTATTAGAACTAAGTGTTATGACTCACAAAGCTTATCCTTATGCTTTATTACTCATGTTCATGATTTTACAGTCGTTTTATTCAAGCTCAAGATGAGTCATTTACACTTAGTATCCATCATTTGAAAGTTTATATTTATATTCAGTTAGTTTTTTAGTTATGCATTCACCCCCATATACTCAGTACATTCCAGAAGTACTGACCCACATATATGTCTATGTGTTACACTGTCTCATAATGTAGGTACAAGTTGTAGTTCACACATTATAATCAGACAGTTTGTAGCTTCTAGTTAGCAGGTGATAAGTCTTTTGATTCAAGGACTCGAGTCAACTATATTTTCAGTATCTTTCTTTTATTCAGTCGTATTAATTTGGGATCGCTGGTGTCATGTCCCATCCACCCATAATCAGTATTAGTAGAGGCTTCACAGAAAGTCAGTAGAGTTGATATATTTGATTTCAGTTTTGTTTTGTATAACCAGAGATGTAATCAATTTAAACAGTTTAGTATTGAGCATATTTAGCAAAGACTTCTCTTCTTCTTATTTCGTTTAGATTTATGTAACGTATTCAGTTGCTCACAAGTTATACAAGTATCAAGGGTTAGCTTAGGATTATTTATGGTTCTAAGCACCGTGTGACGTCTAGGGGCAGTCTCGGGGTGTTACAACACAATATCTGAAATAGGGATTTTCCTAAGCCAACCAAGAATTACATCATTGAAGAAGAAATATACCAATCTCGAAACGAAGGTCAAAGTCAAAACCACCACCATAAAATCAACAACTCGAGATAAAGAACTTCTAATTTGCCAACTCAAGAAGCGATGCAGGAAAGGCCACCTGCCTCAAACTTTCCAACTCCACTAGACAAAACCATATCATAGCAAGAAAGAAGTATCCAATCTCTACACTAATAACAAGGGGAAACCATCATAAGGGAACAAACCCAATAAATCCAACAAATGAATTCACAATATCTCAATATTAATATCAAAATCACTATAGGATGATGAGATAGCTACAAACGAAGAACGTACATCAAACTGGTCGATCTCACTAATGGAATAATATCGAAAGAGATAGCCAAAACAAAAGCCTTTGCAACCCATGAGGCAAGTCCAAGAATGCCCATCTCGAGAATGGGTAATATGGCTAAATTGCCAAATTAAGACCACACAGAACCATGAAATATCAACTTGCCTTCGATATCACAATACATCTCCAAATCAATCAAACACAGCTAACTAAGAGGGAACACAATCAACCATACCGCGCCAGGGGAATGAAATCATAAAATCGGGCTATATCTACTCAAGCCACTAAATAGAGGTCTCAAGAAAATGGAAGTCTAACTAGATAACACTAGTCTATACCGCTACCCAGTGAAAATCAACTATATCAAGTAATAATATCAATAACCTCAAGCAGTGGTAGCAATGGCAACATCAATATAATGAGTATGCGGTACCGAAATGAACATCAATATCATTACCACCCAAGAGCCACAATGAGGCCAATATGCCAAGGTAAATGGGAGTCGAACCAAAAGTCTACACTCATAGGGAAAAAATATCAACACGGATCTACTACATCCACTACTAAAAGAAATAAACCATTTGATTAGTCATATAATCATGAATTCAATAGCAAGGCACATAATAATTAATATGAACTCATCAATAGGCATAAAAAACCCCAATACACATAATAAAAGATAAATACGGGAAATAAAAGTACACCAATCGTAGTGACATTCACAATTACATGCCTGAAGAGCATAGGGAAAATAAATTTGAATGGGTCCGACTCAGACTGACCGACTAAATCATCAACTAAGGCTCCAAGTGCACTATCTCTAACTGAAGGTGACACAACAATATGAGGTTGATCTGAATAAGCTGAATGACGAGAAATCCCATCCCAAGGACACTTTTTAGACTAGTAGCCGATCTCTCTGTGGTCGTAGGAACTCCTGAAGTATCAATATGTCGGGGACACAAACTGAGCTCAAATAGATGGCCAATTGACACTGAGAAAAATCTCTAGAATACAACAAGATACTTTCTATCAATATCCAAAATGGCCGCCACATCCTGATGACTTATACCAAAAATCTCTACAAGGTTTGATGGGAACTATGCCCACTATGATCATCACAACTAATCTGAGAACCACCCATACTCTGAAATACTATCTATGTAGAGCTGATACGCTGCAATTGAAGTTGAACTTTACTAGAAGGATCCTCACTCCCAGATAAAATACCAATAGGACTAAACTGATGGCATATTTTTTGCCGCCATTTCCATAAATCTCATTACATGCTCTATATGGTCCCCTCATAATTAATAACCTGAGGGATAAAAAACTCAGCATCTATCAAATACTCCAATGCCAAACAAAATGGAAATACAAAACCTCAACTAATCCATGCACTAATGTCTTACTCAGAAGGATATCGCATAGGAATAAGTCCAGCCTACTCGAGAAATCCAGTCACATACTTAGAACTGGTAAAGAACCCTACTAAACACCAATAAACCCAACTTTCGTCTGATAAATGCTCATGAGTCGAAGGTCATCCATGGCTGAGAGGGATCTACAGCATGACCCAAATTCCCAATGTTAAACCTCAAAGGAGAAAGTTGTCACGAGATTAATTGGAGCCTAAATTATCCCTAAATTATTTGGCTAACCGGAGGATCTTCGACATCCATTTCTGACCCTCTAGTCTGATACTGTGCTGAAACTCTGGAATCATGTACTGCAATCACGTTCGCACTTATCCACATTATTACCCATCTTGCATTATTCATTAGAGATAGAATAGAGTCAAAGGATATATTTGAGGTTTATAGCAATGTATACATACGATAAAGAGTCAAGAAGTTAATTTTCTAAAATATCCCTGTAGCCTCCCAAAGATAAGTTATGGATGTCTCCATACCGATCCGTAAAACTCTACTAACACTTAGCTCTTATACTAATACATCGTTGAAACCTAGGATCTGATACCAATTTGTCATAATCCAATTTCTTAGGTCATGATGGCGCCTACTATAACCCACCTATAGGCAAGCCAAACCTATAGTTCAGAACGACTAGTAACGGACTACCAAACAGAATAAGGAAAGAATGTAGAATAAATATAACAAAAGTACAAATACATGAGTAAATCCCAAAACCTAGTAGTATTAGTACAAGAGCTTCTAATATAATAAGAGTACAAAAGTGGAATAGATGAAACAAATTATACTGATATAACTTATCTCTAAATATAATATAAAGACTAGTTTATACATAAGAGGGAGGAAAGTAAACTTCGAACATCAGGAGATCACTTTGTATTTTCGAACCATGGCTTCTCCACATGACACACACATCAATGGCTATAAATCGTACTATGATTTGCAGGCTGTAGAAGTATATTATGAGTACCAAATGAATGGTTCTCAAGAGGCATCTGCCAATTGAGCTCCAAAGATAAAGGAGATATATACAACATATAAATAGAATGAAAATTACACCCAAGAGTCCAAAAATTATATAATAAGCCAATGATATAATAAGGAAAACTATCATATTCATATCTAATAGACCAACATAATAAGGCTACGTAAGAAATAAGGGTGCACTATCTCATCTAGCCATACTTAGGAGTCTCAACATTATACTGTATATCTCTGACCAATATATGAATAAAGAATGGAAGAAAAATATATAATAATATAAAAGACCAAGAAATATGTGTACAATCTGAACAAATGAAGGAAGGGATTAGGTAGGTAGGTAGGTAGGTAGGTAGATAGGTAGGTAGGTAGATAGGTAGGTAGGTAGATAGATAGATGGATGGATGGATGGATGGATGGATGAATGGATGGAAGGATGGAAGGATGGAAGGATGGAAGGATGGAAGGATGGTAGGATGGTAGGATGGTAGAATAGTAGGATGGTAGGATGGTAGGATGGTAGGATGGTAGGAAGGTAGGAAGGTAGGAAGGTGAAAGGTTGGATGGTCGGATGGTCGGATGGTCAGATGGTCGGATGGTCGGATGGTCGGAAGGTAGGAAGGTAGGTAGGTAGGTAGGTAGGTAGGTAGCTAGGTAGGTAGGTAGGTAGGTAGGTAGGTAGGTAGGTAGGTAGGTAGGTAGATAGGTAGGTAGATAGGTAGGTAGGTAGGTAGGTAGGTAGATAGGTAGGTAGGTAGGTAGATAGATAGGTAGGTAGGTAGGTAGATAGATAGATAGGTAGGTAGATAGGTAGGTAGATAGGTAGGTAGGTAGATAGGTAGATAGATAGGTAGATAGATAGATAGATAGGTAGGTAGATAGGTAGGTAGATAGATAGATAGGTAGGTAGATAGGTAGGTAGATAGTTAGGTAGGTAGATAGTTAGGTAGGTAGATAGGTAGGTAGATAGGTAGGTAGATAGGTAGGTAGATCGGTAGGTAGATAGATAGGTAGATAGGTAGATAGGTAGGTAGATAGGTAGATAGGTAGGTAGATAGGTAGATAGATAGGTAGATAGATAGATAGGTAGGTAGATAGGTAGGTAGGTAGGTAGGTAGGTAGGTAGGTAGATAGGTAAATAGGTAGGTAGATAGGTAGATAGATAGATAGATAGATAGATAGGTAGATAGATAGATAGGTAGATAGGTAGATAGATAGCTAGGTAGGTAGATAGGTGGTTAGATAGGTAGATAGGTAGATAGGTAGGTAGAAGAGGTCCTTGCTGGGTATCAATATCATCACAACCACTAATACATATGTATAGATATATATATAATAGGTGCACAGACTCAAGCCATGGCTAAAAGAGTGTAAATCTGTAAGTCTGTACTAAACCAGTGCAAGGTAGTATTCCCAAGGAAGCTAGCATAGCAATAGGGAATCCATCTAGTATTTACTAAGGAAAGATGGTGCTGGTCACATTTCCTTCTCGTCGAGGCCAGACTAAACCAAAGATTGCAGCTAGACAGCCACCACTGCATTCCTATGTTTTATGGCCTTTATCAACTACAGCTGATCGACGGAAGGCATCTCTGATCCACCGAATCACCACTGAATGGCTTATATGCCTGGAATAATCTTCGGGACTAAATCATTGTAAAAATATTAAAAGGGGCAAAATATCTCACAATGGAGTAAATAATAGTGTCAAGTTATGAACCGGAATCTGTCTTGGTCAAATCTTTAACTAATATTTTTAACCTCTTTTATACGTATAAATATTCCATTTGGTAGGAAATTATTATAGTAAGGAAATCCATTGTTACGGTGAAAATGGGTTTTTAATCCTTATTTAGGAACAACAATGTTAAGGTCATATTTCGGCTAGGATCACATCAATACTAATATAATAATCATGAATGTACCGAATCTATGTATACCATCACTAGTATTCAGTAAATGAAATCATAAGCAACATAAACATATATGTAGCCATATTCTACAACCACATCCTTTACAAGGATAAATACTTTTTGGATATCAAATCAATATCATAACATGACCCTCGGTCCAATAATATGTCCGAAATAATTACAATATTGTACTCACGACCTTAGGCCCAATAATAAAAGATAAGCCCAACAAGGGCTAAAGTAAAGTTCGAGCCCCATGAGGGCTAAAGAAAATGACAAGCCCACGAGGCCTAAAGCAAATGACAAGCCCACGAGGGCCAAAGTAAATGAAAAGACCCATGAGGGCTAAAGTAAAAGAGAAGCAAGGAAGAGAATACCTTCATAACCCACCATTCATCATCACAGATAATTTATCCATAGATATATGAAAGCATATAACATTAATATTACAATGCATTATCGTATTCAGCATGGTTAATAGCATAGCTTCTTATGTTGTCAATAAATATGTCTTTTAGAGACCATAGTATCATGACTCATAATATTAGCAACAACAGGGCTTACTAACCTAATCACTAGTTTGGTTACCAGGCAAAGTATAACATTAGTTATATCATAGTCCGAAGCCCGAAATAGTAGTCTAGTCAATGATTCAAATGATAGCATAGTCACGGGCTTAATTAATACCATAATCCATAGCAACACATAACATTAATGATAATATAGTCAACAACCATATACATGACCTCAAATACTATCACCATAACTCAATTACCACGGTTATCCAACATGCTCCCAAGGCCATTTTATAAGCATTTAGCAAACAACTAAGGTCTTCAACGAAAAAATATAAATCCAAGCTTAAGGTTGGTCAAGATCCCACTTCTAATCCTTAATTTCAATAATTAGGCAAACTATGCCCCAAACTATGCTAAGAATTCTAGTTTAACCTCTAAATGTCAAGTAAGCCATAATCAATCCTAAGATATGTACTTCGCCTAGAAAGATGGGCATTTAAGACAACACTAACCAAATTACGATTTCAAGATCACTAGAATAGCCCAATAAGCATACTAACAATGATTCCAATACATAAACAACACCCCAAACCTAACATACTATCATATCCATGCTACAAATTAGCTTAACCTTGGAAAAAGGAAATAGGGCTCTAAAATAGTCATAAACATTCCACCTTACGGGTCCAAAACCATCATCTAATTCCCCAAACATTACTAATAAATAATAAGTTATTTTATTAAAAATAAAGAATAACATTCATATTCACATGCCATGCATAACACACATTATCTTCAAAGAATAGCAGGTAGAATCCTGCCTCAAAGCCGAACCATAAATCTTACATCATTCACTGCATGCTCGTCTTCACTTCACAGTCTCCAAAATACCATCATGCAATAAAAAACCACTATACTCATCAATAGGAGTCTAACGATATCCATTTTCACTATTGTACTTTGGGTTCAAAAACGACACCAAAAACCCCAAGTGGGTTCCACTTACGAAAAATACTTCCTCAAGAAATTAGTATAAACAAAGCTAATTTTTGACTAAAGTCACTCTCTAAGTGAATTTGGGGTTTTGGGTCAAGAACTAATAAATTCATCAATAAAGTGATGAAATCGTACCTTAATTTGGATGATAATCGCGATTATAGATGATAATCAAGCTCCTGAGTCACCACACAACTCAATTTTAAGTTATCATACTAATCTAGGGTTTTAGGCTCTCAAAGATAAAGGGAAAATATACTAATTTCTAACCTTGGGGTCTATAAATAAACCCCTCCAGCTTAAAGATTCAGTATCCCCTGACAGCAAAGTCAAATACTTATTTTTGACCCTCGAAACTCATTCGGAACCCAAATAACATGATTCAATAGTAAAATTTGAGCGTTAACCACATTCAAATAAATTGGAAGCATCAAAACTTTCATTTGAGATCGTTTCAGTAAATAGTAGAGCCCACACCTATAGTTTCATTTTTCATAAAATTTGCTTAATAATACAAAATAAGTCCAGGAGCCTTGAGACCTACACCAAGGGTCTCCCTAGCCTAAAATTAATATTTTGGATGCGATGATAAAGTTGAATTTTTAATCCAAAGTTGTTTATGTCAAATGTGGGTCCCATACCCATATTCTCAATTTTCTCACTTTTCGACCAATAGGTTGGAATGAGTTTGGGTGCATTGGGATACAAACCAAAGGACTACCTAGACTAGCATTAATATTTCAAATATGCTGGCGTAGTCAGAATTTGCATCCGAGATCGTTTCACTAAAGTATTCATCCGGTGGCCATTTGAAACCAGCGAAGACTTCAAAATAGAGAATTGATTCTAAAAACCAAATGAACTATCCTGTAACTGAACCATCGATCCCAGCAAGTCATAAATAACTTGTGTTCGCTTTGGAGAAGCCCTAATGGTGAAAAAAGATATGAAAAATAACTAGACATGTCATTACATAAAATTATAAATCTAAATTACTTTTATTTATCTTTTTATAGTGATATTTTTTCTTACTGATACTAGTTAGGTAAAGAAAAATCAGTTGGCTAATGGATCGGGTAATTTTTAAATCAGTCCGGTTTTTAATTTTGATTTTAATTACTGAAGGTTGATCTGGATTGGTTGGCACAGAGTAAAAACAGTTTTGCAAAGTCAGTATTAAAACATAATTGTACGCGTGTATCTATTTTGTAATGGAATTAGCAGGGAATAAAATCATCCTAAGATTAAACCCAAGTTTAGTTAATCCTTATCTGTCATACCAAATGAGTACTTTGAATCTCCTAATTTTCTTGTTGTATTGGGTTATCAAGAACCAATTAGGCTAATGGGTTGAATATTTGTTAAAATGATTGAAATTTTTAATTAATATAGGTTGATTTAAATTTGATGATGTGGACATCTAATAAGAGGTCACGTGGCAAAATATTTTTATAAATTCACCTTTAGAAACTAATGGTACAAATGAACTTATTTTGTAATAGTAGTAACATAGATGATGTAACAACCATTCTCATCATGTATGAACCCCCGTTAAAAGTCCTATGTTAAAATCCCAATATTGAAGTTACAAAGTTCAGGATAGGCTAGTCTCAAACGATGAGGTGGGGTCTAGGAAAATTTGGGAATGATTTAGATGGATTTAGTGTCATTTGACTTGAATTCTAGATAGCTAAGAAGATAAGTGTAACTCCCCAAAAATGGGTCCCGAGATGTCACACGGTGCTTAGGGTCACAAGCGATCCCAAGCTAACTTTTCTACTGGCATACTTACAAGCAACTAAATAAAATACATAAATCTGAACATAATCAACGGAAACATAAAACTTCTCTGAACTCGATCAATACAAATCTAAATTTACAAGATTACAGCTCTGCTTTTGACAACAAAACTGAAATAAAATACATTAACACTACTGACTGTCTATGAAGCCTCTACTAGTACTGACTATAGGTAACCGGGTCATGACTCCTAACTATCCCAACTCAATACGACTGAATAAAGAAAATACAATACTTCTCAAACTGTATGATTGACTCAAGCCCTTGAATCAAAAAGACTCATCATCTGCTGACTGGAAGCTGCGAACTCATGAATATGGTACATGCCCTACAACTTGTACCTACATTATGAGACAATGTAGCACATAGACATATATATGGATCAGTACTTTAAGGATGTACTGAGTATATCGGGTTGTATACATTTACAGAAACAATATCATTACTCTTTATAAAATCATGCATGCTGACATAAATGACTCACATAGCTTGAATAAATATCTGAAATATAAATCTCATAAATCATGAATAATGAAACATGTAGTATAAATCTCGTGAGTCATTTCACTTGCTTCTAAAATTTGTATTCTCCTCTTATTCTCACAACTTGTAAGCTAGATGAAATCTAAAACTCATTCTGTATAGTAAACTCTTTAGCTCAAGACTTTAAATCCATAAAACTATTTCAAGAGTGGGGGACATCTTTAGGAGAATGGAACTTCTTTGAAACTCAAGGACTTACAACTTTAGAAACTTTAAGACATGGGAAAAAATCTAGACTCTTATGAACTTGGCAGTTTCTTCTAACCGACATAAACCATGTGAGCTGACATAGAGTCGAAGTCTTACCCACGTTGGGAGAGCTATTCTACCCTTGCCATCGGAATAGAACCTTAACTTTAGTTATCACTATCTTGGCCTCGGTCCCATAAATCTCAATCCTATGGTGGCACGTAGTTCTGAGGCATGAGACCTTGAAATCATACCCAACTCAGTGATAAATACTACTCTCATACTTAGGCTCAGAACTTTTAGGAAATCCACCTTAAAATAGTATAAGTGTTTATAATAAAAAACCAATTACACTTCTCTTTGCTATAAATCATGAACTATATGAATAATGTGGGATCGTTGTCTTAGCTTAGGATCAAAAGATCAATTTCTTTCTTGAAACTTGGTAAACAATCATCAAAGAGGCTTAAAATCATAATCTTCTTGAAATATAAAGACTAAATCTTAGGGCTTAAAGCCCAAGCTTCAAACTTATGTTAAAACACCAAAAGGTTCATACTTCATAATGTAATTATTGATAAATCAACTCAAAATCTAGAAATTTCAGCAATAAGCATGAAAATATAAACATACTCATGTAATATCATAGCAAAACATCATACTCAATATGCTTCTTGAAAATACTTCAATAATATCAAAATAATGAAATCAAGAATCTCAATATCATGCTTAAACTCAATTGGAAAAATCTGAAAAATCGCATTACATGCATAAATATATGAAAATAGTCATGTAATCAACATTCAATCACTTGAAATCTCATAATCTTCAAACAATAAAATTGGGTATAAACCCTAACTTCAATTTCATGAGAAATCACCTCAAATCATATAACTTTTGTAATTAAAATAGGTTTTGGGCACAAAGATGAAAGATTTATCCTTGTTCAAACCCCACATACCTTGAATTAGAAGCTTTGGATGAACGCTCACTTTTGGGACTCTATTCGTACTCTTGAATGAGGGTTCTTGAAGCCTTTGACTAGAGAACCTTGAATCTTGACTCAATTTAGAAAATTTATGGTGAACCCTTGAGATTCTTAGAAGAGGGTTTGGATACTTAAGGTTTTTGGTTGAGGGAAATTTTGAAAAAATCTCATATGATGCTTGTAGTGGCCCTAAATTCTGATGTTTGTACGGTTTAAGAGGCTTGGAAAAAGTCCAAAGCGCCCTTTTTAACTTCTGTACGAAGATGGAAAAATTAAACTGGAAACCCAATTTTATGGGCCACTGCGACGCGTCACTATCACGGTGGCTCACTGGAAATTGACAAATGGGAATCTGAGAGTCACCCCGATGTGGAGCCATCGTGTTGTCCCACTGGTTGGGACATGAAACTTCAACGAGACGCGTCACGATAGCGCTAGGACACTAGAAATTGGCTATTGGGAAATTGGGGTCCTCCACGATGCGCCACTATCGCGGAGTTCTACTAGAATTTGACAACTGTTAAATAGACCCTTTTCGTGACGCGCCAAATACTAAATGACGGTGTTTTACGACTAGAACTTAGATTAGCCATAATTTCTTGCCCGGTTATCGGATTTGGGCGAATCTTATATCGTTGGAAAGCTAATTCAATTTTCCGCACGATAAAAAGTCAAAATTAGAAAAATATTATATGATTTAAATATTACTCACTTTGAAATTCATTCCTTAATCTTATAGAGACGAAATTAGGCTTAAGGAAAGTTTGGGGTATTACAATAAGGAACCCATAGGAATTAACATGATCGAATTTGGATTAGTGGAACTTTTGAAATTGATCTTAGCATAAAAGGCATTGTTCAAAATGTTTTGGGTTTAAGGTGTGTTGTAAAAAGTAGAATTTTGGGCAAAATTGGATATTCCGTTCTATTGATGCTGCTATAGCGACTGACACTTCACTATAGCGGCTGACACTATAGTGGAGAAATTTCCGCTATAGCGGCAGTCAAAGTCTGGTCAACGAATTGCTTATTTGTTGCTTGTTATGCTAAGTATGATTGTTGAGCGTGGATTAACTTCTTGTACTATAATTTGGTTGTGTTCATAGTCTCATCTTGGATTGATCAAATGATCCTGCCAGTACACTGTTGTTTTCTTGTGTGTTGATCGAAGATTTATGTGTCCAGATGCAGTTACCCGCTTCCTATTTTTGTGTCAAATTTATGAATACATTAACAATTCGAAGCTTTTTTCAATATCATGCGGAGACGTTGCAATCCAACTTGATTTGGTATCAAAAGATAATGGTCTGGTAGAAGAAGAGAAGTATTTTGCAAGCATTCCAGATAATTTGAGAACTTCTTACGCATGTGGCGCTCTTTTGAACTGCTATGTTAATGCAAAATCATTCAGAAAGGCAGAAGGCATAATGCAAAAGATGAGGGATGCTAATGTACTGACATACAATATTATGATGAAACTTTATGTAAATATGGGAGACCTTGACAAACTGCATTCATTAGTGCAAGAGATGGATGATAAAAGAATTTATAGAGATGCATTCACCTATGCTATCCGGTGAAATGCCTACCCATGTGTTTCCGATACTAAGGAGATGGAGAAGTTTTAATGAAGATGGAAGAAGATCCCCTGCTGATAGAATGGAATGGTTATGCAATTGCTGCCAAAAGGCTACATGAAAGCTGGTGATGTTTAAAGGTTTCCGGGGTATTGAAAAAATGCGAGCACCTAAATAAAGGGAAAATACAAGGCTTATTTATGATTACATGCTTTCCCTCTATGCTAGTGAGAGGAAGACAAATAATATGTATCGAATAAAAGTAAATTAAAGAATAGAGGCAAGGTCTGCAATTCAAGTTATCTTCCCACGATACGTGGACTGGAAAAGTTGGATGATATTGATGGTGCTGAGAAGATATTTGACGAGTGGGCGGCAAATCATGTAAATTTCGGTATCAGAATTCCAAATTTTCTTATAACAGTTTACTGCAGAAAGAGTCATTTGGATAAGGCTGAAGCCGTTATAGAAAGACTCTTGAAGAGTGGAAAGAGGCTACTATAGGACATGGGATCATCTGGCGCTCGGATATTGTACGCACGATCAAATGGAGAAGGCAGTTGAAACATTAAACGAAGCAATCTTTACAAGTGAGCCACAATGGAAGCCACACTTTCAAAGATGAGCTGCGTGTGTTAATTACATACAGTCGAATGGAGAGGGTGAAAGAGAAGAAGAGATTAAACGATTACTTGAGGAGTGAGGCCTCTTCTCAGTAGAGTATGAAAAGCTGGAAAATTGCATCGGAAATGGAAAACATGGGCCCGAAGATTTGATGAATCAAAAGAACTTGAGGACACTAGGTGACTGTTGTAGGGACATCTCTGTGGTACTGGATGGGGGATGGTTTGTGCTAGAATGTCGGAGTGTTGAAGTTAGAGCGATGTGAATATTACAACTGTCTGTAAGACGTAAGTTCTTAAACATGACATAGTTCACATTGGACAAATACCATATGCATATCGTTTGATATATATAATAAGTAGGGTGCGTCTTGTTAGTAGTAATTGTCAATTTAATCAATGCTACTCTAAAGGTTGTAATTTTCTAACAATCTGATTGTTCTAAATTAAGATTTCGTCCCTTAGGAAACAATGCTTGCTTGTTACTCCCTCCATCCATGTTTACTTCTCCATGTTACTAAAGATGTCCAACAATATTTGTTCAGTTTGGAACACTCATGAATGATTTTTACCATTTTGTATCAATTTTACCTTTGATATTAAATACTATTTATTGTTCAATGAATTTCCCAAAGTGAGTAGATGGTTTTACTATTTTGCTTCAAGCTTCCAGTTCTGAAACTCAGAATGCAATTATTTTTCTTGAAGCACTCGATCGATATTAGAAACTCACTTAAGCAATTGTTTTTAACAATAATTTGGATAAATCCATTAAAAGGTAAAATCCTCCCTATTTTTAAGTTTCAATTTTCATGGATCATTAATAAAACCTATTGTAAAGATAAAAAGATTCAACCATTCATCCTGATACAAAACATTGACTTTTGATGTTCTTTATTATTTTTTGATACGAAAGGTCGACGTGAATAGATCATTCAATGGTGGAGCTTTTGTAAGTTTTAATAAATCGACATTCCCTTAAACTTATCAGCAAATTTCATTTAGAGATTTGAACTGAGATTTGTTCATATTGAACATCTGAATACATGCTAAAGTATTCTTGTCAAACGTTTTTTTCTTCAAATTTTTAAAAAGCTTTATGTATATAACTACATGATATATGTCAACTCATTTAATTATTACAAGTTTAGGTGTACGCGCTTTGAATGTGTACCTCACTATAGTAAGTTTAAACGTTACACTAAATATGATATTTGCTTAAATAATAAAAGAATCTATTTAATTAGTTATATAGTAATTGTAAATATCTAAGATACAAATGAGGTAGGTAAAAAATGTATTGGTAACTCCTTAAATTACGGTTGGTGTTTTAGAAAAGAAAAATAATCATAATATTTTGTATGGCTCAAAATTTTTATCGTCAATTGTCTATATTATCATTATCATCATTCATTTTCAAGATACCTATAAAATTAGGGAAAAAAGAAACGTACAAAAGCAATGCATCAAAGTAAATCAAATATTACAAAAATATATTTCTTGACAACAAAGAATCATTTAAGAGCAAAAATAAATAAATCTTGCTTCATATGTTCATATTAGATATTGCTGTATTGTATTGTTACAGAAGAATTCTTAATTTATGAAAGTTCAAAATATTTCTTTTTGATAAATAAATTATCTAAATATGATAGATTTTTACTTTTATCATAAATTATTTATCAATATTAAAATTTTTTGAATTTCAAATAAACTAAGCTAAAATAAATATTAGATTTTTTTAAAGATGTCTACTGAACCTTTTTAAAATTTTGATAGACTTTTGCTTCCCTTTCATTTTATATAAGATAGAGGTCATGATTTTTTATTTAAAAAAAATTATATACGCATGATTTGAATTCCTAAGAAAAGGGGAAAAGAATTAGATTTTAGTTAGGTTTGAAGTTCTAAATTAATTAAATATTATTAGGTAAATAATAAAAAGATGATTTTATCTAAAAGAGAGTCTTTTAATAAAGACAAAAGGTTCAAACAATATTTGTAAGACCTTTCACACTTTAATATAATATAGATAGATTCCTTCACACTTTAGATTTGTAATGAAATTCAAGTGATAAAGTCAAGAATAATTTAAATATACACACTGTATCATTTTTAGTTGTTCTTTTTGCACCATGACTAATTATAATTACTTATCCAAATTCTTCTTAAAATATCAAGCAAGATTATGAGTGCCAAGGAAAAAAATCAACATATATGAAACTTAATATTGTCAAAACAAAAGAGTTCGGATAATGTTATCGATGCAAAACTTTAACTGTAAATATAATGTCGAGAATCAAATTTAAAAATTCATAGATGCATTTATGAATGCTTGCAAACTAATATTCAAATTTGAAACTTGAAATCAAGTAAAAAATGATTATAAAAAACGTCAGAAATCTGTAATAATTTAATAATCAAAGTTTCAAGTCCTCATCTTGATCTTATGTGCCATAATTCAATTGCCATATATTGTAAAGTAAAGGTATCACTTCCTGCTTTTTAAATATATGTTGAACAATTGATAAGACCTTTTAAAAAATGAATGAATGAAATTTTTAAATAAAATAACAGTACCTAATTATTTGCTGAAAAATAATTTCGAAGGATCATAGAAACGGATTTTGGCATATTACCCTTGTTTCATCCGTTGATTGCAAAAATAAATATCTATACATATAACATAATTCAATTACTACAAAAACTTGTTAACTCTATGTTATTCTATGTAATGATTTATTATCAATCCAAATACACAATCGAAAATATAATTATAAAGAAACAAAAAAATTAAAGAACAAAATAACTATTTCTACACACCTTTTATTTACGTAATGATTTAATCACCACATAGAAGAACTCCTTTTACGAAAGGGTTATTCATAAATTTAAAAAAAATAAAATTAGACTACTATATAATTTGTATTAGAATATCATCCATTGATTGTCAAAAAAAAAAAAGAGGACTTCTATTTATAACAAAAAGGACTCTCGTGTTAGTTTTTATTTAGCAAAAAATTATTTTCAATGACAGTGTTTTATTTACAAAAAATAAAATAAATTTTATTTTGCAAAAACTATAATTTTATGACAGTTGGTAAAAAGTAATAACAGTTTTTATTTTTCAAAATTAAGAAAATATATGAGGTCTCTATTGAATGTATAATTGTTACCATAGTGTTTTAATTTGTTAAAAGTAATGGCAACTTTTAATTTTGTCAAATATACTCCTACGTTTTTTTTTTTGCCAAAAAATAAGGGAGTAAATTAGTGTTAATCTTTATAGTGAGTATAATTATAATAAAATATAATTTTTATTTAAGGTAAACTATGATTGATTAAAATTATCTCTTAACATATGTTTTAGGATTTTTAATTTAACAAATAGTCTTACCATATATTTTAAACTCATGATCCCATATATTTTAGGAGACAATATTTTAAATATAATTAAATAATAATTTAAGAAAAATAGTAGAAGACAATTTTGTCTAAAGAAGAAATTTTCAATGAAGGACAAAAAGTTAGAATAACTTTTCTAAGCGTCTTCACACTTTTAATATATTTTAAGAAAAAGTCTTACCATATATTTTAAACTCATGATCTCATATATTTTAGGAGATAATATTTCAAATATAATTAAATAATAATTTAAGAAAAATAGTGAAAAGACGATTTTGTCTAAAGAAGAAACTTTTAATGAAGATCTAAAAGTTCGAATCACTTTTTCAAGGGTCTTCACACTTTTAATATATTATAGATATAGATTATAAATTATAGATACACACCAACCATAATTGGAATAAACTTAAGATTTTACGACTTAAAGGCAACTGTTTGTAATTTAAGAAGGTAAAACATATTAAATGATCACCCAGCCTAATGAGCACTTGTGAACATGAGCAATTTTTTATTTGTTTTCAAAATTAGAACCAAAAGTGTCAAATAACAGCTTCTTATCATATGCTTAAATGTTCAACTAAAATAAGCCCTAATGTGAGTGTAATAAAATTTATTAACTTAAGACACCGTCTACTTGCACTTTTCGTAAATGCTCTATCTATGTTTACATTCTTCTTCTTTCTAGGATGAGACAAGGCTGGGAAGAGCAGTAACTTTTAACAGTGGTAAGAGACTGATGAAGAATAATATAATTATAATTTTATTAGATAATATAATTATAATTTAATTGACTTTCAACAAAGGCTTTCTAATTAAGTAATAAATACTTTGCTTCATGGAGACACTTAATCGAGTTGAATTAGTTTGGTACCAGTATATGCAAATATTTATCACATGTTAGTTGCTATTTTCCTCCATAAAAATATCAAGTAATGTGACCTATCAAGGATTAAGAAAATTGAAAGAAATTAAATACTTCTTCCATTTATTTTGAATTTTGCATGACCTAGAAAACAATGATTTAAGTATTTTATCACAATACTTATATCAATTGATATATGGTTTTAGGTCATAGAAAATAATTTGAGAAATAAATAATTAACATTTAAAATAAAATATGAAAGAATAATATGGTTTTTCTATTTATATGCTAAAAGTGACGAGTAAAAATGAAAATATATTCTTCTTATCATAGACAAGTAAAAATGAAAAATCGGGAGAGTATATTTTGTGTATGCTGAAACTTGTATCCCTCCTAAGGAAAAAATACAAGAACTAGTAAACTTAAGTCCATAATTAAGCTAAATAGTAATAATTTTAAAAAAACTATGTTGGTTAGCAACAATAGCAATATTTTAGTGGCTCCTTATCCTCCCTTATTTTTTTTTCTCTTTCTCTCTTTTATATCTCTAACCTTTTTTTTTTCTTGATAGTATTTTTCAGCTTTTATTATCCACAGATTTTTTTTCCTATTTTGATTTCTTTTTCTTTTCAGTTTTGTTCTCTCTTCCTCAAGAAAATTGAAGGAAAGGTTTCATTTAAGTCTTGAATGAAGGATTGGTGACATAGACCAAACTAAAATGTCAAACATAATTAGGAAACTTGATTAAGTTAATTGTGGACTTGATTAATATTTTCAAAACTTTCTAATCTTTTCAAAAATACAAATCAACTCACATCCCTTTCTTCTCCAAATCAACCGTCTCTCCTCTCTCACTCTCTCTCGACTGTTTCTCTCAACCAACAATTTTACAAATTTCTCCTTTCAATACCTGGCGACTTCAACCTCCGATGATAAATAGTTAGGCTTCGAGTTCCTTTTCGACTTTCAACCGTCAATCGATGTGACAGGCTTGCTCTCCGGCCACAACAACTTTGAGTTCTTTATCGTCCCTTTTCTTCTTTCACAGGTAAAAAATTATGGACTTTTTATTTTTGAAGAAAAAGATGAACTTGAGTCTACTTCTCTTCTAGTATTGATGAACAATTTCAATATTTGTTGCTTTAATTTGAAAAGCGGTCTGAATAAAACCCTAAATTCTAGCATTTCTTCTCTTCTTTTTTCAGAGTGAAATATGATTATTTGTTGTTTGTTGCATTTTTTAAAGTTGGATTTTTGTTGTTTGTGTTTGTACAAACAAAACAAGGATGTTAGTGTTTTTGGTGTTGCACCCATTGCTGGGTAAATTTGTTCTTGTTCTTTGTAAAAATGGTGATATTGGTGTTGTTCTATTGAATAAAATCATGCTAATATTTTTTTTGCAACAGATTAACCTTTTGATGCAACAGATTAACCATCTGATGCAATAAATTATCCATCTGATGCAATAAATTTATCATCTGATGCAATAGATTTACCATCTGATGTAATAGATTAACCATCTGATGGAACAGATTTACCATCGGATTAAAAATCTAATGTAAAAAATTAAACATATGATGGAACTGATTTAACATCGGATGCAACAAAGGAACCCTCAGATTAAAAATCTGATGTAATAGATTAACCATCTGATATAATAGATTAATCATCTGATGCAACAGATTTACCATCTGATGCAACGGAGGAACCATTGAATTAAAAATCTAGTGCAATAGATTAATCATCTGATGCAATAAATGAACCTTTTGTTGATTAAAATCCTATCAACTATTCCAACCGGACATGTTCAACACTTGATTTTTCCAACTGATGATTCACTTGTCGCGATAGACGATCTTTGTATTAGAAGAAATCTAAACAATATTGATTGTTGCACAGACCAATCATTCATTTTAATAGATGAGTAATCTATTTTTATTATTGCAACAACTTACTTATCTGTTGCAACAGGTTAGTTATATGTTGCAACAGATCACTCATATCTTGCAACAGATTTGTTATCTATTGGACAAACCATTTATTTATTTTAATAGATGAGTGATCTATTTTTATTGTTGCAACAGATTACTCATATGTTGCAACATGTTAGTTATATGTTGCAACAGATAAACTACCTGGTGCAACAAATATGTAATCTAGTAAAACTATTATTTTACTGTTGTACATGTTAGATATATTGTTATCTTTTTTTTTACGATGCATTAATCAATTATAATCTATTTTATGTTCCTTTTAATTTTAGATAATATGGATCCCAAAAGAAAAGAAACCAAATCAAGTCCAAGTAAAGGAAAAAGTAAAGCAGCTAGGCTATATCCACCACTATATGAGCTTGCTTTAAAAGAATTATCTCAATCAGAAGCAGAAGATAAAGAACATATGGAGAAGGAATTTTTCAAAAGAGATGATCCAAATGCTAATATCCCTTCCACCGAAGAGTTGGTCAAAACCTTCAACATTGATAATTATCCTTTGAGAATGCAGTGTGATGGTGCCACAGATTTAACGGGTGATTTCGTGGTTAAG